>JAVIWB010003165.1:0-422268 GCA_031893035.1 Dermolepida albohirtum
AATCAGTGTCGTGAAGATGTTTCAATTGAGTGTTTAACGAAGTTTCACAGCAACAAAGTAGAATTTTTGCGCCGTTTCATAGCCATAGATGAAACATGAGTTACTTCACACGTGAGACAAGAGAACAATCAAAACAATGGACTCAAAAGGGAGAACCGGCTCCAAAGAAGGCGAAGACCGTTTCATCTGCAGGCAAGCTCATGGCATTGGGATGCCTGTGGGGTAATTTTCTTTGCTTACCTTGGAAAATGAAAAACTATCAACGATGAGCATTATGCGAACTTATTGCAACGTTAGAACGAAGAAATCAAGCAAAAACGGCCGCATTTGGCTAAGAAGGAAGTGTTGTTTTATCAAGACAATGCACCAGCTCACAAATCCGTTATTGCAATGGCCAAAATTAATGAATTAAAGTTTGAATTGCTACCTCATGCACCCTATTCACCAGATTTAGCACCCTCGGATTATTTTCTGTTCCCAAACTTGAAAAAAAGGATCAGTGGCCAAAGATTTTCCAACGATGAAGAAGTGATGTCAGCTATTTTGAGGAGCAAGACAGTTCTTATTATAAAAAGGGTATCGAGCTTATTGAACATGGCTGGGAAAAGTGTATAGAGCTGAAAGGAGATTATGTTGGAAAATAAATATATTTCTTTCCAAAATGTTTGTGTTTTCTTTGTCGGGTCAGGTACTTCTGGGACCACCCTCGTATACACTTTTAGTTTTATTTTTACTCCCTACTAAAAGATTAGAAAAATGTACTGTCGAAGTAATTGCATAGGAAGTGTTAAAAAACTTTTCTTGTAGTTTCAAACAATACGCGCTTTCATATTATCAACTGGGAATAAATAAATCATCATAATCAGATGTTCACATTTAATGATTATCAATTATCATGGGGTGTAAGAAAACTTTTTCAAAAAAAATTTCTTTTATATTTTATGTTTGGTAATACTTTAAGAAACGCTAACGATACACATTGCATCTAACTTTATACTAAACACATTAATCAAAACTCGTAAGCATGTGCATATATTTACGTTCTGAAAAATATTAATAAAATCTTAGATTTTATTTGTAAAAAAACCGCACAATGTTCGACACTCGTACAGTAAGTTCTCTGACAAAGCCCAAGGCACAGAGCGAATTAAATTCAATTGAAGACGTATAAAACTTCCCGACTTAACAAAACATTTCTGACACAACCACGTGACTTGGAGTGCACAAGTGTAAATTTTCATCATAATACTGAATCGCCCGGCTTTTCAATCGAATTCGGTACACAAATATCTGCAACATACAGCGCCCCGTGGTGGATATATTGAAATCTTTTCAATTGCTTTGTAAATTCAAACCGCACAATGCCGCATTTGTGTATTTTATTTGTAGCGGCCCACGTTCCTTATACGAAGGAAATGGGTTACATTTGTTGGATTAAGGATTTTCTGTGCGGAAAAATCGTACCACTATAATAAAATATCTTCGGTGGCGCTTACATGGAGGCTAATGTACTGAAATTGAAAATGCGGGTACTCCTTCGATTCAGAAATTAAATGTTTTTGTCGACATAATGTTATCTTCTATTCACATGTAAATATAAAATTAAAAGCTTGAGAATTATTGTAATTACGTAAAAATATTAATACCTAAGGTCTCTGTAGAAATGGAATAAAATATAGAAATAAAATAAATGTTTTTTTTCCGAAATTATAAGATTACTTTCACATTTTTAAAGACCTTTTTATTCTGTATTTGTTTTGTAAAATTTGTCCTTCCTGTACGAGGGTGGTCCCAGAAGTACCAGACCCAACAAAGAAAACACAAACATTTTGGAAAAAAATATATTTATTAATTTGGTACGTAGACTTCCGCAGTCGTGGTCCATGCTAATCTGCTTCTGGGTTTCCGGGCTGGAACCGCGTCACTAGTATATCTACTGACGTTTCTGCTGACCAGCACTCTATATCCCAGGAATTAAGTCATGTTACCAAAGCTCTTATAAATAATAATTTTTCCAACCATAATATTCAGCGAACCATAGATCGACATCTTAATCCCAAAATCCCACAACTTAATAAACAGCTTACATCATCTCTCCCCCTCTCTAAAGCCCACCTACCCTATATACAAGGTGTTACTGACCGCATCAGTAGGGTTCTTCTCAAAAACAACATCAAAACCATCTTCAAACCCCATTCCAAATTATCTGACCCTTTTTCCGTAAAAGACCATGTTTCTTTAGAATCACCTGGTGTGTACAGGATTCCTTATTCATGCGGCAGGGCATATATTGGTGAAACAAAGCGGTCTGTCGGCACTCGTGTTTCTGAACATGAGCGTTGTACTAGGTTGCTACGCATAGCTGGTTCTGCACTTGCTGAGCATAGGCTGGAAACCGGGCACCATATTCAGTTTAATTCGACCAAAATCCTATCCCGCACTAACCATTTCTATGGTCGCAAAATCCGTGAAACTATAGAGATCTTTAAGCACCCCAATAACCTTAACCGCGATGATGGCTACCCCCTACATAACGCTTGGCAATCCTGCATCTCTAATCTACCCAACCGCAACCGTAACGCTCCATTGACCATGACCCATTATCCATATATAAACCTATCCCCCATCGACTTACACCAGTTTCAGTGCAGTAGTTCAGCCCTGAAGATGTCCCATACAAATGAGTACGAAACGTCGGCAGATATACTAGTGACGCGGTTCCAGCCTGGAAACCCAGAAACAGATAAAATATATTTATTTTTCAACATAATCTCCTTTCAGCTCTATACACTTTTCCCAGCGATGTCCAATAAGTTCGATACCCTTTTTATAATAAGAACTGGCTTGCTCCTCAAAATAGCCATTAACTGCCGACATCATTGGAAAATCTTCGACCACTGAGCCACTTTTTTCAAGTTTGGGAACAGAAAATATTCCGAGGGGGCCAAATCTGGCGAACAGGGTGCATGAGGTAGCAATTCAATCTTTAATTCATTAATTTTGGCCATTGCAATAACGGATTTGTGAGCTGGTGCATTGTCTTGATGAAACTTTCTTCTTAGCCAAATGCGGCCGTTTTTGCTTGATTTCTTCGCCCAAACGTTGCGACAAGTTCGCATAATTCTCGCCGTTGATAGTTTTTCCTTTTTCAAGATAGTTAATGAAAATTATTCCACGCGCATCCCAACAAACCGATGCCATGGCCTGCCTGCAGATGAAACGGTCTTCACCTTCTTTAGACCCGACTATTTGATCTAGCATCGAAAAGAAAAGCTGTGGAAGAATTTTACTCCTGTGTCTAAAATTTGATAATCATGCCATGTTTTAATTTCACAAAATTAATTTTTTGTTGCGCAACAGTTTATAATGCACGAAATAGTGAACGAACTGAAGTCAAATTTGTTTTGTTGATCCAACAAACAGCCGGTTTAAAATACACTCTTGGAATCTATTCAAGAGCATGTATATTTCAAACGCGCAGGTATACTAGCGTAACTTTTAGTACACAATAACTTTACTAGCATACGGCTAGAGTAAGCAAACTTCATTACACACTGTGCTATAGTAGCGGAAAGAGAGAGGTGTCGTAAGGCGTTCACGGGTATCGGTTCGTTAGGGGCAGTGTTCTTTTACAGTTTAGAATGTATGTAGTGTTACGTGTGCAGTGGAAAGTCGTCAACGATATCGGTATGGGTTCGACAAAGATTAAGTTATTGGAATGCATAGAAATACGAACGTAATTTTTGCGTACAATAACTTTACGGGTATACAATTTAAGTCGGCGAATTTCACATCACTCTTTGTTGTAGTGGCGGGAAGAGAGAGGTCTCGTACGAGAGCTTTGAAACGTCGAGCAGATAACGGTTCGTTGCAAAAAAATAAAGAACTACGACGAGGAAGAAGCCCGCAAATCAATATTTGTTATTTCCTCTTGTATATTTAAATAGACTATGATACAAATTTCGTCTGCGTAGTAGGATACTAGGATACGGCAAATCAATCTCACGAGACTACTTAATTTATTAAAGATTTATCAAATTTAACTTACGATGGTTCAAAAATCAAATGTGTAGTTGGCGCCGCAATCATGAATTCTGTGGGCCATTTTCTTGAAGAATACTGTTGTAAATTCTTGTCTGTTACGTGTAAAATCCACTGTATAATTTTGAACATTCATGGGACGTCCCAAAACTTTCGTCATTGACTGTGTTTTTGCACCCATATTTTACGTTAACATGCAGCATTTTTTGAGGATCAGTGTTAAGTACTATATCTTGTAAATAAATCCCGAGTATTAAATGTGAATAACAAAGCAACCCTATAAGCTATTAAAAATTTATTTCGCAGTTTGAAAAAGCAATACACGACATTTACTTTACATACTGTATTCTATATCGCTGCTTATGTTGGTAGACTTGAGTGACATTCCATGACCTCGATTTCACATCTTGCTATTTCTTTCCCTAGTGAGAAGTCAGGGCAATATCACCATAATATCACCAGGAGAATAATGCAGAACTTCAGGGAGAGACTCCACAACACTGCACCGAAATAAACTGACTGCATATGGAGAATATTTTCAAAACTAAGTGGTGGTATGTGTTTATCTGTTTGTGAAAGGAATAGAAAACATTACTCTTTCAAACTGTGAAATAAAATTTTCAGTAGCGTCTAAAATTGTTCTTTTCTGCCACACCCTGTATACTATTTCTTTCATTACTTTATGCTAGAATAAAAATAATTCTATACAGGTCATTGTTAAAATTCAGACGGGATACGTGTTAAAGTGTGAAGTGGAAATGACAAGGGCGGAGGTCCAATCAACCTACGGGGACGTTTTGTCTGACCACAGGGGGTGCAATTAGACCAGTGGGTGTGAGGGACTTGCGGTGTGACCCTTGGTGTGTTGTTGCCACACGAAGTATGTGTATCACGCCCATCGTCAAGTCCAATGATAATTATCTATATTATATCGGACCTTAATAATACATTAAGTTACACAAGTACTATATTGTTCAAAATATTGATATAGAAAAGCTACCGGTTGATTCGAAAGGTTCTTTCTTGCGAGAAATATTAGTTGTATTTCTAATTAAGCAATTTTGTTCTAAAGCCTACTGTTATTATGTATTTTAGCAGTTCACATTTCAAGTTGACGAGGGAGCGTTTTTATATTCGCGGAATGGGGGACAAGGGGTGGAAATAAAAAAACCAAATTATTTTTCTTTTTCAGTATATTCACCTGCAAGACGGATACATTTTTCACATCTTTCAATTAATTTATTTATACCCTCATAAAAAAATGATTTCTCTTTATCTGCAAAATACGCCGAAACTGCCTCCTTGACTTCATCATCGGCAGTAAATTTTTTACCCCGCAGCTCCTTTTTCATTTTCGGAAACAGGTAATAATCACTCGGGGCCAGGTCTGGGCTGTAGGGTGGGTGATTCACAATTTCGAAGCCCACCTTATGCAGGGCAGCTAACGCAACGCGGCTCTTGTGGACGGGCGCGTTGTCGTGCAAAAGCAGAACACCTTTTATCAATTTTCCCCGTCTTTTCTCTTTAATGGCTTCTTTTAGGCGCTCTAATATTCAAGCGTAATATTCTCCGGTTATAGAAACACCTTTATCTTTATAATCAATCAACAATATTCCTTCCGAGTCCCAAAATACCGTTGCCATGAGTTTCCCAGCTGATTGTGACACTTTAAATTTCTTGGGAGGTGCTGTGCCCTTTTTATGCCACTGCATGGAGTCTTGTTTGGACTCAGATTCATAATGATGAACCCAAGTTTCGTCTCCAGTAACAATTCCACTCAATGCACCATCCTTGTCTTCATTACAGAGGTCCAAAAATGCACGCGAACACTCTACGCGCTGTTGTTTTTGCGGCGGCGTGAGCATTCTCGGCACCCATCTTGCGCTGACCTTAGACATGCCGAGATGATCGTGTAGGATTTTAAAAATTGTTGTATCGGATACTCCAACCATTTCTGCGAGTTGTCTCTTGTTTAGTCGAGCATCTTCGAGTACAATTTGTTCAACTTTTTGGATAAGTGCTGGCGTGGTCACCTCAATGCTCCTGCCCGGCCTCGTATCGTCTTCAAGGGATTCCCTTCCTTGTTTAAATAAACTATGCCACTTGTACACCATGGTTTTTCCTGGACAAGAGTCGCCGCAAACCAATAGCATCTCATTCATTATGATCGCGACTGATTTTCCTTGCCTGGTAAGGAACTTTATAACGGCACGATATTCGATTTTTTCCATATTTCACTTTTCACTCCTGATTATGTTACTTGGTTGACGATAGCTCAAAGACTAACTGTCTAATAACAATGAAACTTCGTATTTATACTAACTATGAGTCGCTGCACAGGCCACGCCCCCAATGCGCCTACTCACCCCTCTACAACCCGCTCATTCCGCGAATATAAAAACGCTCCCTCGTATTTACAAAGAAAAAGTGTATGGGTCTCTGTGTCGGTTCTTTTTTGTCTTGCCTTTGAAAATGGGAAATAAAAAGGAGCATTTCTGGTGTATTTATCTTTTTTTACTGCTGTAAAGGTAAGACCCCAATCGTAATACAAAAAAGTTGTGTGAAGTTTATAGAGAAGTCTTAAGAGAACGTCAGTGGCGTGTCGAAATTAGCAAAAATTATTTCGTTATAAAGGATATACCTCGTCTTGCAAGTCCAGTTGAAACTGTTGAAAACAAAATAGCAGTAGTGTAGTAAAACAAAACGTCGAATAACAATACGAAAACTTGCTACGGAATTAAATCTATCGACGTCACCTGATCATAATAATAATACTAGCAATAGTCTTTATTGTTCAACAGATTATGCTATTAAGAAGACAATTCAATAATAAAGTAGTGCTAAATGAAACTATAAATATAAGTACAAATAATCGTCGTGAATTAGATAGCTATGAAAGCATATACCAGATGTACCGGAAAGTCATTACCGGTTTTTCTAACAGATGTCGCTAGTTTGGTACGTAGACTTCCGCGGTCGTGGTCCATGCTATCTGCTTCTGGGTTTCCGGGCTGGAACCCAAAAGCAGATAGATGTCGCTAGGTTTAAGTATGCAATGTTATGATTTGACACATGTTATTTTATTCTACTGACATCAAGCTTCAAAGTCATCCACGTTATATTTTGCAAAAATAACACTGTCATAGATTTATACCTCTTTAACAATGTCGAGTTTCGTGCCTGAAAAAGTGAATTTACGGCAAGCATTACTTTTCTTATTTAATGAAAAAAAAAATCCGCTGTAAGTCATCGTTTGCTGGTAGAAGCTTACGGTGAGCATGCACTAACCATAAAAACATGCGAGGGGTGGTCTCGACAATTTAAAAGTGGTGATTTCGATGTGCAAGACAAAGAACGTTCTGGTAGACCGAAAAAGTTTGAAGATGCGAAACTGCAGGGGTTATTGGATGAAGACCCAACCCAAACTCAAAAACAATTGACACAAGCTATTGTATTTTTTGTGCATTTCTTGGCACCAATCGACGCGGTCCTTTTTTGAGCGGTTGTCAAATTATGTGGTACCCAACGCGAACATAGCTTCTTAATGGCCGAATGTTCATGCAAGAACTTATGCACGCTAGTGTTACTAATGCCTAGAGATGCCCCGATCTCACGGTATGTCACATGACGGTCTTGCATTATCAATTCAGACACTGCATTAATATTTTCCGATACAACAACATTTGTGGGACGACCTTCACAAAATTCATCGTCCAAAGAATGTCGTCCAAGTTTGATTTCACTATACCAACGATATACTGTAGTTTTCGATGGTGCTTCATCACCATATAAAGAATTCAGCTGATCGATGCGTTCTTGTTGAGATAATCCACACCGAAAGTTATAAAAAATAATTGCACGAAAATGTTCGCGAGTTAATTCCATTTTTTCCCTGACATAAAATTTTCAAGTTACTGTCAACAATAGAAATAGCGACCGGATAATAAAACTGTCAAGGTAAATATATTGTCAAAAATGACAGACTTCACGATGCAATCATCGAATCGGAGGCAACACTAACAACGTTGCCAGTTCCCGAAATATAAACGGCTACCCTCGTATAAAAACATCTTTACAGCGCGACGTATGTTGCTCTCTGAGACAAATGTAGAAACTTACGTCATGCTGCAGACATTTTGTCAGTCTTATCCATTTACGCTACACAACATCTGTAAATAATGTGTGTTATTTATAAAACAAAACTTAAGTGATAGAAATAACGCACGCATTGCAAGGTCACCTGTTTGCTCGTACGCACTTTGCTACGATCCTGCCCCCTGGGAAGAATATCCAAACTCTAATAATTGTTTTTTATTTATTGCCAACTTCGTTTTTTGTTTTTAGAAAAATTACTCTAATACGATTTATTCTAACATGAAAATATTACACACTGTGCAATCGAATTTAGTCTAAATATTTGAAAAAATCACCGTATTGTAGGTAATTTTGGTGGAGCCTGTCGTTGATCAACTTAATCACTGAAGGTTGATATATAAGCCCTTGCCACGTTAATTTTCGTATTCGTATTCAGAATACGAAAATTAATGTCGAAAGGGCTCATAAGTATTTGGTCACCCTTGTTTCATTACAATTTCTATAGAAAAGTTGTAATTATAAAATGTATTTCTGTGGTAAGAAATAGTTTCATAGATAACATTAAAACCTATAAAAGCTTATTCAAAAATAATTATGCGATTACCCTATTATTCACAATGAATGGTAATACCCTCATAAAACTCCAGGTAGAATAATTGCACTTAAGGGATTCTATCTTTCAATTCTTGGAAATTTTCGATTGTTATGATTTTATTTTAAGATAGAGTGTTATTGTAAACTATTAAGTATTTATACTTGGTTATTTTGGCAAAATTGCAGTTAATTTTTGGGGTAGGTGCTCATAGTGATAACGTCGTGTGTTTCGAAGAAGTTCAATCGGTCAGAAATGCCTGAACGGAAAGAATTGAGTGTAGAAACACGATCGTTTATAATCGCATACCATAAAACTGGCAAAATCAACCGCGATATTGCCACAAAACTTAAATTAAATCAGTCCGCCATGAGTTATATCATCAAAAAACACCGCGAATGTCTGTGGGTGAGCGTATCCGGGAAGAATGCATAGCCCGTACTGTTAAGCACGGTGGAGGTTCAGTCATGATATGGGGTTGCTTTTCTGGATCAAATGTGGGCGATCTCGTAAAAATCGAAAGTATACTAAAAAAGAACAGTATAAGCGCATATTATAGGAAAACGCAATCCCCTTTGGAATTAAAATTTTGGGTCAGAATTTTATCTTCCAAGATAATGACCCGAAACACACTTCCAAACTATGCCGGGAATATTTGCAGAAATTGGAGAACGAGGGAACCATAAAAGTTATGGCGAGGCCTCCACAGAATCCCGATTTAAATCCCATCGAGTTTCTGTGGGAAGAACTTGATACAGAGCTGAAAAAAACAGCCCCCGCATCTGCTGTTAATATGTGAAAGAACCTGCAAGAGGCATGGGGTAAAATAAAACCTGAGACATTACGAAAATTAATCGAAAGAATGCCTCAATTGCGTGCTGCAGCGATTAAAAATAAAAGAGGGTGTATAGACGAGTCCAAAATTTTGATAAATATATTATACGACAATTTATTTTAGATGTAAATATATATATTTTTACATATATGTAAATAATAAAAAGATATTAGTATTTCAATTTTGATTTCTGTTACAATTTGCGGATTAAATGCGAGTGACCAAATACTTATGAGCGATAGTATACATCAACCTTCAATGATCACGGCATTGAGTAAAAACTGTTTTGTACGTTTATTAAAAATAATGTAGTAAGAACTGTAACACTGTGTTTCTTAATTTGGTCATGAGTAGAGCGGCGACGAAAGTGGCAATACCATAGGCGGTACGGTAGAACGGGCAATTGGTGCGCAGTGAATGAGATCATTCACATCAAATACAATACGGTTCACGGTTGGTGTTTAAGTGTAAATTATAAACTGCGGCGAAAGTGTCCGTAGCAGTGCCGTGTCTAGACTTATTCTTACACAATTAGTGCTTACCTAGTAATATGTAATTTTATAACCCTGGTAATGTGTTGTGGAAGTAACTGTACATCTGCATCATTGCATACGTCTCTACGGTTGCTTCTGTAAATGACGTCCTTCGCGACGAGAAAATGTTTTTGTATAGAGAAAAAGATCGTTCGGCGTCTATTGATGTAATTTTGGCAGAAAGAAGCTGTTGTTCAAAATCATTCCAGGGCTCACTATTTGCACATTTGTCATAAATAGTTCGTAAAACATGCAAGTCCGGATTTTTTTTTAAAACACTTAATAATTTTTGATGAGCTCGTACACCAGCAGCGTCAGTTAAACTATGCAAATGAGCGGTGACATTTTGCACTATGCATAGTGATGCGTCTAATGGCAGCGAATCGTTTTCGTTTTGAAGTTTTGTAATTGCTTCTACTAATGGATGGTAATTGTTATATATTGTATGCAGATCTTCCAGAATTTGGGGATTTTCAAATTGATGTTGACTGTCTCTGATTGCTTGGGATTCGGTTGGCCTAAATTTTGATATAACGGATTTAACTTTGTGAAAATTCTTATGGTAATAAAAAGCTGCATTTAGCCACGTGCCCCATCGTGTAAGAATGGGTTCCGGTGGTTCCGAAATATCTGGACAAGTTTTATGAAATTCTTTAAGTCGTTTAGGGGATTTAAGAAACACTTGTTTGGTGGATCCAATCAAATGATCAACGTTTTTATAACTGCTTCTAAAATTTTCAGCAACTAAATGAAGAGCATGGAGTACACAAGTTATGTGTATTAATTTAGGAAAAGTTACTTTTAGTAAACGTCCGAGTAGTAACATAGTAGCAGCACCATCTGTTACAAGCATGCAGACTTGAGTACTATGAATGTGAAATTTCTTTAAGGTGTTCATTATTATTTGCCGAATATTTGCCGCAGTACATGCTTGTATGCGTTTACAGGCTAAAAAATAGGGCTGTGAAAATGTGTTGGCTGATAAAATACGTACGATTACGTTTATTATACTATTTTTTTTTAAATCAGTAGTCTCATCTACAGTAATCCACACATTTTTATTATGCAATTCTCTTCTTGCTATATTTTCAAATCTCTGTCTTAAACACGGCAAATGTTTCTGTAAAGTTCTTCTTGCAGGTAATTTATAATTTGGCAGATGTTTATTCCAGAACACTTGAAAAGGGCGTTTGCTGATTAAACGAAGCGGCAAATTACATGCAGTCAACATAAATAAAAAATCATAAAGGAATGTTGCATAAGGTATTTCATTTCTTTTGTTCAGTTTATGTATTGCACTGTTCACATGTTTTTTACAATTGTCTTTCTTCCGTATTATAAGTCGCTTATTACAAACCAAACACAATACTGCACATCCATCATACTTTAAATCGGAAAATTCTGCTATGTATTTTCTAACCGACGTAGCAAACGGCACAAACTTTCGCGACATGTTTGTGTGAAGTTATTATAAACACTAACCGTGAACCGTATTGTATTTGCTGTGATTGATC
Organism: Dermolepida albohirtum; assembly: GCA_031893035.1. Taxonomy (NCBI): domain Eukaryota; kingdom Metazoa; phylum Arthropoda; class Insecta; order Coleoptera; family Scarabaeidae; genus Dermolepida; species Dermolepida albohirtum. The sequence continues at coordinate 11,611 of JAVIWB010003165.1, forward strand.
TCATTCACTGCGCACCAATTGCCCCTTCTACCGTACCGCCTATGGTATTGCCACTTTCGTCGCCGCTCTAGTCATGAGTCCAATCCAATATTGCCTGCGTCATTTTTCAATTTTATTTTCATAATTTATAATTATTGTAAATTCATGCACGACGTGATTAAATAGTAATAACTTATAAATATTATAATTAGTGCTTTTTGACGTTGCTAAATAGAGATAAATATGCTCCATCACAATCGGATATTGACAATTGATTTCTTTCATGAGATGTACGAAAACTATCCTGTCTAACTGTATATTTCTATTTAGAAATATGATGACAGTTATTTCTTTTAATATCCATTCGTCATTAATAGGGTTTATGCCTTACTGCAATAGGATTATTAAAATATACCACTTGAAAACAGAACTGAGTTACTTAGAAGGGATTTCTATTTAACTTTATTGTACTGCAGTCCTCGTAATATGATCTTGTACGTTTCATGAATACCGCATTTAAAAGCCTTTGTTATTCACGGTAGCTTTATGTCAAGATAACAATTTATTACAATTTCTTTTTTTTGTTAGCTTGATACACCGCTCATACGCTCACTTATAAAAGACGTATGTGTGTATATCGTAGATGAAACGAATCCAAGACAACTAAAATTCTTATCAAGTGGAGAAATCAGGAGAGGAACGAGTTGTCATGTTTCCATCTTTTCTCACTAAACAAACAGCTGTCTCACGAGTTACCGATGGTCGAATCCGCCTTGACATATTACCTACATCAATCTAAATTTTCGCCAGCCGTACAATAAACGGCAACTAGTCCGAACTGGGCGAATAGAGAGAACAGAGAGTAGAATGTTGACCAGACGGTCTACGGCGGGTGCAAGGACACTAAACATATTGTAACCCTTATTGTGACGGTGTCTTTGTTAACTGTAACGGTCACAATGGCCCATTGTTTTCGCATAGTTCGGGTTTATTGTAAACAGGGTTGTCAGAAACAATGGGTACAGTTATACACAGTAGCAATTCGCCATTATTCGAGCTATACACAAACACACACTCACACTGTTGCTATATGTGTAGTTATTTCTAATGACACAGCGGCCAGAGACACGACATTATTAGTATCGATGCTGGAAATAATGGCAAATTAACTTTGATTATTACATAAAATGGTTTGCTGAAGTCTATTATCGTTATAAGGGATTGAAAGTAAATACGGGACTGTCTGGCTGTAATGTATTCGTAGTTATTAAAGTGTGTCTTATTAATTCACGTCTTCTCAAGATGTATTAAATTGTTAAAGAAATATAAACGGTGTTTCAAATTTCGCGTTTTTTTAAAGAATAAATAAAACACATAATTTGCATTCGCTTTCAAAAACTTTTCATTGGTAATTGAAGTATCAGTTATGACATTTATTTATATGGGAAAAATAATATCCCCCAAATGAACTCTTCTTGCAGCTCCAGAGACGTCCACTCTTTTATTAAAATTCTCAATGACATTTTGACTTAATTGAGGCACTATCTCACCAATGACACGAATAATTTCATCTTTCAAAGCAGGAATCGATTGTGGATTGTTTTTATAAACCTGACTTTTCACACAACCCCAAAGAAAATAGTCTAACGGTGTCAAATCACATAATCTTGGTGGTCAATTAACATCACCGTTTCTTGAGATTACACGTCCAGGAAATTTTTCTTTCAATAAATCAGTTGATTCGTGTGCGAAGTGAGGTGTAACGCCATCCTGTTGAAACCACATTTCCCCTCTCTCTCTCTCTCTCTCTCTATATATATATATATATATATCTCAATATTCATTAATTCAGGCCACAAAAATTCGGTTATCACCCGACGATATCGATCACCATTGACAGTTACAGTGTCACCAGCAGCATTTTCAAAGAAGCAAGGTCCAATTACACCACCTGACCATAATGCACACCAAGTAGTAACTCGTTTAGGATGCGTAGGTTTCTCATGAATAATTCGTTGATTTTCCTCACCCCAGATACGGCAATTTTGTTTATTAACATAGGCATCAATTTCAAAATGTGCCTCATCGGAAAACATTATTTTTTGAGAAAAATCAGCTGGTTGTTCATTGATGAAATTGGCAAATGAACGACGTTTTAAATGATGTAATGGCTTCAGTTCCTGTGTTATTTGAACCTTATATACCTTCAGAGCTGAATTCTTGTGTAAAATACGCCATGTTGTTGATCCACTAAGTCCAAGTTGTTGTAAACGTCGTCTAATGGACATTTCAGGATCTTCAGCAACACTTTCACGAACCAAACCAGTATTTTCTTGTGAACGACCATTACGACTGTATTTTTCACTTTCACGATTATGTAAACCATAAAATTCACGTAATTTTCTAAAAACTCTTTTCACACAACGCTGATTTTCATATAATAATTCAACAATTTGAACGTGTTGTTGTACCGTGTACGAAGTCACTATTATAAATGTCATACATCACACCTTTTAAATGCCCACGGGGGCACTGCGTACTCAGTACGAACCTGGCCCGTAGGAAGACATCTCAGCTCTGGTGATGACGGTATTCCTAATTTCTTGCTAAATAATTGCGCCGGCATCCTTGGTGCTCCCTTGTGCGAGCTATCTTGCACTTCGTTCGTGTACTTTTTCCGAATATTATTATAAGAAGTTGGTAGAATGATACCTTTATAAAAGAAAGGTGATGTGGATTGCACTAACAGTTACCGTCCAATCACAATAATAAAGACTGGCTTCGCCAAAACATTTGAAATTTGCCTTTTTTTCTAACATTTTTCCGTAAATAAAATCTCTGCATTTTACATGTGAGCCTGCGTTTGTTAATAAACGGTCAACAGTCACCAATTTACATTTCCTTAGTTTCTATCTGATAACTTTGAAACAATACTCAAATGGACACATCTTTAACGACTTCTTTGAAGCGTTCCATTGGAAAAATCACTCAGTACTACTACTCCCACCGTCGCATACCTTGTTATTTTAATCCTATTTATTTTATAGAGCTAACGAAAATATATTCATTGTGAATTAGTTAACTATGAAAGCATATACAATTCAAAAAGCAAAAACGTTAAAACATCGATAAGGGTTCAATAACATGTTCTTGTTTGTTCGAATTCGTGGAAAAGAAAAACACCACCGTCGAAAAGGCTTCGAATATGTAAGCGAAGGGTTACTTTAAGGTAAATGCTTAGTTTTAAAACAGAAAAAAACTGGAATACATTTTAAATTATGTGAAACGAAAGTGTGGTATGCGTTTGGCTTTTGACAGTGAATGTCTGGTACGGTTTTGTTCCTTTACGAGTTTTATTGCAAATCTAGGTGCGAGACTGCGATTAATAATCTGCTGATGATGACAACCTAGTTGTCGAAATACGAGGATAGTTTGACAAGTAGTGAGAATAACACATTAGATGGTGCTCTAATTGGTAAAACAAATGCACTGTAATTTAGGTTGCCTATTTATAACTTTACATTCCGATATTTAGATAAATCGGTTGATTAATTTATTTTTGACAGCTGATTGAAAAAGAAGCAACACGTCGTTTTGTTAAAATGGAAAAAGCAGAGTATCGTGCGGTGATTAAATACTTCGTAATTAAGGGTATGAAAGCTACCGAAATAAAAGATGAGTTACGGGAAACATTAGGTGAATCTGCTCCATCATCCGCCACAATAAGTAGATGGGTAAATGAATTTAAACGTGGTAGAACAAGCTGTGTTGATGAAGCGCGCTCTGGAGCACCCAAAATCGTGACTTCTAAGGAAATCATTATAAAAATTCATAATATTATTACGCAAGATCGACGACTCAAAGTGAGAGAGATAGCAGACATGGTAAGCATTTCAACAGAATGCGTACACCACATTTTAACGAAAAAATTGGGCCTTTCCAAGCTTTCGGCAAGATGGGTGCCGCGATTGCTTACGACTGATCAAAAGTTCACTCATTTGCGCGTTTCCAATGAGTGTTTGGACCTTTATAAGCAGAATCCGGTTGATTTTTGTAGGCGATTTGTTACTTGCGATGAAACTTGGATACACTACAGTATACCCGAAACTAAACAACAGTCGAAACAATGGTTAGAACGTGGTTCTGCACTTCCAAAGAAAGCGAAAACCACTTTATCTGCAAACAAGGTGATGGCATCAATTTTTTGGGATTCAAAGAGCATTTTGCTCATTGATTACCTTCAGAAAAGTGCTACAATAAACGGACAACATTATGCAGAACTTCTATAAAAATTAAATGTTGAGATTCGTACTAAACGGCCAGGAATGGTAAAGAAAAAAAGAATCTGTTTCACCAAGACAACGCTCCCTCGCATACCAGCACAATTGCGATGTCCAAAATCCACAAGTTGCATTTCCAATGAGTACCGCATGCACCTTATTCGCCGGATTTAGCCCCTTCCGACTTCCACCTTTTTCCAAAATTGAAAACGGTACTAGGTGGAAAGAAATTTTCGTCTAACGACGAGCTTATCATCTTCGTAAATGAGTATTTTGCAAGCCTTCCGGAATCGCATTTTAGAGATGGCATAAGGGCATTGGAGCACCGTTGGAATAAATGTATTGCTCTTTTAGGAGAATATATTGAAAAATAAAAATTATTTTGTACTTAAAAAATTCGTTTTTCTTTTCCATTCTCACTACTTGTCGAACTACCCTCGTACGTAACGAAAAACCATTATTTATGCAGTAAGAGTTTTTTTGTCTTTTTTTAATTAATTCAATTGACCACGACATTTACCTTGAGTCACAATTATTAAGAAAATACCTCGTTAAAAATCTGGGAAAATTTATATTTAAAAATGCCGTTATTTTTATTATTGTTATTATCTAGGTACCCTGACTTCTAACGTTTTAATTTGTATTTTACAGTAATTCTAGCAACAGTTATATTCCTTTATTAATTTTTTTAACTTTCCTCATTCTCACATAGTATTTGGTAGTCTTTGGAACACAATTCTGTGTAGGTATATAGATTCCCATGTGATTCACGCTTACATACACTTTTATTGGAAATAAATACAATCAATGAGAATATTTGACAGAGGCTAATTTACATCTCATCCACATAGAAATTAATACAGACGTAATAAGGTTGTTAAAGTTATTTTGCATATTGTATTTGAGAGTGTATTGTGTGTATTTATTGAGTTGTAAGGTAGCTCTGCACGAATTCTTTTATGAAACTAAATATAGTAACTAATTTAATAATAATTTACATATTTAACCATACTTGAAATACCTACCTAGTAAACTTACGTATCTATGTAAGAAAACTAACAGGTATTTTGTCAGGATACAATGCAAAGGTACAGGCAGTATAAAAGAGAAAAGAAAAAAGAGGGGAAAAGGGAGAATAAAAAATGATAATAAAGTATGTGGTTACAAGCACGCAGGTGGTGGAACGCAAATCGACCAATAGTGAAAAAACCGGGCGTGGTTACCTCTCACCCCACTGTTCTAACGGAACGCCACGCCTCCATTCAATGCCTACTACCTTCTACGAACTACAAAAACGGTCAGTCGTTCTTCAACTAGTATTCAGTTATAAACAGTGATTGTTGTTGTGATGTCTGCTAACGCTAATGGTACATTATATGGTTTTCCGAACACCATGATGGAAGACTATCAAGCGCACCAAGCGAATTCGTCCGCCGACGGGCACATAAAGAGGCCCATGAACGCTTTCATGGTCTGGTCGAGGATTCAAAGGCGGAAAATAGCATTGGATAACCCGAAGATGCACAATTCGGAAATATCGAAACGTCTCGGCGCCGAATGGAAATTGTTATCGGAGATCGAGAAGCGGCCTTTTATCGACGAGGCGAAACGCTTGAGGGCTTTGCACATGAAGGAACATCCCGATTACAAATACAGGCCGAGAAGGAAGCCGAAGGGTCCTTTATCGTCACCTCTGAAAACAGGCATGGGTTTCCACAATTTACAACTGCCGTATTTCCCACCGATGGACACGCTGAGCACGCCATATCCATACTTCAATCCCGCTTTTGATATTTCACGAATTGCTTCGACGGGCGACAAGAATACCAATCCCGCCGTCGTCACGTCTCTACATTCATCGCTATATTCGTCGCTGTATCACCAAGCTCCGCCGAAGAGTTTCGCACAAGGTCCGATTCCGCACATGTTTCCGACGTTACCCACCACGCCCATGCTTTATTCAGCGTCTTCCAGTCCCGGTTCGAGTCCCGCATCTTCTACGGATTTGGAATTGAGAAGGCCGGTTCCAGTAATGTACTAGTGATCGATTCTGGGAGTGTATTACAGAAGTGACATTTGTAATTTATTTTGCGCTGGTTGTATATTTTTTAATGACGAATATAATGCATCACCCTGTATAGGTATACATATTTATTATACTATGAATATATATTATATACACTATGTGTTTCTTCTGTGATTTTTTAAAATTGCGACTGATTTTTTGTGTATATATTATTGATAACTTAAGTAGGGTATTTTCTAGTTACATACGTAAACATGATCATTATTTGTACCATATTAGATTATAGAACGTTATGTATATTATATATACCAACTTGTTAAATTATTAATTTTTTTTATAATCTCGAACATCTTGATTTTTTATTTAACATTGTAAAATAAAACAACAATGATTGTGATGATTTGTAAAAAAAAAAATAATGTAATAAATAACATTCAATCTGTGTATATATACAATCGAATTTTTATTTCTACAGCACGAGTAGAGGAGTGAGTTACAGCTATAATAGTCCGCTCCATTATTTTAAAGAACCCGTACCAAAATCCACGCAGCTATTGTTGCCGTTTGAGAGTCGAGGGACCTTTTCGTGAAAGAACGTCCGTTTCTGAAACTCTTTGAATTGCATTGTTTCGATTCATGATTTCATTCGAAATCGACAAGTTCAACCCTTTTCTTTTCTTGTTTTGTCTGCCCGCAATTCGCTGAAAGAAAGAAGTTGTAAATAAAGAGCTGCGTTTGCGAGGAAATTAATTTAATCGCGACGAAAACACTCTTTTTACTTTTACCAGTAATTAATTTCTTTAAAAAAATGTGATCGCAAGTTAAAGATTGATCGTTGTTACTTGATTTTTCATTTATTTCAGTTGAAAAATAACTTAGTCGAAATTTTTTTAAATAAAAATTAGAAATAATTGATAATCACCTCTTTAAAATTTTATATTTTAAATCGTTCGTCTATATTCAATGTTATTTAATCAGCATGTAACTAAATGTAACAGCGTATTACTAAATATTAAAAAAAATAGTTCAAATACGATATACATACCTACATACATACAAAAATAAGTTTGAAGTTGTTAACAGAAGACAAACAACAGAATATAACAGCCTATTATTAAATATTTTTAAAAAATAGTTGAAATACGATATACCTACATATGTACATACAGTCAGAGACTAAAGTTTAAATACACCTCAAAAATTGTATGTTTAAAGAAAAGTAAACGTTTCAGAAAAACTTATAGTATGCAGTTTTATTTGTCTTCATAGATAACAAAAAAAAACGATAACAAAAAATTCTTTGTACATTGCAAACATAACGGTAAATCCCACAATAACAACAAAATACACCGGACAAAAGTTTAAATACATCTTCCAAAACAAAAAAACTCCCTTTTATTTCTCAAAAACAAAGTACAGTTATATTTTATGAATGTACATATGTTTCGATCAAATTCTTTTTTTAAAAGCCACCACTTGTTATTAGTAGCGATCTTATTGTCAGCATTGGAAGTTCTATTGAAAATTATGGGCAAAGGTAAAGAAATTGAGTCCAGCGTTAAACATTTAATAATAAAACATTTTAAGGAAGGAAAATCCTATCGAGAAATAGGAAAATTATTAAATGTACCATTTTCTAGTATTCGAAATATAATTAGAAAATATAAGCAAACTGACTCAGTAGAAAATATGCCAAGAAGCGGTCGACCAAAAAAACTTCCCGGTCGTGATGTTAACCATATCGTAAGAGAAGTGAAAAAGAATCCAAGAATAAGTGCCCCAAAACTTGCAGATGATATCGCTAATAACTACAACAAGCATGTGCATCTAAAAACTGTTCAAAGAGCATTGCGAGAAAATGGATATAAAAGCAGAGTTCCCCGAAAGAAGCCACTGATAAGTGGAAAAAACAGACGACTTAGACTGGAGTTTGCAAATAAGTATAAAAACAAAGACGCTGGGTTTTGGAGAACAGTTCTTTTTACAGACGAGAGCAAATTTAATTTATTTGGAAGCGATGGACATTTAAAAGTCTGGTGCAAGCCAAACACTGCCCTTCAAACACAAAATTTGGTTCCTACGGCAAAACATGGAGGTGGCAATGTAATGGTTTGGGGAGCGATTGGAGCAGCCGGGGTTGGGAATTTGGAGTTTATTGATGGCATAATGAATCAACATCTTTACAAGAGTATATTGGAAAGAAATTTGCAAGTATCCGTCGACATCTTGGGCCTTGGACCCCGTTGGATCTTTCAACAGGATAACAAGCACACCGCACTTTCTGTGAAAGAGTGGTTGCTTTATTGTGCTCCCAGGCAGCTCCATAGCCCACCTCAATCACCAGACTTAAACCCAATTGAGCACGTTTGGGATTTAATGAAGCGGAAATTAGCGAAAACTTCAATAACAAGCAAAGAGTTGCTAAAAGAAGCTCTTAAAAAAATCTGGTCTGAAATATCGCCTTCTGAAACAGAAAGCTTGGTACTTTCTATGCCACGCCGCTTGCAGGCAGTTATCGATAGCCATGGCGGTCCAACAAAGTATTGAAATGTTTTTCTTTTTTAAATTATTTAAAAAATGGAATAACATTCAAAAATGTAAATATTTTTGCATTTAAACTTTTGTCCAGTGAATTTTATCGTATTTTTAAGAATTACCGTTATGTTTGTAATAAAGTCTATATTTTTTGTTATCGTTTTTTTTTGTTATTTATGAAGACAAATAAAACTGCATACTATAAGTTTTTCTGAAACGTTTACTTTTCTTTAAACATACAATTTTTGAGGTGTATTTAAACTTTAGTCTCTGACTGTATGTATAAAGATAAGTTTTAAGTTGAAAGAAGGCAAACCGAAGTCGAAACAATAGAATTTTTCTACTATAAATTAAAATAAAACAAAAGATTTTGTGACATTCAATATTAGAATATTTAACAAATTCTTTTGTTTTTCCATATTGTTATTGGAGGTTTTTAGAGTTTTCTAACGTTGCTAAACAGAAGTAAATATACTTAATCATAGCCGGATTTAATATTGATGATATACAACTTGTACAAAGTGTACGAACACTTGTGACTGACTGTATAACACTTGTACCCTATATAAAAAAAAATAAAAATAGTATACGATGTAATATGCACAGTCTATGCAAAAAAAAATCGCTACTTTAATATACACACCCCTATGAAATAATTTGCAGGTATAAATATGTATATGAAAGAGTTTGGAATCTAATTTTTGTATTTATATATAACTACTGCATTTATTAATGTTTTTTTAATATTATTTTGATAACAATACTATTTTTTTTCTTTATATGTATGAAGGGGTGTCACTTCTACTATGAAAATAATAAAATTTATTCAATCCAAAGCTATAAATAGATATAAATGCCGAAACTATGCATTTACTTTTTTAAGTTAAGAAAATGTATAGTGTCTGGCTGTTATGTCAATTAGCATGATAATTCTCGAGTATTTTCACCTCTTTTTATGATTTAGAGTGTTATAAATCTAATTGACTTTACAAAATATTTTTCCAATGATTAAACAGGTCAAAATCAATTTTTCAAAATTAAATCGATTTTTTTTCGGATTCTTGATAGTAGGCTATGGAATATTAGATTCCTTAGTCTTTTCTTTATATACATATATATATATATATATATATATATGGAATTAAAATTAGCACACACTTTCTATAGGTTCTACACCATCTGTCCAATATCCAGAAAGCATATTTCAGTTTATGAAATTCGTTAAAAATTGGTATTTTCGAAGAGTTACTGCAAATTAACAAATTCTGGCGTTTTTTTTTCAAATATTTATTATTTTTAAAATCGGATTTGGTTTTTTTCGGATTCTTAATAGTAAGTAGGCTATGGAATATCATATGCCTTAGTTTTCTTGTTATCTCTATATGGAATTAAAATAGCACACGCTTCCTCTAAGTTCTACGCCATCTGCTTGAAGTCCAGAAACCATAGTTCATGTTAAGTAATTCGTCAAAAATTGGTATTTTCGACAGTTATTGTAAATTAACAAATGCTTGCGTTTATTTAAAATTTTTGTATTTATTTTTAAAATCAGATTCGATTTCTTTTGGTTTCTTGATTGTAGGCTATGGAATATTAGATTCACTAGTTTTCTTGCGATATCTGTACAGAATTAAAACTCATTCTCTTGATCTCATCATTGATCTGATATCCTCTAACAATAGATCATAAAGGGTCTTTCGAAATTCGCAGTTTTCTTAAAGAATAAATAAAACACATAATTTGCATTCACTTTCAAAAACTTTTTATTGGTTATTGAAGTATCAGTTACGACATTTATTTGCGAAAAATAATATCTGCCAAATGGCCTCCTCTTGCAGCTCCACAGACGTCCACTCTATCGTTACAATTTTCAATGATATTTTGACATAACTCACCAATAAGTCTCCAATGACACGAATAATTTCAACTTTCAAAGCAGGAATTGATTGTGGATTGTTTTTATAAAACTGACTTTTCACATAATAAAAAAAATAGTTTAACGGTGTCAAATCACATAATCTTGGTGGCCAATTAACATCACCGTTTCTTGAGATTACACGTCCAGGAAATTTTTCTCTCAATTAATCAACTGATTCGTATGCAAAGTAAGGTGTAACGCCGTCCTGTTAAAATCACATATCTTCTAGATAAATATTCATTAATTTAGGTCACAAAAATTCAGTTATCATCCGACGATATCGATAACCATTGACAGTTACAGCTTCATCAGCAGCATTTTCAAAGAAGTAAGGTTCAATTACACCGCCTGATCATAATGCACACCGAACAGTAACTCGTTTACGATGCATAGGTTTCTCATGAAAAATTCCTGGATTTTCCTCAGTCCAGATACGGCAATTTTGTTTATTAACATAGCCACCAAGTTCAAAATATGCCTCATCGGAAAAGATCATTTTTTGAGAAAAATCAGCTGGTTGTTCATTGATGAAATTGACAAACAAACGACGTTTTAAATGATCTAATCGCTTCACTTCCTGTGTTATTTGAACCTTATATGCTTTCAGAGCTAAATCTTTGTGTAAAATACGCCATGTTGTTGATCCATTAAGTCCAAGTTGTTGTGAACGTCGCCTAATGGACATTTCATGATCTTCAGCAACACTTTCACAACCAAACCAAAATTTTCTTGTGAACGACCGCAACGACTGCATTTTACACTTTTTTGATCTTCCACGAAACCGGTCTCTTGAAACTTTTGAATAATTCGATCAATATTGCTTTCAGATGGACGATTATGCAAACCAGAAAATCCATGTAATTTTCTAAAAACTCTTTTCACAGAACGCTGATCTTCATAAAATAATTCAACAATTTCAACGCGTTGTACTGTGTACGAAACCATTTCTATAAATGTCATACATCACACTTTTTAAATGCCCAAATACCCAGACAAATTCAGTGCGCCATCTATATTTTATTTAATCTTAAAAAACGCGCAATTTGAAACACCTTTAGATCTAGCCCGACCTTTTCCACACACTCTGTATCTACGATGGAATTTTAATTTATCACTTATATTTTCAATATACCACCGTTGTAGACATCCATAGGTGTATTTTTTGTATAGTAAATCTTACATTGCAATAACAACTATACAGTATATACTATGTAAGCTTATCGAATAATGAACTCTGTTTATCAGAACAAGGATCGATTGTTGTCCATTGTAAGAGTCGCCCCCAATACATTGATCGACATTACGCGATTGTATGTGGATATATAGGGAAATGAAAATAGCCTCCTTTTTCTTCGTCGCTATCAACATAAATATCTATGGGCTTATTATTCATTCAAATAAGTATAGGTAGCGGCGAAATGGAAATGAATATTGGAAAAAGAAATATAATATGAATAGTTTTCCAACCAGACGTTCTAATATTGAATCTATATTGTTAACAATGGACAAATATGTATCTATTCATACTTAAATAATGATTTCGTAAGTTCGTATTTATTATATAATTGTCAAGTTTTATTGAACGCTACAAGTGAGAGGAATTCAAAACATTTACCAAAATGTTCTTCTGATGCTAAAGCTGATACAATAAAGCACAAAGTAATAATATTTATTGGCAATTACAAAATAAAAAAAGAGTTACAACTGTACATGGTACATAATATATGTAATGCCAAAAAGACTAAATCCTCATATACAGAGGTGTATGCATTGAACCCTATACCTTCCGTCTTTTAGACTAAAAATAAAAATATATATATACATACACTACCGGTCCGTAAATGAGGGATCCACTATAGGTACAAAAAATTGCTACATGTTTATAACAGTCGAACTGAAAATAAAACAAGTTTTTTGGCAAAATTCGATTTTATTATTCAACATAGAGATTATAGCGTTCTTCCAACTTTTCGATACCATTTTTGTAGTACGAATTGTCTTTAGCCTCGAAATAGGCCTCAGTTTCGGCATCATCTCCTCATCCCTGCTAAATTACTTCCCGGCGAGCATTTTCTTGAGGTCTGCAAACAGGAAATAGTCGCTGGGGGCCACATCTGGAGAGTACGGTGGATGGGGAAGTAATTTGAAACCCAATTCACTCAATTTGGCCATTGTTTTCATTGATTTGTGACACGGTGCATTATCTTGGTGAAACAGCACTTTCTTCTTCTTCATATGGGGCCGTTTTCTTGCGATTTCGTTCTTCAAATGGTCCAATAACGCTGTATAATATATATGATAATCTATGAAAATTAATGCCAAAAAGCCATAACTTTTAAATCGTCATATACAGTCCAGGTGTATGCTGGAGTGTAGTGATGAATCCATGTTTCATCCATTGCGACATATCGACGCAAAAACTCGGTTTTATTACGATTTAGCAGCTTCAAACACAGCTCAGAATCATCAACTCGTTGTTGTTTTTGATCGAATGTGAGCTCGCGCGGCACTCAAAAATGCCCAAATATTCATATATCCAACACGTTCCTTTGATAGGATGTCAGCTATCTCGATCAACTTTACTTTACGGTCATTTAAAATGATTTTGCGAACTTTTTTGATGTTTTCGTCGGTGACAGCCTCTTTTGGTCGTCCACTACGTTCGCCGTCTTCGGTGCTCATTTCACCACGTTGAAACTTAGCATACCAATCAATTATGGTTGAAAATTGCTTTTGCTTCAACGGTATCTTTGTTTACTTTATGGTATATATACAGTAACTAAATCAAATTTTGACAAAGGTTAGTACTATCTAAAAAACACATGGATTTAATAACAAAAATAAACTAGCAGACATGGTATATATACGACTAAAAATGTAATTACTGCAAAAATAAACTAGAAATTTTTATAAAACGAAATAATAAGAGGGTAGCCGTTCATATTTCGGGATCTGATGAATGCATAGTGAAGTTTGTCATTTTTAACAATATATTTACCTTGACAGTTTTATTATCCGGTCGCTATTTCTATTATTGAAGGTAACTTGAAAATTTTATGTCAGCGAAAAAATGGAATTAACTCGCGAACATTTTCGTGCAATTATTTTTCATAACTTTCGACGTGGATTATCTCAACAAGAATGCATCGATGAGCTGAATTCTTTATATGGTGATGAAGCACCATCGGAAACTTCAGTAAATCGTTACTATAGTGAATTCAAACTTGGACGGCGTTCTTTGGACGATGAATTTCGTGAACGTCGTCCCACAAATTTCGTTGTGTCGGAAAACATTAATGCAGTGCCAAGAAATGCGCAAAAAATAAAATAGTGGTGCTTCAAGGAACATTTATAAAGTCGTCACAGGGAATAAATCTTGAATCTATACGTATGAGCCCAATAGTAAACAGTAATCGACTGTGTGGGTATTCCAAGACGAGACAAAAACCAACAAAATTTGTTCGCGCTCGAAGCACATCAAAATAAATGGTCGCCTGTTTTTTCGGAAAAACTGGTCACGTTGCAACCGGGACTTTAGAGAGTTATAGAACTTTCAATTCCGAGTGGTACACAACTATTTGTTTACCAAAAGTTTTTGAAGAATTACGGAAAACAAACCGAAAACGGCAGAATACTCTCCACCATGACAATGCGAGCTCTCACAGGTCGATTCAAACAATTGAATATTTGACCGGACAAAACATTGATTTGATGAACCATCCGCCGTATAGCCTTAATCTAGCACCCTGTGATTTTTTGTTTCCACACGTGAAGAATAAACTTCGTGGTCAAGGGTTTTCTACGACGAAAGAGGCAGTTGAGACATTCAAAACTTATATTTTGAAGAAACCGCCTTCGCAGTGGCAGCAATGCTTTTCGGATTGGTTTAAACGAATGCAAAAGTGCATTGACTTTCAAGGAGAATATTTTGAAAAGCAATAAAACTATTTTCGATAATAAAAAACTTTTTTTTGTTTGTTATTCCCGAAATATAAACGGCTGCCGTACACAACAACTGTACCAAATTTTTTTAACTTTTTTTATTTCATTTTATAAAAAAAAATTAAAATATTTGCTACATACAGAATAACGTGCCGCAATTCTTTTCATTTACCTGTAACAAATACTATTTTGCACTATTTTCAAGGCAAATTATGAAAAAGAAAGTATAACAATTATTCGCCTATATTTTGTAATGAATGTAATTCGACTAAAAGATATAATAAGTTAATTTGGGTTTCAATAGAATACATTTAAATACAATTAACAAGGATTTCTACCTACAATAGCCGAGGACCGTATAACTATATAAATGAAATCAAATTGTTTACACGGGGTGACATTAATTCTGTCAGGTATTGTATACATATAGATTAGTAATAGAACCCTTGTCTACCATTTGAAGTGATTTTTCTAATTACACTATATTATTATTAAGTACCTGCTCGTTAGTAAATAAATCTGCATAATAACCATTTTATGTCGATTATGATTACATTCTTGTAATATTTCTTAAAGTTGTTAATTAATTCATAGAATCTAGATTAAGGCAGCAGAAATGAGTGCATTCGCAGTGGCGTACGGTTCAGTTACTATCAATATTAAAACTAATAAATGTAATTACTATTTTAGTTTTTTTTTTGTGTTGTTGATGTAGAATTACGCAAAAATTCGCTGTGGTATTGCATCATTAGTATGCCTTCCAGTGCTGACTCAGTCATACTCTTACGGTGAAGTAAAAATATGTTGGTGTATTTGGAAAAGGAGCGTTCTGCGTCGAATGATGTGATGTTCGCGATTTTTAAAAGGACGTTCGCATCATATTCGCACTCTTGGTTTTCATTTAAACTCTATACACACTATAGTTTCAAAATCTGAATTGTTATTTATAACCGCATACAATTTATCGGTTGTTACTTTTCCTATACTATCTGTTACATTTTCTAACGAGGCTTTGAGGTAATATACTATATTTAGCGCTTCATGTAATGACAGCTTGGTTTTCTCTAATTTGGAAATATTGGGTTGGCAACTAAGTACTTTCGGTTTTTACTGATAGAGAGTGTTGCTTTATTTTTTGTATAACGTATGTTAGTGCTGTACTTTACCGTTTGTCGCGTGATACTAGTCACATTGACGTAACTTCAGAAGCAAGTAGTGCGTGATTTTTATTAAAGCTATTAATTGTGGGTTAATTTTAAATGGAGTGCAGAAACGAACATTTTTGACATGTTTTACTATTTTAGTTCCGCAAAGGAAAGAAAGCTGCTGCGGCTCACAAAAAGATATGTGAAGTTTATGGTGCTAATTGCTTAACAGAGCGCACGTGTCAGAATTGGTATAAAAAATTCCGTTCTGGAGATTTTTCCCTCAAAGGTGAGCAACGTTCTGGTCGGCCTACTGAAGTTGATGATGACCAAATTAAAGTAATAATTGAAGAGGATCGTCATATAACTGTTCGAGAGGTTGCGGAGGGGCTGCATGTATCGCACACAACAATTGAAAAACATTTAAAATATCTTGGGCTAGTTAAGAAGCTTGATATTTGGGTACCTCACGAATTGAAAGAAATTCATTTAACACAAAGAATCAACTTTTGCGATATGCAACTTAGACGAAATGAAACCGACCCTTTCTTAAAAAGAATCATCACTGGTGATGAAAAATGGGTCCTGTACAGTAACATAGTTCGAAAATGATCATGCAGCAAACACGATAAACTAGCTTAAACCACATCGAAAGCTGAATTGCATCCAAAAAAGATCATGCTGTCAGTTTGGTGGGATTACAAAGGTGCTGTGTTTTTTGAGCTGCTTCCAAGGAACCAAACGATTAATTCTGATGTTTACTGTCAACAATTAATGAAACTGGATGAAGCAATCAAAAAAACCGGCCAGAATTGTCAAATCGGAAAGGTGTAGTTTTCCACAAAGATCATGCAAGGCCTCACACATCTTTGGCAACTCGTGGGAAACTATTGGAGCTTAGCTGGGAAGTGATGCCACTTCCCCATACGGCCCTGATCTAGCACCATCTGATTACCATTTATCTCGAAGTTTGCAGAATTCTTTGAATGGCAAAACTTTCACAAATGACAATGATCTTCACTCGCACTTGGTTCAGTTTTTGCTGATAAGGACCAGAAATATTATGAGCGCGGAATCATGCAGCTGAAAGAAAGATGGCAAAAGGTCATTGAGCAAAACGGAAAATATATAATTGATTAAAAACTATTCTTTGTTTAAAAAAAAAGTGTTTTATTTTACACTACAAAACCGAAAGTACTTAGTTGCCAACCCAATAGTATCTAAAAGAATTGAATAATTTTCGTGTTTTTCACCCGAGGAAAATTATATTGCAATTGACCTCTTGCTGGCAATCTCCATTCCAAAACGTACTTCCCTGAAAAAGTTTCGAAATTCTTCATTGTCTACAATATTTTGTGGAATGTTGCACACACTTAACATAAAAATAAAGTCATATGGAAATTTATAATATGGTACATCACATTGCGTATTTAACCGGTGTTATTTGCTGTTAACATATCTTTTACACACAAAAATACTGTACGGTAAAATGCTGATATTGCAAACAATACATTTAATAATAGTGCCAGTGTATTCTGATGTCGAAAATCGGTTAAAAATGTATTAACACTCGTCGAACATCACAAAGAACGTCGTCGATTCGCCATCATCAATCTTATCCGGCATTCATATTCATACCATACGCATATGAATCTTGACTTCGGGTATATCCGACGGCTTTCAAAATATATCATCGCCACCAATGAGTTGCCATTCATTTTTGCAGGTTTAATTAAGATTCTTGCTTTTGACGTCATATAATACCTACTTCAGAAGACAATAGAGTCGGCATAGTTTTATGGGAGGTATTAGTGGGATTATATTGCACGTCCGAATAGATATATACAGGACAAGAATCAAAAATTATCAAACAAAAGTATTTACATTTACTTATCACTACGGTCTAGTTAAATGGTTTATGGTATAGCAGGTACGTACCCTTTATAAGTTGGATTTGTAAATTAGAAAATTTCCAGTGACAATAGAAAAGTTTCCCTTAGAGGTTGTAATTTATGAAATAATAGCATAAGGTGGATTTCTTATTACAACGACAAAAGAAAGTTTTTAGCCGTATGTGTCCCCCGCTTGTTGAATACCCTTTCTGACAGCCTTTTACCTGTTTGGGAATTTCACTTTGTCCGTGTATTTTTACTGTATTTGATGGATTATGAATGAAAATATACTTACCTTAAATTAAATATTAACACAATTCTAAATACAACATAAAAGACTTGTTTTATATTGTACTTAAGAAGTTTGCGACACCAGTTTTGATTTTATACCATCTTCTGACAATGATTGTGTTACCAAATACTAATATAATGGGTTGAGTAATCGAAAGGATCTTGATCTTTACAAATAGTTAATTGTGGAAAGGGGTTATATATCAACCTTATTGATCAATATAATGGGTGTTTTTTAAGCTGCATGAGAACTATCGATATCGATAACTATGGTTTGACAGCTGATAATGTCAAACTGTGTTGATATTTCTGTTCAGTAAGGTTTGGCAAGTCATCATGAATCGTTTAACGCCAGAGCAACGCTTCTAAATTGTGGAAATTGACTTTGAAAAAAATAAACCTGTTCGCAAAGTTCATAGAGCACTTCGTCCAGTTTACGGTCTACATAATCGGCCTAGTGAGCAAGCAATTCGTGCAGTTATTGATCGTTTTCGCACTAATTTTACTCCTCTCGATTCAAAACCAAAGAAATGTGCGTACCGAAGAGAATATTGCTGCTGTAGCGCGAAGTATTGAAGAAGACGCCGAAATGTCGATTCGTCGTCGTTCTCAACTTCTTGGCTTTTGTCCTTCGACTACGAAGAAAATTTTACGTAAGGATCTTGGCTTACGTGACTATCAAATACAGCTCGTGCAAGAATTGAAGCCATTTGGGTTCATTTGGAACTATGAGCATTTTTATCAGAGAATTGTCTTTAGTGATGAAGCTCAATTTTGGTTAAATGGCTGCGCAAATAAACAAAATTGTCATATTTGGAGCGAAAACAATCCTCAAGTCATTAACGAATCACCATTACATCCATTTAAATTTGACTGTTTGGTGCGGTTTACACGCTGGCGGCATCATCGGTCCTTATTTCTTTCGAAATGAGGAAGGAGTTGCCATTACGGTGAATGGCGAGCGCTATCGAGCCACGCTGACTGAATTCTTGTTTCCAAAAATTAATCAGCTAAACATCGACGACATTTTGTGCCAACAAGACGGCGCAACTTGCCATACAACGCGTTTAACCATCGATTTATCGCAAAATCAATTTGGTGACAACTTTATTTCCAGAAATGCTCCTGTTCACTGGCCCCCGCGTTCGTGCGATTTAACGCCTCTAAATTACTTTTTCTGGAGCTATGTTAAGTTATTGGTTTATGCCGACATACAAGCAACTCTTGAATCATTGAAAGCTAATATTCAAGCCACAATTGACGCCATACGGCCAGATTTATTGGAAAAAGTAGTCAAAAATAGGAGTAATCGAAAGGACCATGTAACTCGTAGCCGCGGCGGACATATGCCGGAAATCACATTTAAAAAATAAATGCCATGAAATTATCCACCAGATTATAATAAAAAATTTCATTCCAACAATATTTCTGTCTTGTATTGGGTTGGCAACTAAGTACTTTCGGTTTTTACTGATAGAGAGCGTTGCTTTATTTTTTGTATAACGTATGTTAGTGCTGTACTTTACCGTTTGTCGCGTGATACTAGTCACATTGACGTAACTTCAGAAGCAAGTAGTGCGTAATTTTTATTAAAGCTATTAGTTATGGGTTAATTTTAAATGGAGTGCAGAAACGAACATTTTCGACATATTTTACTATTTTATTTCCGTAAAGGAAAGAAAGCTGCTGCGGCTCACAAAAAGATATGTGAAGTTTATGGTGCTAATTGCTTAACAGAGCGCACGTGTCAGAATTGGTAAAAAAAATTCCGTTCTGGAGATTTTTCCCTCAAAGATGAGCAACGTTCTGGTCGGCCTACTGAAGTTGATGATGACCAAATCAAAGTCATAATTGAAGAGGATCGTCATATAACTGTTCAAGAGGTTGCGGAGAGGCTACATATATCGCACACAACAATTGAAAAACATTTAAAATGTCTTGGGCTAGTTAAGAAGCTTGATATTTGGGTACCTCACGAATTGAACGAAATTCATTTAACACAAAGAAACAACTTTTGCGATATGCACCTTAGACGAAATGAAACCGACCCATTCTTAAAAAGAATCATCACTGGTGATGAAAAATGGGTCCTGTACAGTAACATAGTTCGAAAACGATCATGGAGCAAACACGATAAACCAGCTCAAACCACATCGAAAGCTGAATTACATCCAAAAAAGATCATGCTGTCAGTTTGGTGGGATTACAAAGGTGTTGTGTTTTTTGAGCTGCTTTCAAGGAACCAAACGATCAATTCTGATGTGTACTGTCAATAATTAATAAAACTGGATGAAGCAATCAAAGAAGAACGGCCAGAATTGTCAAATCGGAAAGGTGTAGTTTTCCACCAAGATAATGCAAGACCTCACACATCTTCGGCAACTCGTGGGAAACTATTGGAGCTTGGCTGGGAAGTGATGCCACATCCCCCATACAGCCCTGAACTAGCACCATCTGATTACCATTTATTTCGAAGTTTGCAGAATTCTTTGAATGGTAAAACTTTCACAAATGACGATGACCTTCACTCGCACTTGGTTCATTTTTTTGCTGATAAGGACAAGAAATTTTATGAGCGCGGAATCATGCAGCTGAAAGAGAGATGGCAAAAGGTCATTGAGCAAAATGGAAAATATATATTTGATTAAAAACTATTCTTTGTTTAAAAAAAAAGTGTTTTATTTTATACTACAAAACCGAAAGTACTTTAGTTGCCAACCCAGTACATGACGCATGTGTGCATAATACACATGCTCTGCATACGTCTGTTTCTATTTTTTCACGATTTCTTGACAAGACGTAGCTCGTAACTCTATGACAATAAAACGTTTGCGCCCTTTCTTTCTTTAACACACGTGACTACCGATGAATTAAACAAATGCCGGTATATGTTCGTATTTTGCAGCGCTATTGATACACCGGCTAACTTTCGTGGTTCCAACAATATTATTAATATATTGTTAAAAAAGGTATGTACTTTCAAAACGCTTCCACCACAAAGTTTTCCAATCAGTGGTGACATAATATTTAAATACATTTACGTAATATTAAACGCTTATGTGTTTACTCGGAGTATACAGGCATTCAAGGACCCCTCAGTAATCACTGAGCTGGCAAAAATTAATTGCGGTTTGCATTGATAAGACCTCTTAGCTCTTTAATTATTGCCATGTAGAACAAAAGGTATTGCAACGGCTCAATTTTATGAACACAATAAATTTATTAACATTCTCCTTTCAAAATCGAAATTTAATTAAATATGCTGAATGTAATGTAACATACAGAGATTGCAAAGATGGCATGAAATGAGAAAAATTTTGAGTTTTTTATAAAATGAAACGCCGATGATAGCAGGTGGCTGAGAAAACGTTATAAACGGACGAAATACAAAATTGTTCTGCGATCTTTTTTGTCTGTGAAATTTTATATTTTTTGAAACAATTGTGTGTATGTACTGCTCAAAAACGAGCAAGAAATTTATTTAAAATATAATTTTTTTATCTAAATCCAAATTTTGATCAAAAACAAATCCTAAATTTCCAAAAATAACTTTTGTAAAACTAGTTATGTATTTAGTGTTGTTACTGTAAGTGTAGGCATCCAAAGATCGCTTTAAAATATTTAAGGAATGTTTATTATTGGTTTCTATAGTTTCATATAAATAAAGACTGTTTCAAATTTCGCGTTTTTTTAAAGAATAAATAAAACATAATTTGCATTTACTTTCAAAAACTTTTTATTGGTGATTGAAGTATCAGTTATGACTTTTATATGCGAAAAATAATATCTGCCAAATGGCCTCCTCTTGCAGCTCCACAGACGTCCACTCTTTTGTTAAAATTTTCAATTTGACATAATTGAGGCTCTGTCTCACCAATGACACGAATAATTTCATCTTTAGCAGGAATTCATTGTGGATTGTTTTTATAAACCTAACTTTTCACATAACCCCAAAGAAAAATAGTCTAACGGTGACAAATCACATGATCTTGGTGGCCAGTTAACAACATCACCGTTTCTTGAGATTACACGACCAGGAAATTTTTCTCTCAATAAATCAATTGATTCGTGTGCAAAGTGAGGTGTAGCTCCATCCTGCTGAAACCACATATCATCTAGATAAATATTCATTAATTCAGGCCACAAAAATGGGTTATCATCCGACGATATCGATCACCGTTTACAGTTACAGCTTCACCAGCAGCATTTTTAAAGAAGTAAGGTCCAATTACACCACCTGACGATAATACACACCAAACAGTAACTTGTTTAGGATGCATAGGTACGTCATGAATAATTCGTGGATTTTCCTCACCCCAGACATGGCAATTTTGTTTATTAACATAGCCAGCAAGTTCAAAATGTGCCTCATCGGAAAACATTATTTTTTGAGAAAAATCAGCTGGTTGTTCATTGATGAAATTGACAAATGAACGACGTTTAAATGATCTAATGGCTTCAGTTCCTGTGTTATTTGAACCTTATATACCTTCAGAGCTAAATCCTTGTGTAAAATACGCCATGTTGTTGATCCACTAAGTCCAAGTTGTTGTAAACGTCGTCTAATGGACATTTCAGGATCTTCAGCAACATTTTCACGAACCAATCCAATATTTTCTTATGAACGACCACTACGACTGCATTTTTCACTTTTGTGATCTTCCACGAAACCGGTCTCTTGAAATTTTTTAATAATTCGACCAATAGTGCTTTCAGATGGACGATTATGTAAACCATAAAATTCACGTAGTTTTCTAAAAACTCTTTTCACAGAACGCGGATTTTCATAAAATAATTCAACAATTTGAACGCGTTGTTGTACCGTGTACGAAGCCATTTTTATAAATGTCATACATCACACTTTTTAAATGCCTACATACCCAGACAAATTCAGTGCGCCATTTATATTTTATTTATTCTTAAAAAAACCGTGCAATTTGAAACACCTTTTATTTAAGAAATTTTTACTATTGGTTTCTATAATTTCATCTAAATAAAACTGTTATCAAATTTAACACACCCAGTAAACATGTGTTGCTTATTTTAGGGCAGTCGAATTTGAAGATTTGTAGCAAGTATAATGGTTGCGTATTCAAATGTGGAAATAATTGATATGATGTTTATGTACAGTAGGTGTCACAAAAAGATTTACGATGTACACGAACATGTATTTGCTGAATTCATGTAGAATGGTCTTCATAATAATGGTATACAAGCAAAACTAGCAGTTGGAGTATGTCTTTTTAGAGTCGATCCATTTATATATTCAAAAATTCACAATTCGACATGGTTTTTGAAATTTTTCAATCCATCAGGATGTAGCCGACAGAATTAAGATATGTATATTTTGATATTAAATTAGTTTTTAGAACCTTTGAAAATGTTACCACGCAAGGTTTTAATGGTATACGATAACTTTCAGAAAATTGCGTTTTTTTTGGCGAGTTGAAAAAAAAGACGATGGTTCCGAACTAGTAATATAAAAACTCACTTTTTTTGTAGTAAAATAATTTGAGTTTCAGAAATAATCCATTAGGACACTCAAAAATACACATTTCGATATAATTCTTAAAATTTCTCAACCTCTCAGGGTTAAACAGAAAGAACTAGATCAAAATAGTTTTTAGAATCTTCGAAAATGTCACTACATGAGACTTAATATGTATGTATAATGAACGATAACTTTCGTAAAATGCCTATTTTTGAAAAAAAAAGGAGATTTTCGTCTGAATTGAAAAGTTTTAACTTTAGACCTTATAGAGTCAATAGTTCCGAAATAATAGAATATAAAGTCACTATTTTTTATAGTAAAATAATTCAAACTTTGGAGATAATCCATTTGCACCCTAAAAATTCTTAGTTGGATATGGTTTTCCAAATTTCTCCTTCTCTCAGGATTAAGCCTACAAAATTAGATAAGTTTTTGACGTCGAAATAGTTTCTAGGATCCTCTAAAATGCTACCACGTAAGAATTTAATAATGTACAATAACTTTCGAAAAATGCCTATTTTTGCGAGTATACCCCTTTGACAAAAATGAGATTTTCGGCAAAATAAAAAGGTTTGAATTTAGCCCTTGTAGGCCGTACCTAACTAGTAGGGTACAAACTTATTTTTTGCAGTAAAAGAATTTGAATTTTAGAGGTAATCCATTTTCATATTCAAAAATTGACATTTCGATACGGCTTTTCGAATTTCTCTTGGGGTTAAGGCGAAAAAATTAGATAAGTTTTGACATCAAAATATTGTTTAGGACCTTCGCAAATGTTACCACGCAAACTTTTAATAATATACGATAACTTTCTATAGTACAAATCGGAAAATTAATCTGTAAACTTTCGCACTGCGTCATCCAATAGTCGCGTTTTTCCCTTAATAATTATATATTCGCCTAATATAAAGATCACACTTCATCTGTTTTATTACATTACACTGGTGGGGGCGCTGCGTACTCAATAGGAACCTGTCTCGCGGAAAGATATTACAACTCTGTTTATAAGCTTTTCCATCAAACACTTTACCTATCTTCTAGTTTAAAAGACCAAATTTAAGTCTATTCTCTGAATTGTCAAAAATTAACTGGACTTTCTTGGAAGTTATCGTAAACATTAGTGCTGGTAGATCGTAAACTTTTATTACTTTACAGTGATTAACACCTTTACCTCATAAATATAATCCTCCTTGGATTAAACTCGAAATTAGAAGCTTTAAAGAGCCTAAATCACTTCATTAGGACTTTACATTCCTGACACTCATTAAATATATTGAGTATAAAAACAAGGCTGTTTGTAGAGTTTATTACCATATATAGTGTCGAAGGAAAAGTTGATGTATTTTTCCTTACCTTTCGAAGGTCATTTATAATATAAAGAAAACATCAAACAACTGTGTATCGCCCCTTTTCTCCGATAATCTTTTGCTGCCTTTAAGTGAGTTTTACAAGTCTTCATTGATTCTGTCTATCATAGGAGTTATGTATTTTGTATGGTTACTGCAATAAACATTATTATTAATATAAGTTATACTAAAATTTAATTTATTAGTGATAAAGAAAATTCAAAAAATATTTAAATTTCGTTTCAAATTACATTTAAAAAAATGCTGGCCCATGGGGGGATCGAACCCACGACCTTCGCGTTATTAGCACGACGCTCTAACCAACTGAGCTAATGGGCCACACGAACAACGTGTTTTTAATATCTCACTAACTTCAATGTGTTAATTCTTAATCGCACTAAATGATATTTAAACTTTTCCTTTCTAGCTTATAATTTGTGATTTAGCCGGTTTTCCTATAAAAATTACACTACTCTTCAAATTCAACATTCAAATTTTTTGTATTTGTTGCTTTTTAGGACTCTGAAATATATTAAATTGTATGTAAAATAAATCTCTGTGCTTTGATGGGAAGCGAAGACGGTACTACAAGGACTACATGGGTGTGTTTGCGTTTTGCCAGTTACTGGTATAAAACAGTAGATAGCTTTTCAAGACTTCATTGTTTTTCGAAATATTCTCCACAAAAATGAATGCACTTTTGCATGCGCTCGAACCAATTTTGTTGGTACAGTCAAAATTGTACTTTTGAAGGCATCGATTGAAACCTTTGACCACGCAGTCCGCAAAATATGGTCGGAATAGTGTTTTAACTTCGTCAACTGTGAAAAGATTAAATAAAAATTCAGGGGAACTGGATCCGTTGGAGACGCTAAACACACTGGTCGTCCAAAAACAAGCCGTTCAAATGTCAATATCGAAGCAGTGCGTGCGAGTGTCGGTGACAATCCAGAAACCTCAATTCGGCGTCATGGACAAGAATTGCAAATTTCAAGAAGCTCTCTACAGCGTATACTCACTAAAGACCTGTGTCTCCATGCTTACAAAATTCAATTAACACAACAACTGAAGCCTAATGACCATGCACAGCGAAGAGAGTTCGTTGAATGGATTATTGAACATCAACAAATGGATGCTGATTTTTCGAGCGAAATCATCCTAAGCGTTGAAACACATTTTCACCTCGAATTGCCGCTTTTGGGGTTCTGAGAACCCACATGTGATTGTCGAAAAACAAATGCATCCACAACCTGTCACTGTTTGGTGTGGATTTTGGGCTGGAGGCATAATTGGACCATATTTTTTTGAAAATGAGGTTGGTCAAGCAGTGATTGTTACTGGTGCTCGATATCGCGACATGATATGGATGATATTGATGTGGCCAATATGTGGTGTCAACAAGACGGTGCCACATGCCATACAGCCCGTGAAACAATTCAATTACTACATGAGACATTTCCAGGTCGTGTACTCTCTCGTTTCTGTGATCAGAAATGGCCCCCTAGATCGTGTGATTTAACACCATTAGATTTCTTTTTATGGGGTTATTTGAAATCACAGGTCTATGTCAACAAGCCCACAACCACCCGTGCATTAAAGGAGGAGATTCAACGCTGTATCAACGTAATTTAGCCACATTTATGCATAATGGTCATGGAAAATTTCGACAAACGAGTGCGTATGTGCATGTAAAGCCGTGGAGACCATTTGCCCGATGTGTTATTCCATAAATAACCCTATCCTATGCACTTTATGATTCAATAAAAAAATAACAATCAAAAGACTAAAAACTGTGTTTTCTATTCAATTCAAATCTTGCGTTAATTTTGGGACAGCCTTTATTTTGTATCAGGTTGTTACAAATGTAATGTCCGTTTTTTCCTTCAGTCTGAACTGAATCGCACCTGTGTGAAGACGTGTATGTTTTTGGTGAAAATTATTATTGTATTTGTAGAAAAGGGTATTTATTTTGAAATGTGTACCTGTTCCATTTCTTGGAAAGATTAATACACCTGTCCTTGTCTCGCCTATGGAAATGCTGTCGGCAAGAGATATTCGGGCAATTTACCTCTTTCAATTTGAAAAGGGATTAAATGCAGCTGCAGCAACGCGAGAAATTAATCAGACGTTCGGTGAAACCACATGTAATGAACGCACATTACGGCGATGGTTTAAATAATTCAGCGAGGGAAATTTTGATTTGGAAAATGAGCCAACGCGTAGCACCGTTAATGACGAGCTGCGTGTAGAAGTTGAAAGTAATCCGTCGACAACAGTGCGTAGCCTTGCAGAAACATTTCAAGTGTCCATTGCCACCATTAGTCTTCATCTTTCTTCGATTGGCAAAGTAAAGAAACTCGATCGATGGGTGCCGCACCAATTAACGGAAGCCAATAAGCTCCGTCGATTAGAGGTGGCTACCTCTTTGGCTAATCGACAGAAAGTTGAACCGTTTCTTCATCGAGTGGTAACGTGTGACGGAAAGTGGATACTTTATGATAATCGGAGACGGTCAGGACAATGGTTAGATCGAGGTGAAGCACCAAGGCATGCACGAGCATCAATTCACCCGCAAAAGATTATGGTGACTGTATGGTGAACCAGTAAGGGTATTATTCACTATTCATTTTTGCAACCTGGTGAAACCATCACGGCAGCGTCCTATTGTGCCGAACTGAAAACTATGCATGGAAAATTGAGCCGCTTGTAGCCCTCACTAGTCAATAGACATGGACCCATACTTCTTCATGATAATGCAAGACCTCATGTTGCACGACAGACAATCCAAAAACTTTCAGAATTTCGTTACGAAATTCTCCCACACCCACCTTATTCACCTCACCTTTCGCCAACTGATTTTCATTTTTCCGAAGTTTAGACAATCGCTTAAAAAATAGGGACTTCCCTGACCGGGAGTCTGTAATAGCAGTGTTTGAGCAATATGTGAGCCGTCAAAACCTAGATTTCTTTTAAAAGGGAATTTTTCAGCTTCCAGGCCGTTGGCAACAAACTATTGATGTAAATGGAGACTATTTTGCAGAATAAATATTTATATTTTTTTAAATTTAGACTTTTTTTTATTCCTTACAAAATCGGACATTTCATATGTAACAACCTGATATTTTACTTACTATTCCTAAAATACATCCGTTTCTGAGAAAACCCTCGTGTAAGAAAAAAGCTGTTTTCGTTTTTGAGTACAGCACTGAAACCCACACAAAAAAGTGACCAAAGTTAAAACAATTTTTAGAAAGCGTTTTTTAGCAAGCCCGTGTTATCCAATTGTTCAGACATAAATTACGTGGTGGTAATAAAATTACTGGAGTTTTATTAAATCTAAAAGAACTCCCCTTTCAAGTACTATTTATATTCGCACAATTACCACAGAAATAAAAATATTTGCTTATAACATATACACAAAAATAGAAAGGAGTAATTTGGGAATTATTAATCTTAATATATCTGATCATCTGAAAAATTACTATTTGAATATTTTTATCTGATTAACAATTAACATTTAACCTGAATAAGTGACACAATAAGATAATGTTATCGATCAAAGGAACCTATGATAATTACTGTTTCATTTGTTGGTAGGAAAAAGTGCTGTGTTGAATAAATTGCGTGAATTGTATTCAAAGTTTAAAACCTCAAAGCAACAGCAGTACAGTAGCGGTAAAACTCGTTAATTATGACTTATGTATATGTAGTTATATGAATAATAAATATGTGCGGTATAAAGTTACCTTTCAAAATAGTTAATGCAAATACTTTCTCATTAATATACGACAGATGTTGAACAAGTGTATGTGTCATTATGATGCAATACCTGTAGGTTAGAAATGACCGAAATGTAAATGTAAAATATTAAATTGTCACTCTTACTGAAGAGTGAAATTTAATTTTAAATAACATAATAACAATTTGATATATTAATTTAGTTTTTACTTTAATTTGGAGCCTGGAAAATGTAGTTATATTGGAAATAAGATAGAAAACTCTTGATCGCGAAGTTTATTCTTCACATGTGGTAACAAAAAGAAATCACAGGGTGTTAGGTCAGGGCTGTACGGCGGATGGTTCATCAAATCAATGTTCTGCCCGGTCAAATATTCAATTGTTTTAAACTGACCTGTGAGAGCTCGCATTTTCGTGGTGGAGAATGATCTGTTGTTTTCGGTTTGTTTTCCTTATTTCTTCAAGAACTTTTGGCAAATAAGGAGTTGTGACCAGTAGGTAATTTTGATGGAGCCTGTGATTGATTCGCTTGATCACTGAAGGTTGACATATAATCCCTTGTACCCCTTATACTGTATACGTATTTCGACAACTATATTGTCATCATCAGCAGATAATTAAACAGTGTCGCGCCTGGTAAACTACAGCGAAAAATACAAACTCCGTACGCGAACTGTACCGTTGAGAACCAAAATGTACACTGTATATTCGTTTCGAAAGATTTTTAAAAATCTTTTTTTAATGTCTTTCATCCTAGTTTAAGTAAAACAATTTTTAAAAATCTTGTGAAACGAATATACAGTGTACATTTTGGTTCTCAACGGTACGGTCCGCGTATGGAGTTTGTTCTCGTACGGGTATTTTTCGCCGTAGTTTACCAGGTGCGACACTGTTTAATTATCTACTGATGCTGACAACTTAGTTGTCGAAATACGTATACAGAATTCGAAAATTAATGTGGCAAGGGGTTATATATCAACCTCCAGTGATCAAGTTGTGACCGTTCCACAAATCTCTAAAGGCACGGTTGCAACATGACCGGTTTTTCTGAAAAAATAGGCGATCATTTGTTTTGATGTGCTTCGAGCGCGAACAACTTTTCTTGGTTTTGGCTCATCTTGGAATACCCACACAGTCGACTGCTGTTTACTATCGGACTCATACATATAGAACCAAGATTCATCACCTGTGACGACTTTATAAATATTCCTTGAAGCACCGCTATTGTATTTTTTGTGCATTTCTTGGCACCAACCGACGCGAGTCCTTTTTTGAACGGTTGCCAAATTATGTGGTACCCAACGTAAACGTAGCTTCTTAACGCCTAAATATTCATGCAGGATCTTATGCACGCTAGTGTTACTAATACCTAGAGATGCCTCGATCTCACGATATGTCACATGACGATCTTGCATTATCAATTCGTACACTGCATTACTGTTTTCCGACACAACGACATTTGTGAGAAGTCCTTCACGAAATTTATCGTCGAAAGAACGTCGTCCAAGTTTGAATTCATAATACCAACGATATACTGTAGTTTTCGATGGTGCTCTATCACCATATAAAGAATTCAGCTCGTCGATGCATTCTTGTTGAAATAATCCACGCCGAAAGTTATGCAAAATAACTGCACGAAAATGTTCGCGAGAGTTAATTCCATTTTTTCGACCACAAACAAGTTTGAGCGCCTGTCAAAAACTGGATCTTAAATATCGTGTGTTACCGCATTCACCATACTCGCCGGACATTGCGTCCTCGTGTGTTGTAATATGCAACTCTGTTTATGAAGTACACCGAAGGATGGCAAAAGTTATCAAAGAAAATGGGTAATATACAATTGATTCTTCTGAGTTTACGTTAAACAAGTGATATACATCATGACTTTTTCAACAATCCAACACATTACACATAAAAACTCACGGCATGTACAAATGTACATAAAACAATTGCATATGCATAGGCATTGCGAACAGTTGAATGTGTCTACACGATATTGCGAAATTTTCATTAAAAAATCCCTCCTCAGATGGCATCAAACAATGTGACCTAAAGTACGTAGGTCGACTGTCCCGGAATATTAATATTCAGGAATAGTAATATTGCCACCGAACATTTTATATTGACAAAATGCAGGCCATTGTCTGAGGTAGCAGATATGTTATTGTCATCCTCCGCTCGAAGCAATAATGGCGCATACGACCTCACAGACAGCTAATATTGTGCACAAGATTAATTTAATACAAAGAACATCATATAAGCCTGAAAGCGCGCATAGAAAATGCCATTTGTATTCGCGTGAGTGTTCTTCTAAAGATATTTTCTTTCATTCCGTTTGCGTCTGTTCTATTGCCAGCGCCATTGGCCCAGTCGGTTTTTATGTGTACGCGTAGGATATTATACATTGTTCAGGTTGAGCGAAATGATATATTCATTTAGTACTTTATTACAATATGTCATATAATAAAAACGCGGTATTTGATGCTCTTTGTTCATAGTTTCTTGAAAGATCTTTCTTAAGTATTAATTCTTTTAAATAAATTTATATATCAAAGTGTGTTTTTGAATTTAATAGCTAGAACAAAGTGCATTTCATTATAGGATATCGAGAAAAAAAGTACTTGTTAACGCATAAGTTGTGGAAAAAGTATCTTTCCCTGGTGATGGTTAAATATCAATACGTGGGATGTCTTTTAAGTTTCGCATAGTGGACATGCACTACCGGTCATAATTATTAGCCCACCCTTAGTTTTAGCCAAAATTATTAAACTACTAAATGTGTACTGAAAATTTATTTATTGTACCAATACAGCAGTGTAAAATAAACATAAAATAGTTACATTTTTCTTATATAAAAACTTTATCATTAATTATTATTAAATTTTGCTCTCATCAATGTGCCCACCTTTATTTTTGTTAATTGCGGCACATAACCGCGGCATCCTTTCAATTAATTTTTGCAGTGTATCTTCTGTAATTTGTGCTCAGGCTTCTTGAAGTTGTTCCCACAGTACAGTGGTGGATGATAGAGCACGTTCTCGAACCTTCCGGTCCAATTCTTCCCAAAGAAGCTCTATTGTGTTCAGATCAGGACTTTGAGCTGGCCATACCATTATAGAGATTTGCCCTTGCTCTTCTAGTTGACGCAAGTAATCGCCATACAATTTAGAAGTGTGTTTCGGATCGTTGTCCTGTTGAAATACAAAGTTTTCACCAAGAATCCTTAGTCCTGAAGGAACAGCGTTATTTTCCTTGTTGCCTTCTTTTCTTAGGATTCCCTCAATTTTGACGAGATCGCCTACAGATCTTCCACCAAAACACCCCCAAATCATTACTGAACCTCCTCCATGTTTTACGGTAGGCGCAATACATTCTGGCAGTACTCTTTCTCCTGCGGATCTTCTTACGAATATTCGCCTTTTACTACCGAAAAGTTCAAACTTCGATTCGTCTGTCCACAACACATTATTCCACTGATCGATCGTCCAATTCTTATGTTCTTTAGCCCAATTTAGTCGTTTTATCTTGGTTTGCTTTCGTAGTAGTGGTTTTTGCAGAGCAATTCTTCCGTATAAACCCGCTTGCCTTAACCTTCTCTGTACCGTGGACACACTAATTGGTTTAGCACGCGCTCTATTCATTTCAGCAGCAATTTCTGGTACTGTTTTTCGTCTATCGCGTCTACTTATCCGTATTTTGCCGGTCAACTGTAGATGTCGTCGCTTTGCGTCGTCCAGATCTTCTTTTGTTGGAAAATGTACCATTTTCTTCAAATTTTTTAACGTTATAATCAACGATTCTGCGATTTAATCGTAATTCTTTTGCAATTTCGTGATTACTTTTACCCATACGATGATAAGCAATTATCATAGCACGCACTTCAACAGATAATTCCTTCGTCTTCGGCATTGCATTAAAATATTCACAATAACTCTCTATTTCACTGTTTTCGCAACAAAAGATGAACGATGACTGACATAAAATTAATTTTCCTTTTTGAATAACACATCCTAATATTGTAATTAGTTAGTACAATAACACAATATTGGTAATACCTTTCGGAAATGCAGGTAAAACTGTTAATACTATAGAGATTAGCCTATATAATATTTATGGTATTTTCCCAATTTATGACACCTTTACGATATATCATAAACAATTTTAGATTTTCGTAGAAATTCATATGGAATTACTTCCACTGATAATATTGTTGAATAATTATAATACAGATTTTTCGACAGATAATCCGTATTTCAAGAAACACATAAAATTGGGGTGGGCAAATAAATATGACAGGTAGTGTACATGTTGAAACTTGTAACCGGAACGGACAGAACTTTCCGGTACACTTATTATTTGTACTTTGTACTTCGTGAGGACGTTTTTAAAATATCTTTCAAAATATCGTAGATACATGAAAAACAAAAAATCGATTATTTCGCCCGGTCCCCTTAGAAAAACATAATAGAAGATGGTATTAAAATTGAAAATCGCCCAGTCCAAGTCCCTCACGTAAATCTTAGGTAACGGAATAGGTTATAGTGAAATCGAAATCTTACCAACAAATCTGCACGCATCGACTATACAAAAATAAAAAAAGATATTACGAAACCAAGCTTTACATTGATACAATTCATTTCCTGAGACTGCTTCGTGCAGGTTGTACGGCTTCTATATTTATTATGTCGTAAAATCTAACATTTTATTGAATACGACCTGTCAAAGTAAAACAGAAAGAGACGTTTTAAATGTTATCACTTAATTATTTTCTGTGCAAATCTCATATGCATAATGTCGTACGGCGGGAACATAAATCTTAGGCTTTACGCAGTTTGTATGGGTTATAAATTATGCACTTTAACTTCTCCAACCGCCGACGTGTTTTGTACAACTATTGTATTTATAATACCCATCAATTAATTGTAAGCAATATTTACTATTTAAGATCAGATTAATTTCATCAATGACTAGATTGTGAATTGTATGCTATTACCGAAGCATTACATAAATATTTGTAGAGTTTGTGTACAATAGAAGATACACAGTTCGTTAATTACTATTTATAATTCTTTTTATTTCGTAGAATATTGAATCAAGAGGCGAAGAATCTACTGTGGCGATTTTATTTCTTTATATTGTTGGACAGCTTGTTATTTGTAATAATATTTAAGCAATTACAACCAAGTGGTTTCATGTGGTTACTCTTCTTAACACATGGATCAATAAGTCCCGAGACTAACAATGAAAACAACATTTTTTTTGCAAAATTTTTTTTTATTCATCAACATAATCACCTTTTAGGGTGATACAATGGTTCCAACGCTTTTCCAATTTTTCAATACCATGTTTATAAAAAAATTTATCTTTCGCTTCAAAATAAGCTTCAGTTTCAGCGATGACCTCCTCATTTGAGCCAAATCTTTTTCCCTGGAGCATTTTTTTAAGATCAGCAAAGAGCCAGTAGTCACTGAGGGCTAAATCTGGCGAATATGGGGGGTGGGGAAGCAGATCGAAACCCAATTCGTTCAATTTTGCCATTGTTTTCATCGACTTGTGGCAGGGTGCATTGTCTTGGTGAAAAAGGATTTTTTTTCTCTGCATGTGCGGTCGTTTTTTTGCGATTTCCTCCTTCAAAAGCACCAGTAAGTCAATATAATAATCACTGTTGATCGATTTACCTTTTTCGAGGTGGTCAATGAAAATCACGCCATGTGTATCCCAAAAAACTGACGCCAGGACTTTGCCGCTGACTGCTGCGTTTTCGGACGTTTCGGACGGCTTTCGCCAGCTGTGCGCCACTCAGATGACTGCCGCTTCGACTCTGGAGTGTAGTGATGTATCCATGTTTCGTCCATGGTCACGTGACGACGCAAGAAATCTTTTTTGTTGCGAGTAAATAGCGATAAATAGCTTTCTGAATCATCGACTCGTTGCTGTTTTTGTTCCATCGAGAGCAATCGCGGCACCCACTTGGAAAAACCTTTTTCATGCTCAATTTTTCATGAAGGATAGTAAATACACTTCCATATGATATCTGTGTCATCTCAGCAATCTCACGGAGCTTCACTTTACGATCTTTCATTATAATTTTTGTCACTTCACTCACATTTTCCGGTGTAACGGCTTCCACAGGTCTATCCGAGCGTTCCGCGTTATTTGTGTCGGTACGACCACGTTTAAACTCGGCAAACCACCGACAAATCGTTGCTTTTGATGGACAAGAGTCCGGGTAACATTTTTCAATCCATTGTTTTGCTTGCGTGGTGTTTTTACCCATTAAAAAACAATGTTTTATCAGAACACGAAACTCGGTTTTTTCCATTGTTTAAACAAACTACAAAACGACTTTACTCCAACCTCGATAACTCAGCTGTTTCTGGTCCGATCGACTTAAAATTTTGACACGTTTCAAGCAAAGGTTAGTACTCTAGAAAGACGTGGTTACTGGTTTACTACGAGTGCCATCTATGGGTTAGTCTCGGGACTTATTGATCCATGTGTTACTGATTTTATAATTCCTGTTCAAATGAAGCGTTGTTTAGAACCACTGTCGTGTTTTTTCACCCGTAATTACTCTTTTAAGAAGAATTCTTTATTTATGTATGAAAACTAGATGGAGCGACAGTTTCTTAATATATATACGATGATGATTCGACGAAAAATTAGTTTTAAAATGAAGCGAAGTTCAATTATTCCATTTAGACAACGAATCTTTCTCAGAATGCTCAAAATTCTGCTCAGCTGAATTCAATAATCATAATCCTTATAATTTAACCTAAACGAAACTTCGAAAACTAGTTTTGTCTCTGGCGTCCTGTTAAGATGTCTTCTCCATACATTTTACACAACTTATTTTCCTGGTTCTATCGCCTTCTTGACTTTTAGATAATAAAAAAGAGAACAAGGATATGTCGAAAATGCTCGTTTTGATTTTCCGTTTTAAATATTAACCCAAAACATGCGAATGGGACCGACAGAGATACAAATGAAAGAAATAAAGGAGGTACGAAGGAAAATTCAAGAAAATTTGGAACAGAAGCTAAATTTGAACAGGAGATGAATGTTAAAAGGAATCATTCAAATATTAATAACACCCAATTTACTGCATATGTTTCAGAGATTCACTCTTCATCAGGTAAAGTTATTAATGAACGATTCCTTTGTAGGGTTTTTTGTATCTTTTCGATACAAAAAATGATGAAAATCATTGCCAGTTACCAGTTTTGTCTCTGGCGTCCTGTTAAGATGTCTTCTCCATACACTTTACACAACTTATTTTCCTGGTTCTATCGCCTTCTTGACTTTTAGATAATAAAAAAGAGAACAAAGATATGTCGAAAATGCTCGTTTTGATTTTCCTTTTTAAATATTAACCCAAAACATGTGAATGAGACTGACAGAGATACAAATGAAAGAAATAAAGGAGGTACGAAGGAAAATTCAAGAAAATTTGGAACAGAAGCTAAATTTGAACAGGAGATGAATGTTAAAAGGAATCATTCAAATATTAATAACACCCAATTTACTGCATACGTTTCAGGGATTCACCCATCATCAGGTAAACTTATTAATGAACGATTCCTTTGTAGGGTTTTTTGTATCTTTTCGATACAAAAAATGATGAAAATCATTGCCTCTCTCTCTCGTTCTGTCGTTACATTCGTGTGTTGTACGAGATAGGGAGGCAATGTCTTATAGAATATGATAAAATGTCTAAGCGAAGGGGGTGAAAAATTGCTGCATATTATATGCAGAACAGCTTGGGGAAAAGATGTAATACCTAAGGGCTAGGAGAATGCCTATATATAAAAAAGGAGATCATATCTTTTATCTTGTCGTCATCTGCTTCAATTAGCCTTCTAGAGCGAGGTAAATTCTTGACATCGAAATTACCGAAACGATATTTTGTAAGCCAGTTTTGTCACTGGTGTCCTGCTAAAATGTCTTCTCCGTATACTTCCCACACTTTGTTTTTCTGCTTCGATCGTCCCCATCTGACCTGTTACAAAATAAAGAAACGGCGAAATATGCCGAAAATGCTCCTTTTCATTTTAAAAATCAACACAAAATGCGGGGAAGGAACCGACAGAGATTCAGATGGAGGAAATAAAGGAGACACTAAGGTAAATTGAAACAAGAGGAACCAGAGGAGAACCAAATTTGAACAGGAGATGATAGAATGGCTAAACGAAGCGGGTGAAAAGTTGCTGCATATTATCTGCAGACCAGCTTGAGGAAAAGATGTAATAGCTAAGGGTTAGGAGAATACCAATATATAAAAAAGGGCCTTCCAGAACGAGGTAAATTTTTGTCATCGAAATTACCGAAACGAAATTTTGTCAGCCAGTTTTGTCACTGGTGTCCTGCTAAAATGTCTTCTCCATAAACTTCACACACTTTGTTTTCCTGCTTCGATCGTCGCCATCTGAAATTTTAGAAAATAAAGAAACTGCAAAATATGCCGAAAATGCTCCTGTTTCATTTTAAAAATCAACCCAAAACGCTCGGAAGAAACCGACAGAGATTCACATGGATGAAATAGAGGAGACACTAAGGTAAATTGAAACAAGAGCAACCAGAGGAGAACCAAGTTTGAACAGGAGATGATAAAATGGCTAAACGAAGAGGGTGAAAATTGCTGCATACTATCTGCCGATCAGCTTGAGGAATAGATGTAATAGCTAAGGGTTAGGAGAATGCCAATATATAAAAAAGAGCCTTCCAGAACGAGGTAAATTTCTGTCATCGAAATTACCAAAACGAAATTTTGCAAGGCAGTTTTGCCACTGGTGTCTTGTTAAGATGTCCTCTCCATATACTTCACACACTTTCTTTTCCAGCTTCGATCGTCGCGTTCTTATTAAAAAAATGATCACTATGTTACGGTCAATGGAGTCCGCGATGGTACCATGTTAGAAGACTATTTTTGGCCAGAATTGGATGGACTTGACATGAGTGATATGTTGTTCCAACAAGATGGTGCCACATGCCACACAGCTGGTCAAACAATTAATCTATTGAAGGGTTAGTTAACCTTGTAATCTCGAGAAATGATCCGGTGGTGTTTCCACCTCGCTCATGCGATTTAACGCTGCCAGATTTCACTTTATGGAGTTACGTTAAGCCGTTGGTTTATGCCTACAAGCCGACAACGTTAGAGGAGCTCAGTGACAATATCGAACGTGAAATTTCCAACGTTCTGGCCAATATGCGTGAAAGAGTGGCGAAAAATTAGTTTCAAAGAATCGATCGGTGCAAACGCGGTGGTCATACGACGGTGAAGAACGATTCATCGGCCTGTCGACCTGACGGGATGTGTACGAATGAATATTAGACATTTTATTGAATTAATTGTGAATAATAAGCAGGACTTTAGATAGGACTAGTTTAGATTTAGATAGTTAGTTTTGTATTAAGAAAAGATTAAAGTTAGGTTACATCCGGTGTAGTGCCACAGGCGGAGCACCTAATTCTAGGACAATTATTGTCAATTATTTAAGTTTTTTTAAATAAAGATGTGGTCGTATGAACGATATCGAGTTCCATAGTTAAACGTAACATATGTACCGTACTCGGAATAAATTTCAGCTCAATATCTCAATTATATTGTGTTTTATTTAAATACAAAATCATTATGTCCTTAATGAAAAGCCCGATATTAATATTTACTACTACTATACGGACGGCTATGGCGGGCCGTCCGACTTGACAGCTCTACTAATAAGTTATAGGAAGACTGTCCAAGGCACAGTAACTAAAACACCCTGTGAAATACGTTAACAAAAGTTTATATAAGCATATGGACTTCGATTTCGCATAAATACGAGGATGGGAATGCATTAGTAACAAATTCCTAATTAAAAACAATTACACAAGTATGCGCAAACATACGAAATTTGTACTTATTGTATTTGTACAACTAAAATGTAATAATTATCCGCTATACCACACTTAATACCTCTCACAGTTTACGTTAGAAACAGGAACTCGTTCGGAGGCACTAATTTACCAGGAGCCAAGTGTCAAACCAGAAGTTTGTATTAGATATTCATTTTGGTCTAACAATGTCTCTTATGTTAAACATTGTTTATACGTCTGTGTCTAGTTTAGCTGCTAACTCAGCATATTGATAGGACACATAAACAGAACAAAAGTACACACATGTGCGTGTGTAAACACCATATATACACCCTTATACTTAACGTGTGTCAATTTTTAACGCAAAGAACGAGCCATAAATAAGGATCTTCCCACCCGAAAATATCAACTTCACCGAGCCATATATTACGGGTCGAAATAATAGAAAATCGGACACGTTTTATATTAAAATATTGTACGATTCATGTATACTTTATTGTTGTAAAAGGTGCATGGTTCTTTTCTCAAACGTACACATTACAATACGGAGGTTATATAGGTATACGTGGCACTTTAGACGTGGGCGAAACCACTATAAGGTAGCTGGAAATCAGAAGCTGTTTATTATGTTTTTGTATGCACGTATATTTGTATGAACCTTGTTTGCTTTACCGACTTTTCTTCTTCTCAAGTCCTAGCTAAGTGACACGCAAACCTTTAGGTTATTAGTGGTGTTCTAACATTTACACTATTCTAGATGCATGTCGTCTGATGTCGGATCTATTACGGATTTTGACGAAATTTATTTTTTTAATGTTGGATCAGTTGACACTTGAACAAGAACTAATTGATACTAAATAGGTGTCTAATTCCTTCCCGAAAATTGTCCGTGTATTGGTGCTGCGTAATACGAACCAAGTAAGAAATGTACTCGAAAGTAAACAGACGTGTATTACATACGATGTTTATATGTTTTGAAAAATACACAACGGTGTCGTTTATTTGCTATTGTCACAAGTATTTCTTGAAGAAATATCGTCTGGTACTAATAAGTGGGTGGGTATGTACTTCTTATAGGTCTATTGTGATGTGCAATGGCATGAATTAGATATGTCACTAACATTTCTTATCACGATTAATCTTAGAAAAGAGTGTTAATGATAATAACGAAATACTTTTTCATCCTGGTTTAGTATCTACATTTTTTCATGAACTACCTTGAAGACACTAATTTATCTAAGAAATTAGGGAAGCGGGAATAATGCTTTCTTTTCTGTGTACATAAAAATATTTTTAGGATAGAATATACAGGTTGTTTTAAAAAGAATATACGTATTTCGAATGCATATATTTATTAAATTTTAAAACATACGAATATGAAACTTTACACACACATTTACGAACCTCTCAAGTTCAGATTACAGATGTTCAATATGTCCTCGATCAGCGACACGAACAATATCACATCGGTACTCAAATTCCTCCCATAAGCAAGCATGTCTCTCGTCACTGATGTTATGGCAGTACGAATCCGGTTCTTCAACTCTTCCAGGTTCTGTGGGAGTGATGGTACATAAAAGTTGTTTTTAACGAAACCCCATAGGAAGAAGTCACAGGGTGTCAAATCCGGTGACCGTGGAGCCTAGCTGAGACATGCAAAGTCGCCAGCTCCTTGATGACCAATCTAACTGTTCGGTAGAGTTTCATTCAGATATTCACGCGCTTGGCGACTCCAATGAGGGGGTATCCCGTCTTGTCGAAAAATGAAGATGTCTTCGTGCAGCCTCGGTAACAACCCAGTTTTGTAACATAACGAGATACTGCTGACCATGTTTCCGTCAAAGAAGAATGGGCCGTAAACAGATGATCGGGATATCGCATAAAACACATTGATTTTAGGCGAATCTCGTATATGTTCAATGGCTACATGTGGCTTCTGTAAACTCCAAATTCGAACATTGTGTTTGTTTACCAGACTACTAACATGGAAAGTCGCTTCATCACTGAACACGATGCGTTGTTCGAAAGTGTTATCATTGTCAATAGCATCATGAATCTCGTTACAAAATGCCACACGTAT
This sequence comes from Dermolepida albohirtum, assembly GCA_031893035.1. Classification (NCBI taxonomy): domain Eukaryota; kingdom Metazoa; phylum Arthropoda; class Insecta; order Coleoptera; family Scarabaeidae; genus Dermolepida; species Dermolepida albohirtum. The sequence goes on from JAVIWB010003165.1 coordinate 52,132, forward strand.
CCGTTTGTCATCAGGAGCCAGAGCTTGAGTATGGCCATATCAGAAAATATACAAGTGTGGTTTGCGGCAAATAACCTACACTTAAATCTACCCAAAACCCATCTGCTGACCTTTGGTAACAGTTTACCCACAGATATGGTGGTGGGTGATGAAGTGCTTGCCTCTAAGTATGACGCGCCATTTCTTGGCCTTAGGGTTGACTCTGAGCTGTCCTGGAGACCTTACATCAACGAACTGTCTGGGGGGCTGTCTCGGTTCTGCTACTGCTTACGTGTTCTTCTCGTAACGTTGGTGTGGAGGCGGGACTGCTTTCTTACTTCGCCTATGTACATTCAAGGCTCCAGTATGGTGTGGTGTTCTGGGGCAATTCCATCGACTGGCGAAGGATATTTGTCCTCCAAAAGTCATGTATTAGAGCAATTTATGGCATGAAACCAACCGAGAGTTGTGTGTTTCGATCTGCCAAAGTACTAACAATGGCCTCAATTTATATACTTCAGTGCGCGCTACATGTGAAAATAAACTACAATGAATTTTTTAAAAAATATGAAACGAACCACACACATGCTACGCGAATCTTTCGTAATAAGCATCTTGTGCCCTCACGAACGTATTTTACAAAAATACAAAAAAATGTTGTTCACCATTGCGTAAAAATATACAACCACATACCGCTTCGGATCAAGAGCTTGCCGTTGGCCCAGTTTAAAATTATTTTTAAGTTTTGGCTAATAGAGCAAGAATTCTACAGTGTGGAAGATTTCTTTAAAACAATTGTAGACATTGGCATTTAGCATAGGTCAACTGCATGCATATATGTACATACATGTATATACATATACTTACTATCTATTTTAACTTGTGATTGTTTTTTCATTGTTATATATTTTATACTTATGACATATTCTATGTTTTTTGACATTATGGAACGTAATAAATATTATTATTATTATTATTATTATTATTATTATTATTATTATTATTATCTGTTGCTTCGTCAAGCTGAATTGAAAACAATTTGTCATGCAATTTACCGAAAAACTGATGCTCTACATCTTCAGCTTTATCTTCAATTTGACACTTATCGAAAACTGGAAACTTTTCTCATCGGGAAATAGCAATGGGAGAATGTTTCTCATCGTACTAGTTTCGTCTGTTATTATTGAGCTTGATAATGTCTTAGCAGACGAAAATAGTCGCAGTTAATATATAATATAGTGTGAAATTTATAAAAAGTGTTTAATTTATTTCATAGTTTTACTTATTCTTTCGTGTAATGGAATTTCACCAAGTAAGGACATCATCAATTCAATCTCTAGGCAGTTATTTGTATAGGTGTATGATTGTTGGTTGCATCTTCTATTCTTTATGCTACCAAATTGATAAAGTCATGAATACCAAAGTCTTTTTTGAAGAAGAACGTATTATTTTGGATACTGGTTTTTATTGTTGTTATTACATATTTTGCACGTGCATAAAGTGTACGTAACTGAACTGAGATATATCGATAAATACGTGTCTCTTAAAATAACATTATCTCAAGCAACGCCATTTTAGAAAATACACGCTAAAAAGGAACAGAAATAGCAATGTGCCATTTAGAGCATCTGTTACGTTGACTCAGCCCTCTTTATTAGCGGTAATATTTACACCAAATGGCGGTTCTATTTAAAAACTGGCTCAGAGAAACTGCCTATTGTCGCGGAAGAGTCTAGAATTACTAATTTAAACTGTGTTCATTTTTAAAATTTTTTTCACCCGTGGTGGCATAAAAATTCGACACAAAAACATATGAGAAAAACAAATTATCCAAACGAAAAACAAAAATATAGAAATTTACACCCGACTCGAAATCGTAAATCATACTAAGCCATTCTAATATGCCAATGAGATAATGGAGACATTTTCCATTTTATGTGTTATATTTGTACGCATCATTACGACAATGTATTCAAAAATTCACAAACTAGTATACACATAACGTCCTATGTATGCAAATTAAAGAAAATTGAATAGGATAACAACGAACTGTGATGTGTGGCATTTGCGTTTTGAACGTGCAAAAATTGTCATCAACACCATTAGTTTAGAAGTGAAAATATTTGTTCCGTGCATGAAGTTGTTGTAACTTACGGCCGTACAGACAAAGACTTTTGCATATACAAACAACGCTAAATACCAGAATGTTTCTATACCGTGAATTAACACATCAGGTTTTAATACTCGCGATAATTTGTGTTAAATATGTACTGTACAATATGTATGTTTCGTTGAATAAGTTATATTAGTCGAGGTTTTTATTGTTAATCGTACAACAATCTCACGGAGAATTATTAATAAATACAATTAATAGCATAGGACACGTCAAAGTTACTGTTAATTTGATTTGAAAGAGACGCATTCATCACACGATTTACGAAAAGTTATACTCAATCTTCACATTCTAGTTTCAAGTGTGAAAATACACAGGCTTCTGTTACAATGCTCAAATGATATTTCATAAATAACTGATGAAACTTAAAAAAATGAATTTAACGTAATTTTTTGATTCAGTAAAGTCAGATGGGCCTGCATACGACTGGGAAATAAGTCAATAAATGAATTTATGGTTACATTTAAGTATTGACTTAGAGGTCTTCGAAAATGTCTGCACGAAAGCTTTTGTTAATTCTTTTATTATAACTTTTGAATTTAATCACTAAGGTTGATATATAACCCCTTCCCACATTAACTTTTGTAATTCTGTATACGCATTTCGACAACCAAGTTGTCATCATCAGCAGATAACCGCAAAGTGTCGCATCTGGTAAACCACGGCGAAAAATACCTGTACGAAAACACATTTTGTACGCGGTACACACCGTTTAGAACCTGAATGTACACTAAATGTTCTAAACGGTGTGTACCGCCTACGGAGTGTGTTTTCGTACAGGTATTTTTTTCGCCGTGGTTTACCAGGTGCGACACTTTGCAGTTATCTGCTGATGATGACAACTTGGTTGTTGAAATGCGTATACAGAATTACAAAAGTTAATGTGGAAAGGGCACCACAGGCACCATCAAATTCAATAACTTTTGAAAATAGTCAATGGAAAAATTGAAGTTTTGATCAAACTTAAAATTTTGAAATTGGGCTTCGTAAATCTGGTACGTAGACTTCCGCGGTCGTGGTCAATACTATCTGCTTCTGGACTTCCGGGCTGGAACTGCGTCACTGGTATAACTGTCGTCGTTTCGTACCAACTCATATGGGACACCTTCAGGGCTCAATTACTGCTACTGTCTGTCACATTGAAACAGTTTCAGTGCGACAGACAGTAGCAGTAGTCGAGCCCTGAAGATGTCCCATATGAGTGGGTACGAAACGTCCGCAGTTATACCAGTGACGCTGTTCCAGCCCGGAAGCCCAGAAGCAGGTATTTTGGGCTACGTAATACGTAAAATATAGTTCTGAACTAGCAGAATGCAGACTTTCTATTGTTCATAGTAAAATCATTCAAAACTTACAGATAACCTAATTACACGTTCAAAAGTTCACATTCAAAGGAGTTAGGTAAATTTTGAATTCGGAATCGTTTTTGAAATCTTCGAAAATGTCAACACGTAAGCCTTTGTTAACTTTCTATAACTTTTGGAAATCGCCAATTTTTGTGGGTATACCCCTTTGGAAAATTTGAAATTTTGATCAAAATCAAAAGTTTTGATTTTAGGCTTCGTAGTACGTAAAATAATAGTCCAGAACTAGCGGAACGTAGACTTTCTGTCGTTCATAGTAAAATCATTCAAAACTTACAGATAACCTAATTACACGTTCAAAAGTTCACATTTTGATATAATTTTACAGGTTTCTAATTCTCTCATGATTAAGTCAAAGGAGTTAGGTAAATTTTGACTTCAGAATCGTTTTTGGAATCTTCAAAAATGTCAACGCGTAAAGTTTTGTTAACTTTCTATAACTTTTGGAAATCGCCAATTTTTGCAGCTATACCCCTTTGGAAAAATTGAAAATTTTAGTTTAGATTTTGATATGTTTTTTACAGGTTCCCAATTCTTTCAGGATTAAGCCAATCGAGTTAAGTTAATTTTGACATCAGAATCGTTTTCGGAATCTTCTTTGTTAATTTTCTATAACTTTTGGAAACGTCAATTTTTGCGAGTATACCCCTTCCAAAAAATTTGAATTTTGATCAAAATTAAAAGGTTCGAATTTGGGCTTCGCAGTATGGAAAATAATAGTTCTGAACCAGCAGAATGCAGACTTTTTATTGTTCAAAGCGAAATCATTCAAAACCTATTTGCACGTCCAAAACTTCACATTTTGATATAATTTTACAAGTTTCGAATTCTCGCAGGAATAAATCAAACGAGTTATTTCGACTTCAGAATCGCTTTCGCGGTCTTCGAAAATGTTAAATAATTGTGACAAAAAAATAAAATTGATCCAAGTTATGTTGAAAAAGTTACATTTCAAAGTTTTGCATTGTATGATATCGTTTAAAATAGTCCCCAAATATGTAATCCTGGTTTTCGAGTAGATTTACTGCATATATATCTTGTTTCATGTCCCCCACTTTTGACTTTTTGTTTAGAATATACAAAACAGTCCTTTCTCTTTCCCTAGTTTTAACGCAAAATGTGCAATTTGCCGTTTAGTCGCCCTTCTTCGTCTGATACCGATGATCTACCAGGAATTTTGGATCCCAGTCGGTAGTTTGCTGTCAGTCCATAGATTAGTTCCCCAACAAACTTCTCTCATCATCGGTCGTTTGTTTTGGCGATGTTCTTTTGTATAGCAAATATTTATTTACACAGAAAAAGTAAATAAATTTATATAAATGGAAGATATTATAGTGTACAACGAAAAACGCTTCACAACTTGAGAAACAATTAACAGAAGCTATTAACATAAATCGTGTAGAACCCCGCGAATAGAAATATGTATACAGAAAATATTTAGAAGAATATTTGCGTGCACCAGAATAATTATTAGTAAAATTATCTTTAAATTTTAACTTTTCTAGAGCATACGGGCGTTTCATTGAAAGTTGAACAATGTATAAAAATAATTACAATAATCTAGACACAACAATTGAAATAAACGCTTGGATATATAGTGATATACTAACCTATATTGCACGCAAACTGTCCTTAAGCAAGTAACGAAATAACCGTCGATAAGGAACTGATTAGACAAGTAGAATTAATCAAGAATAGCTTCGCTGAAACTGCTTTCTACGCTAAAGAACAACACATTTTCAATTCCTAGAACTTCATTGCCAAAATCAAAGTAGTATAATATTTAAACATGGAAACAATATTGTTAAAGAAGTGAATTTTTTGGAAGTGGTTGTGTACTTACTCACACAACTGTTCTTTCTTTATTAAGAAACCGAAGAAGATACAATTAGTCGACTTTACACATTGCACAATATTCAATTTACTAACTTTCGAAACTTTATTTTAAATTTCCCGCTGAATATATACAACCGGTAGTTTCATAGGGAATTGCATTTTACTCCTGCGAATTAAGAAAGGAGCCAGCAGTTTCGTTCCCTCCTTTTAGTAACTCAGGGTGTATATTATCTATAATTTTTAAATATTAATTGTTATAAACAATAGTCTACAAAGACCAGTGAAAAACAAAAATAGTCGAAGGAATTCCAACAGCGTCCGTATATTAATTCTGAAGATTTTACGATCGCATGTGAAAAAGTACAATGGCCGTTTTTACGAGTTTCTCAGCTGGTTGTATTTCAGTGATGATCGACAATTGTATATAAAAGTAGCCAAAAACGGCATGGGTCAATTCATAACGCATCAAATATTGCATGGTGTTTCATCGGGACTGATCGTAAAAATATTATTCCATTATGAAACGCAGTGTGAATATAATTGTATTACCAAATTTGTTAGCTGGTGGTTGGAAACAAAAAAATCCGATATTATCATATGACCAATTGATTTTCTTGCAATATTTATAATAATAATAATATATTTATTGGAACCATATACAGTTATGTGCACGATAATAGCAGTGGTCTTGAATTTGCTGAAACATCAATTTACACATTAAATAAAAGAAATTAGAGTTTATTGAACTCTTTATTCCAACACGTTATGTAACTCTAACAATAAATAAATAGGTTTCTCAATACTAAAGAGAAAATAGAACTATTTATGTTCTAGGACAAAAAAATTAATTCTACATTGGAATAACACCCATGTCAAATACTAACCAAATGTCATTTTTACTTAGTTAATTGGATTGGAACACTTAATATTTTGCTGCTTGACCTTTATTGTTTATCACCTCTTGATACCTATGGGGCAACGAGTTCGCCAATTGCCTAGATGTCTCTGCTGAAATTGGTTGTCGCTCAGCTTGGCATATTCTCCACAGATCGTCAATATTTTGCGGTTTAGCAGCAGATACAGTTTTTTTCAACTTCATCCATAAATTTTCAATGAGGTTTAAGTCTGACGATAGTGCCGGCCAACCCAAAATGCGAAAGTTATTATCTAGAAACCATGTTTTTGTTTTACGAAAAACATGCTTCGGATCGTTGTCCTGCATATACATCCATCTTACTGGCATTTCTTCCTCTGCATATGGTAGAAGCACAGTTTATAATATATATATTGACATAGACATCAGCATTCGTTATGCTTTCTATCTTGTCTGAAGGGCCTACGCCATACCACGCAATGACTTTCCAGCTTTAATCATATTCGAACCCCCATCTGTAACCAACATTACAAGTTGGGTTGCCGATGTATTGAACTTCCCAAAGGTATGTTTTATAGCTTCTAGTGTCCTTTCCGCGTTTGTTTTCTGTCATATTCTACTACGTAAAAGAAGAGGCAAGGAAATCTCACCGCCTTTTAAAGTGCCCACTAACACATTTAAAATACTATTCTTTCCTGCATCCGTTGTTTCATCTACCGTCAGCCATATGTTTTTTTAACTCTGCTTTTATTTGATCCGTAATCGTGTCTTTCATTAGAGAAAATTATACTGTAATTGACCTTTCGTTAGCAATCCTATTCTGGAACGTATTTCTCCCAAAAGTTTCGAAATTCTTCATTACCTACAATATTTTGTGGAATGTTGCACACACTTTAAAATACTATTTTTTCTTGCATCCGTTGTTTCATCTACCGTCAGCCATATTTTTTGATCTTTCAACTCCGCTTTATTTGATCCGAAATCGTGTTCTTCACTCGAGGAAAATTATATTATAATTGCTGGCAATCTCCATTCCAGAACGTACTTTCCTAAAAAAGTTTCGGAATTCTTCATTATCTACAATATTTTGTGGAATGTTGCACACGCTTAACATAAAGACAGAGTCATATAATTTATAATATGGTATATCACGTTGCAGATTTAACTGGTGTCTTTTACACACCAAAAATACTGTAGTAAAATGTTGATATTGCAAACAATACATTTAATAATAGTGCCAGTGTATTCTAATGTCGAAAATCGGTTAAGAAATCTAACACTCGTCGAACATAACAAAGAACGCCGTCGATTCGCCATCATCAATCTAATCCGGCATTCATGCGCATATCATACGCATATAAATCTCGACTTCGGCTATATCCGACCGCTTTCGAATCATCGTCGCTAATAATTGCGCACTTGTTTCTGCAGGCTTACTGAACAGTGATCATGTATTTATTTTTATTTTAAGTTTCTAATTTTAATTTGCATTAAAATAGATTTCGTATTCTATAAATAGTACAAAATTGATTTTAATTTAAATTACAAAATTGCAAACATTAACATAGTCAGCTGAAGCTAATAAAGAGTTTTAATAACAGTGGAAGAACGTGCAATTTCTAAATTATGACACAACTAATTTGTTTTGAATTCAGAAAACTTGTCACTCAACTGAATTATTTAATCAAATATTTAACATATGTGTTATTTAAAACTGTGACGACGATGACATGATTGCGATGAAAACGAAGGCAATAATGGAAATGTTTACGAAATAATTTTATTCCACAATCGCTAAATATATTAGAAATAATTTATTGTTATCGGGTATTCTAGATTCTCATCGTTGCTTCAGATGGATAAGAATATGTACATACTTAACACGTAACCCAGTTTACAATAAATAAAAGAATAATAAATACACAGTGTTTTTATTTATACCGCATGCTATATTAACAAACTCTTCACTAATTAATTTAAATGAATATTAAAACATACATATGCATGGTTTATTTGCGATTCGCGGATTTCTCCACAATATTTATTATATAATTTATATTTCTCAATAACAATAGAAAATAAATTTCACCTGGCCATAAATTTGTTGAAAAAAAGAACTTATGTTGGTAGCCGTTGTTTGCACAACTATAATTTCCCAGCATTCCATTCAAATTATGACCGATATCCTAGTGTACAGTGTGTGTGCGTGTGTTGTGGAGGCACACAAGAAAAATTAACAAAATCCCGCTAACGACTATTTATAGTGTTTTTAACGAAATTACAAAACGCCATCTTCGATCTGTCACTCATTGTTAACAAGTCTCTGTCTTTCTCTGGTTTTTTGTACATCAATTTTCAAAGGTACACTAAGAATAATCCAAGTACGCGTACACACTGTTTGCACAAGCCATAAAGAATCTGTTTGCCGTATTATCACTTGTTACAATCCCCACGTTCGTTGTTTGCATTATTATTTTACATATATTAATCATTAGCGTGCCTGTTTCCTGAAAACACCATTCGAACAGTCTTATAACTCGGTATACATATAATATTATAACTACGTTAAAAATGTCTGTGTAATAGGTATTTTCTAACATGTTACATGTATCTATTCTTAATAGACACAAATATTTTTCGTAAATAACGGGGGGAAATAAAAAAAAGAGAGTTTCTGTACCAACACGAAAATTTGAGATGAAGAAAAAAAACTTTTGTTAATTCCATTATATTAGGGCACGTTTATATCGGGGAGATATATAGTACAAGGTGCGTCTATTTAATTACCACAATCACGTGACTGTATTGAAATGCAGGCGTAAACCTGATAGAGTTTAAACTATTGGGGAGATTGTAGATATTTGCTTTTTCCCATGAAAGCGGGCGACTGAAGCTAAAATCGAATTATTATAAAATTCTGCGTGGAAATTAGAAATTGGTTCATAAAATACAAAAGCCGCCAGTGGTATACGAGGGTAGTTTGGCAAGTAGTGAGATTGGAAAAGAAAAACGAATTTTTTAAATACAAAATAATTTTTATTTTTCAATATATTCTCCTAAAAGAGCAATACATTTATTCCAACGGTGCTCCAATGCCCTTATGCCATCTCTAAAATACGACTCCGGAAGGCTTGCAAAATACTCATTTACGAAGATGATAAGCTCGTCGTTAAACGAAAATTTCTTTCCACCTAGTGCCGTTTCCAATTCTGGAAGAAGGTGAAAGTAGGAAGGGGCTAGATCCGGCGAATAAGGCGCATACGGTACTAATTGGAAATGCAACTCGTGGATTTTGCGTTGTTTTGGTGAAACAGAATCTTTTTCTTTGCCATTCCTGGCCGTTTAGCACGAATCTCAACATTCAATTTTTGTAGAAGTTCTGCATAATATTGTCCGTTTATTGTGGCACCTTTCTGAAGGTAATCAATGAGCAAAATGCTCTTTGAATTCCAAAAAATTGATGCCATCACCTTGTTTGCCGATAAAGTGGTTTTCGCTTTTTTGGAGGTGCAGAACCACATTCTAACCATTGTTTCGAGTATACTGTAGCGTATCCAAGTTTCATCGCAAGTAACAAATCGCCTACAAAAATCAACCGGATTCCGCTTATAAAGGTCCGAATACTCATTGGAAATGCACAAACGAGTGAACTTTTGATCAGTCGTAAGCAATCGCGGCACCCATCTTGCCGAAAGCTTGGAAAGACCCAGTTCTTTCGTTAAAATATGGTGTACGCGTTCTGTTGAAATATTTACCACGACTGCTACCTCTCTCACTTTGAGTCGTCGATCTTGCGTAATAATATTATGGATTTTTATAATCATTTCCTTAGAAGTCACGATTTTGGGTGCTCCGGAGCGCGCTTCATCAACACAGCTTGTTCTACCATGTTTAAATTCATTTACCCATCTACTTATTGTGGCGGATGATGGAACAGATTCACCTAATGTTTCCCGTAACTCATCTTGTATTTCGCTGGCTTTCATACCCTTAATTACGAAGTATTTAATCACCGCATGATACTCTGCTTTTTCCATTTTAACAAAAGGACGATCGTTTACCTAAATATCGGAATGTAAACACAAAAACAGGCAACCTAAATTACAGTGCATTTGTTTTACCAATTAGAGCGCCACCTATGTGTCTCACTACTTGTTAAACTATCCTCGTATTCTAGTTTATTTGAAGAGATTTAATAATAATTATGATAATCATTTATTAAATACCCAACAAATGAAATCCAGAAGTGGACAACTAACAATAAAATTACGGTACATTTATAGTTAATACGAGGGTAGCCGTTTATATTTCGCGTTTATAAAACAAAGCGTGTGTGAGATATAGAAATTTTTTATTCGTTTGAAAGGCCTATCTATGCCATTATGTATGGAATACAACTTCGTGCAAATGTCCACCGCGGCTTCGCTGGGCGACGCGCATCCGAAATGTAAAATTTTCCGTGACTTTGGCACATAAATTTTCCATGACTTTGGCACATAACCCATGACCGATGTCATGGGTTATGTTGGCTTTGAGGACCGCTGTGGTTTGCGGCTTATTCACCTAGTCCTGCAACTTAAGAAAACCCCACAAGAAAAAGTCTAACAGGGCAAATCGGACGATCTCGGTGGCATACATCACCTCCACGTGAGATGACCATGCCCTCAAATCGCTCTTGCAGAATGTCCAATGTGCCATGAGCTATGTGGCACGTATCGCTATTCTGTTGAAACTACATGTCGTTGGTGTTCATGTCATCCAGTTCAGGCCAAAAGCAGTCGACAATCATCGACCTATAGGGCTCGCCGTTAACGGTGATAGCCTGGCTAGCGTCGATCTCTAAGAAATATGTACCGATGACGCCGCCAGCCCAAAATCCACCCCATTCCGTGACTTTTTCGGGATGCATTGGACGCTGTTAGATCTCATATGGATTGGTATTGTCCCAAATTTGACAATTTAGTTTGTTAACGTACCCATTCATCCAGAAATGGGCCTCATCGCCGAAGATGATTTTTTGATTAAAATTAGGGTCAGCGAATACACGTCGTTGTCTATGGTCGTTTACCTTTAGCTCCTGGGTCAGTTGAATTTTGTACGAATGCAAGCCCAAGTTACGACGCAAAATTCGTTGTGGTCTGCGAAAAGCCGAGTTCTTGTGAGCGACGCGGAATTGACTACCTCGGATTCTTCTGCATACTCTCACGGACAGCGGCGATGTTATCGACCGATCTTGCGTTTCGTCATCGTATGGGTGTAGGTTCATTGTTTACTGAACCAGTGGACTCAAACTTATCCATCACACTGCGAAAAGTCCTCGCGGTAGGATGATTGTGGCGCCTATAAAATGGGCGAAGCGCGCGGAATGTTGCCCGAACGGAACACTCATTTTGATAAAACAATTTTAGCATTTGCATGTGTTGTTGAACGTGTTATCCATCCATGGTGATTTGGGAAAACAGACTGAATAAATGACAGCCAATTCGACAGATGTATCTTCAACAATATGGCCGCTATCAACTGTCGAAGTTCGGAAGTCCCTATTAGAAGACCTGTTAGATGTTGAATTTTCGTCTTTGAGTTATATATTAGGTCAATTATTTCCTATTCACACAGCTTATTATTATCTTCGCATCTGTTATTCTTGTTCTTACCTCCCTTTTCATCTGTACCACCAGCGTTGAATGTGATGCCTAGATATTTATATTCTGGGCAAGCTTTTATATCTTCTGTAGCGTCAATTTTAGGTTTTCCATTGTATTTCCATAAAAAGTATTTGGTCTTTTCTGTGTTTATATCCAATTCCCAGGTATCATATCTTTCTTTAAGCTTACGCATCATGTATTGTAGATCCTCTTGGCTCCTGGGATTATTGCATGTTCATCTTCGAATTGTAAAATGTAGATTTATCTATTTATCCATAACAAAAGTAACAATAAATATAAATTTCATTTTAAAATTCATCTCTCCTAACTTATTTCTTTTCATTTTTTCTTTAATTATAATATAATCATCTAAGTAATAATATTCTTTACATTTGTAAGAAGATATACAGTCTCTCATGCATTGTAATAGATTTAATATATATCTATCTTTAGAATGGAACATTTTAAGTTTCTCTTTTTTGAATGAAAGTTTTTCATCTTTGTTTAGGTATTCTATTCTTTTCTCATAGAAACATTCCTTTTTATACCAATATTATGTTTTGAGTTATATTCCCATCTTCCTCTATTTTACCGGAGGTTTTTAAAGATTGTTTCGGTAGTATTTTAAGAATTGAATGCAATAGAAGTATCTATTAAATTGTCCTACAATAACGTATGAAACGGTTCATAATAAAATATTCATTTTTTTAGATGTCCAACTATACCATAACAGTATGCTCTTTTAAAATTTTATTGTGTGCATTCCCCGTACGCAACGTTATACTTATAATGATCCCAAATATCTTCAAGATATTATTGTGACCATTGTGAGTTTGTGTACGAAATGAATCACACGATACACGTACAATATCGTCGGCATTTGTTGTTGTTATTATTATTAATATTAAATTCAGACACACTCCACTTGTGAGTCTTTCTCATCCAAATTTATGAGACGTATTCTCGGTGACAGTGGTAGTGTACGCGTCTCTGTATACGAGTGCGCTATGTATGCTTTCAATTTCATTATAATAACATTTCTGTCATCTTTGTGGAGATAATTGTGTGTTACCAAGAGATAAATTCGTTGACAAAACACGTCTGCTCACAATGTTGAAGTCTTCGGTGAAATAATAAGACGCTAGCTTGTACAGAATAAAGCCAACTTGTCAGCCAGACTGAGAAAACAAACCGTTGTGATTTTCACTGTGTGTGTTTGTCTGTCTCTGAGAGACCGACTATATAACATATTGCGTTAATTCCACTGTTGTAGTTTGCCAAATTTGTAAAGGAATTCTGAAACATAATGGCTAGATTATTTATTACTTAAGCTCAGACACTTGTCAACGTTAAAGTTTCTAATTTAGAGGGAATTAAAATATATTTCATTGAATTATTCGTGGTATTATAAAAGTGTGTTTAGTATTTTTCGTAAAGCGTTTTTGAGGATTAATTTCTGCCTTTCTTACAAGGTAACTTTCCCAATCCACAGACACCGATTTGAATGAAACATAGCGATTAACTAGCCCTAATGTAATTACACTATTGCTCATAAGTAAAAGGCGTTTCAAATGCTTTTTAAGAATAAATAAAATATAGATGGCGCACTGAATTTGTCTGGGTATGTGGGCATTTAAAAAGTATGATGTATGACATTTAGAAAAACGGCTTCGTACACGGTACAACAACGCATTCAAATTGTTGAATTATTTTTAAAAAACAGCGTTCTGTGAAAACAGATTTTAGAAAATTACGTGAATTTCATGGTTTACATAATCGTCCATCTGAAAGCACTATTGGTCGAATTATTAAATAATTTCAAGAGACCGGTTCCGTGTAAGATCAAAACAGTGAAAAATACAGTCGTAGTGGTCGTTCACAAGAAAATATTGGTTTGGTTCGTGAAAGTGTTGCCGAAGATCCTGAAATATCCATTAGACAAAGTTCACAACAACATGACTTATTTTACACAAGGATTTAGCTCTGAAGGCATATAAGGTTCAAATAACACAGGAACTGAAGTCATTAGAGCATTTAAAACGTCGTTAATTTGTCAATTTCATCAATGAACAGCTAGCTGATTATTCTCAAAAAATAATGTTTTCCGATGAGGCACATTTTGAAGTTGGTGGTTATGTTAATAAGCAAAATTGCCGTATCTGAGGTGAGGAAAATCCACGAATTATTCACGAGAAATCTATGCACCCTAAACGAGTTACTGTTTGGTGTGCATTATGGTCAGGTGGTGTAATTGAACCTTACTTCTTTGAAAATGCTGCTGGTGAAACTGTAACTGTCAATGGTGATCGATATCGTCGGATGACAACCGAATTTTTGTGGCCCGAATTAATGAATATTGATCTAGAAGATATGTGGTTTCAACAGGATGGCGCTACACCTCACTTTCAACACGAATCAATTGATTTATTGAGAGAAAAATTTCCTGGACGTGTAATCTCAAGAAATGGTGATGTTGGCCACCAAGATCACGTTATTTTGCACCGTTAGACTATTTTCTTTGGGGTTATGTGAAAAGTTAAGTTTATAAAAACAATCCACAATCAATTCCTGCTTTGAAAGTTGAAATTATTGGTGTCATTGGTGACTTATTGGTAAATTATGTCAAAATGTCATTGAAAATTTTAATAAAAGAGTGGACGTCTGTGGAGCTGCAAGATTTGGCAGACATTATCTTTTGCGTATAAATGTCATAACTGATACTTCAATTACCAATAAAAAGTTTTTGAAAGCGAATGTAAATTATGTTTTATTTATTCTTTAAAAAAACACTCTTTATTTGGTCGCTCGCATTTAACCCGCAAATTGTAACAAAAATCAAAATTGAATTACGAATATCTTCTTGTTAGTTACATATACGCGAAATATGCTTTTACACCTAAAGTAAATTGTTGTATAATATATTTATCTAAATTTTAGACTCGCCTATATGCCCTCCTTTATTTTTAATCACATGCAGCATACAATCGAAACATTCTTTCGATTAATTTTTGTAATGTCTGAGGTTTTATTTTACCCCATGCCTCTTGCAGGTTCTTCCACATATTAACAGCAGATGTGGAGGTCGATTTTCTCACCCCTCGGTCAAGTTCTTCTCACAGCAACTCGATGGGATTTAAATCAGGACTCTGGGGAGGCCACGCCATAACTTTTATGGTTCCCTCGTTCTCCAATTTCTGCAAATATTCCCGTCATAGTTTGGAAGTGCGTTTCGAGTCAATTTCTTGTTGGAAGATAAAAATCTGACCCGAAATTTTAATTTCAGAGGGGATTACGTTTTACTCTAATATGCTCTTGTACTGTTCTTTTTTTAGTATACCTCCGATTTTTAGGAGATCGCCCATATTTGATCCAGAAAAGCATCAACATATCATGACTGATATGGGGTTGCTCCTCCACCGTGCTTAACAGTAGGGGCTATGCATTCTTCCCGGGCACGCTCACCCACAGACCTCCTCACGAAAACACGTCTTCGTGAACTGAAAATCTCGAATTTGGATTCATCGGCCCACAATACTTTATTCCAGTCTTCTATGCCCATTTTAAACGTTTTTGCTTGTTTTGCTTGCGTAGAAGCGGCTTCCGCATTGCAATTCGTCTATGAAGACCGACTTCTTTTAATCGCCGTTTAACTGTGGAAACACTCTTGGATTTTCGACGAACAGCATTCATTTATGCTGTGATTTCTGGGGCTGTCTATTTCTCCTGCTTTTACCACCATTGTAAGATCTTCTGCCGAGGTTATTGCCCTAGATCTGCCTTTTCGAGTTATTTTATGAACTTGCTTACATTACGTGTTCTTCAAATTGTAGCAGGATTACAACTTTCTGATATTATTACATTATACACGAAAAGAGCAATATATTAGATGTCACGGCTGTTCTCATCTAGCTGACGCGATGTACTAAATTCACTAAATTAACTAGGTACACAAGTCCCACCTCCCTGAAACTCTGATGAACCGCCAAGAGTTTTCGATTCTATTCATTAGCCCAAAGAATTATTGTAATTCTGATTGCTAATTATTTATATAATAAATAGAAAGAGAAAAATATTCTGCTTTGGCTATTCTTTTTTAGTTTGGGTGTAAAATAAAGAAAGAAAACTTGTTTTAACAAAATACACAAAATTATTAAACTATTGGGCCGTTCGGAAAATAATTGCGTTTTTTTTGGTTAAAATCAAAGGGGATTTTTTTTTTAGTGATTAAATATTTTATTATATTATGTATTCTCCATTTGCCTCTAACACTTTTTGTCATCTCTCTGTGAGCAGCATAATTCTCCTCTCAAAAAATTTCTAGTCCTTACTAGCAAAAAACTGATTTAACGTATAATTTGGTACGTAGACTTCCGCGGTCGTGGTCCATGCTATCTGAAACTGAAACCAGTTTCAGTGCAGTATAGATAATAATCCGAAGGTGCAAGGTCCGAAGAATATGGTGTATGCAGCAGTGGATCCCAACTCAGCTGTAGAAACTTTTGGCGAGTTGCCAAACTTGTATGAAGCCTCGCATTGTCCTGGTGGAATACCACCCCTTTTCTATTGATCAATTCCGGCCTCTTCTGTTGAAGTGCATCATTCGAATTGTCCAATAGTTGACAGTACACTTCAGTATTGGTTGTTGTGTTGCCCAGTAAAAGCTCAAAGTAAACGATTCCCTTATAATCCCACCAAACAGACAGCATTACATTTTTCTGATGAATATCAGCTTTTGATGTGCTTTGAACCAATTCATCTTTGCTGCTTCATGATCTATTACGCTTTACATTGTTGTATACAACCCATTTCTCATCCCCAGTAACAATTCGTTTCAAAAACGGGTCATTTTCTTGACGTCTAAGAAGCATATCGCAGATGTCAATACGGCGGAGCAAATTTCTTTCTGTAAGAATAGGAGAAACCCATATGTCCAGCTTGGAAATTAATCCTAGGCGTTTGATGTGATCATGGACGGTCGAATTTGGCAAATTTAAATTCTTTGCGAGGTCACGTGTTGTTATTTGTCGATTTGCATCAATCAAAGCTTTTATTTTATCCTCATCGTCTGGCCTTCCAGAATGCGGTGCGTCTTTAAGACCGAAATTTCCGGAACGAAATTTTTTAAACCAATTTTGGCACTGGCGTTCTGAAAGCACATCTTCTCCATACACAGCGCATAACCTTTTCCTCGCTCGAACAGCATTTTTACCTTTTCGATAATAATAAAGTAAAATATGCCGAAAATGCTGCTTTTGATTTTCCATAATTGAAAAGGCACCACACAAAATCTATTAGTCGGAATTTAAAAGACTTTTTCACAAATAATGCTTGCTTTGTTAGCTATTAAAATATGTAATAAAAAATTAGCTTCAGTATGAAGTTGGGTATGAAAAATACAAGAAAGTCATCTATTGGGCAAAAAACGCAATTACTTTCCGAACGACCCGATAAATAAGAACACAAGTCGATCATTAACACATATTGTTATTTAATGCAAGTTTTAAGTTCATAATTTTATTCTGAAGCCACTATACAAGTGTTTCAACACAAATTAAATCAGTCGTTAACAGTTTGCATATGACTTAACAAAACGAACTACTGGAATACCTACAAACACAATGGAAAGTCCTTCGAATGATATAACTTTAATAATAGAAACGCCCAGTCATCGTTATCTAATTAGAAATGTTCCATTCTTCTTTCTGTTTAAATTTTATGTTCCGCATATCTCTTCTTCCTTTATACATATTGTGTATATAGACATCTATTCATTTTATCAGTGGAAGATTATTCGCCGTAACTACAAACCGTATTTTAGTTTTGCAACAATAAGAAGTGGCCGACCCTATTGTGTGCGCATTACTGCACAAAATAAGACTATTATGCGAAGTACTAGAATCGATTTTCGAGCGGAAAAATAATTTGCAATTTTTGTTGCTGCATCTCTGCAACGAAATGCGACAACAGTAAAGGTGTTAATTGTATTTGGAGAAAAGGAAGACATCGATGAAGTATAAATATGAAGACTTCGCAATTTCTCTTTGAATATTGAATGTTATCTTTGAATGGTTCACACGTCCTCTGGATATTGTTTTAAAACGAGGTAAAAATATTTCTAAGACTTACTCTCTAGAGAGACAAATTTATCTCTCATATACAGCAGAAGAATGCCAGTGAAATGAATAATTCTCAACTCTCATATATATTTAATAAATTATCAAAATAACTAAAACATGAGTCACACAATAAGTGTTTGCCCACGTGTGTATTTTCATATTATTCAAATAAATAATATTTATAGCCTCAATAAAAACTAATGTGTCATTAGATTTTATTACAAATGTGAACAAAATGCATTCATATTCTTAGGTATTTATGTATTTAAGTACTTTAAAACTAATTTATCGACAATGATTATTTTACAACTAGGTAAAGTGATGAAATAAAAACCCTCTTCTTAGAGCTTTAAATTAGACCATAAATTAAGAAGCGCGAGGTATCGTATTTGTCTAACAAATTGAGTTATTATTAAAGTTAGGACTTTTTCTCAAAGCGATACATGCGTTGTGTATATCACTTATGTTTTGTTTTGTAAATAACATACATTATTCACATGTGTTGTTTCGTAGCGTAAAATGGATAAGATTGACTGAATATCTGCAGCATAACGTACGTCCACTTGTCTCGGAGAGCAACGTAAAAATAACTGTTCGACATCTACCGATGTAGTACACGTATATTTAAAATAATCTTTAGAAATAGGATCTATACAAGCACCATCAACAAATTTGTCTTAATCTGGTAAAATCGAAATCTTTGTTTATGCTCGTAGCACTTGAAATTTTCTTGTTTTAAATCGGTTTCAAGGGAAGTATTTTGAAATCTTTTCTGGCTTTCCTTAATTTTTGCAGCTCCGTTTGAATCGTAAAATCACAGACTTTATTTGTTGGAAATTCTGCCAATAATAAACAGCCGCTTTCGACCATGTTTCACAACGCATTAGGATTGTTTCTGGTGGTTCAGGAATACCGGGGAACCGTATGTGGAATTCTCGAATTCGTTTGGCAGATTTCAAAAAACACTGTTTTGGTATTTGAAATTAATGCATCTATCTCTGGATAATATTGTCAAATACTTTGTACTACAAAGTGTAAAGCATGAACTTTACACGTCAGTGTAAAGCATTAATTTTACACGTAACACGTAAAAGTCCCTCACACTTGTCTCTAAGGGACGCCCTACACTACATATTGTCGCTACACCATCGCTCACAAACACCAACAGGCTGTTAGTTGAAAGTTGGAATTTTTTTATCGTATCTCCAAGTCTCAGATCCATATGTTAAGTTACTTTTTGTCATCGTATTGTAGATGCTGAATTTTCATCCCTGAGCTATATATGTGCTTCATAATATCCCATTCAAACAGCCTATTACTTTCCTTGCATCTGTTATTCTGCTTCTTATTTCTTCTTCATCTGTACCGTTAATGTCGAATGTGATGCCTAAATATTTATACTCTTGGCAAACTTTTATATCTTCTGTGATAAAACCTAGGTTAGCTATTCTGTCTCCCATATAAAGATACTTGGCCTTTTCTGTTTATATTCAATCCCCAGGTTTGATATCTTTCTTTAAGCTTAGGCGTCATGTATTGTAGACCCTCTCTGTATCCTATGACTATTGCCTGCAAATTCTAAAGCTAAGTCATCCCATCCTCCAAAGGAATTCCCATCCCAGAGCACTTTTATTTCTATTACATTAGTGCATATTTGACATATGTCTTAAATATAGTGGGTAATATAGAGTAACCTTATCGTAACCCCTTTGTTAGATAAAATGGTCTTGATAATTTGTTTCCTATTTTGATTCTAAACGTCGATTGATTGTATAGGTTTTTCAATGCTTTCATCAGCGTTTGGTTAATGTTTGTATTCTGAAGGATCTTCCATAATTTACACCAAATTATTGAATCATAGGCTTTGGTTAGGTCTATAAATAGAATATGTGTTGAAAGATTTACAGAGCTCCTTTTTCAATTATCGGTTTCATCCAAAACACGCTATCTATTCATGATCTGTCTGTTTTCTTCTTCACTGGATTCCTTCTCTAAGAAGCTTCTTGTAATCCTTCCGTACTAATCGTATTTGTAATCGAAATCCTCCTATAGTTGGTATAAATATATCTTTTTTTTGTTGTATGTACTGATGTTACATAAGCTTTTTTCAAGTTTGTAGTATTTCTTCTCCATTGACGCATCTATTGAAAATTATTGTAAGTAAACCAAATAGTTTCTTTGTTCCGTTCTTGAGAAGTTCTGCATACATCCCTTCTCGTCTGCAAGATCTTCACCTTTGTTGTTTTCTTACATTTTCTATTACTGTTTCCTTATTTATACATATCTCTTCTCCTTGTATAATAAGTGGGGCTTCTATTTCTTGGTAGTGACTTCTTCGTTCCTGTAATAACTCTTCATAATGTCGTATCCATTGTTCTTGGTCTATTACATTAATCGCTGCATTCTTTTTTCTTGTTGACTTTGTAATTTTCATGAATTTTCAAATTTCTGTACACTTCCTTCCACCTATTTTATTTCTCGCCACTTTTATGCCTAATTTTCCTTTTTATTTTGTTGTATGCCTAACAGACTTCTTCTAATTTGATGGTACTCCATTTCATGTCAGCTTTTTTCCTCATTGCTATTTCATCTTCTATTTCATTTGTCCACTGTAACTTCTTACTATTTATGACTTCTATATGCAAGTGTTTCTCTTGCGACTTGGTGAATACTTTGGATGATTTTGAATATACACAGTCTGTCGCAGGTTCTACGCAATTAGTATTTCTTCTTCGATTATAGTCATAGTTATTAGAACGTTCAATTTTCATCGGCCCAACAGGATAAGATCCGTTGAGCAATTGGATGAGTCACCGTATTTATTCGGTATGTATTGGGTTGGCAACTAAGTACTTTCGGTTTTGTAGTATAAAATAAAACACTTTTTTTTAAACAAAGAATAGTTTTTAATCAATTATATATTTTCCATTTTGCTCAATGACCTTTTGCCATCTTTCTTTCAGCTGCATGATTCCGCGCTCATAAAATACCTGGTCCTTATCAGCAAAAAAGTGAACCAGGTGCGAGTGAAGGTCATCGTCATTTGTGAAAGTTTTACCATTCAAAGAATTCTGCAAACTTCGAAATAAATGGTAATAAGATGGTACTAGGTCAGGGCTGTATGGGGGATGTGGCATCACTTCCCAGCCAAGCTCCAATAGTTTCCCACGAGTTGCCAAAGATGTGTGAGGCCTTGTATTACCTTGGTGGAAAACTACACCTTTCCGATTTGACAATTCTAGCCGTTTTTCTTTGATTGCTTCATCCAGTTTTATTAATTGTTGACAGTAAACATCAGAATTGATCGTTTGGTTCCTTGGAAGCAGCTCAAAAAACACAACACCTTTGTAATCCCACCAAATTGACAGCATGATCTTTTTTGGATGCAATTCAGCTTTCGATGTGGTTCGAGCTGGTTTATCGTGTTTGATCCATGATCGTTTTCGAACTATGTTACTGTACAGGACGCATTTTTCATCACCAGTGATGATTCTTTCTAAGAAAGGGTCGGTTTCATTTCGTCTAAGGTGCATATCGCAAAAGTTGATTCTTTGTGTTAAATGAATTTTTTTCAATTCGTGAGGTATCCAAATATCAAGCTTCTTAACTAGCCCAAGACATTTTAAATATTTTTCAATTGTTGTGTGCGATACATGTAGCCTCTCCGCAACCTCTCGAACAGTTATATGACGATCCTCTTCAATTATGACTTTGATTTGGTCATCATCAACTTCAGTAGGCCGACCAGAACGTTGCTCATCTTTGAGGGAAAAATCTCCAGAACGGAATTTTTTATACCAATTCTGACACGTGCGCTCTGTTAAGCAATTAGCACCATAAACTTCACATATCTTTTTGTGAGCCGCAGCAGCTTTCTTTCCTATACGGAAATAAAATAGTAAAATATGTCGAAAATGTTCGTTTCTGCACTCCATTTAAAATTAACCCACAACTAATAGCTTTAATAAAAAGCACGCACTTCTTGCTTCTGAAGTTACGTCAATGTGACTAGTATCACGCGACAAACGGTAAAGTACAGCACTAACATACGTTATACAAAAAATAAAGCAACGCGCTCTATCAGTAAAAACTGATAGTACTTAGTTGCCAACCCAACACTTATTACGAACCTGATGTGCTGACAAATGTGACCGCACCTAATTGCAGGTGTATTACCATCTTTTGTCTGAAAGTATTGAAACGATCATCGATGAAATTAATGAATAAAATGAATCGGATTTTTATTTTTCTTTGTAATATAAGCAAAAGTATATTGTTCATTATCTATAATAAATTAAATTATACCATTAACGATTGTTCTACTGTTCGACCGTACAAAAGTTCTTTCAATAAATAATAATATGTTGTAGCGTCGTCCATTATGTCCGCAGATTGCCATTGAGGGCCGTTCTGATGATATTCAGAGCGAACGATGAGGACGATCGAAACGGGGCGAGAACACCACGGGCGCAAAAGGGCCGGGGGGGGGGAGAGGGACAAGAAGGAGGAAGGGCAGCTCCGACAAAAACCTCTGGTAATCATTAAACGGAATCTAAAAAACCAATCTATCGCTTGTCACTTGTCACCGGTTGTTTTCGGAGTACGTGTGTTTAAAACGAGAGAGGCCCAACAAAACAGTGCATTGATGTCGCGCTAAGATTAATGATGTGATTGTCCGCGAGAAGCGCTCCGTCGGCAGGAAATTAGCTCCGCAAACCATGTCTCGTTTTGACGATTAAACTGCATTGTCGAAATTATAAACGTTATGTTTGGTCCGTAGTTGCGTACTATTCAGTAAAATCGGCCAGGTTTTTATTTAGACGTCCTCTAAAAATAGTCGAGAATGTAGGTTTCGGAATTGAATTTTGGACGAGTTAAATATAGTCCGGGAGTGTCAATTTATCAAAGCGATTCGCAAAATCCTTTCCCAAGCGAAAATATGTCAAATTTTGTGTCTAATAAATATATATATATATATATATATATAACGGGTGGGCCAATTTAAAAGTTTAAATTTAAAAATGCAATAAAACAAAAACGGTTTGAAATTTTGCCAAATTTATTTTTTTGTTGTGAAGTACAATTGTTCCGGTTAGAGATGGAATATTATTTCATTCATATGACTGTCGCGGCTGGCCTCGCAGTACCACATTCAATCGGACCAATTTTCGAGCACTTTTTCGAGTGTATGGAGTCGTATCTCGGCAATGGTATCACGAATGTTGGCCTGCAAATACTCAATTGCCTCTGGTTTGTCGGCATAACACTTGTCTTTAACGGCGCCCCACAGAAAATAGTCAAACGGTGTCAAATCGCAGCTTCTTGGTGGCCAATTGACATCACCATTTCGGCTAATTAAACGGCCATCAAACGTTTGACGCAATAAATCGATTGTGGCATGAGACGTGTGGCAAGCTGCACCATCCTGTTCAAATAAAACATCGTTCACCCCAATACCATGAAGAGCGGGCACAGAAAAATCGGTTATCATGGTGCGATAGGTGTCTCCATTGACCATAATGGTTACGCCGTCCTCATTTACAAAGAAATATGGGCCAATCATGCCTCCGCTCCACAAGCCGCATCAAAACAGTCACTCGTAATGGGTGCATTGGCTTCTGTAAGACCTCGGGTGGGCTTTCTGAGCCCCAAATATGGTAATTTGCTTGTTAACGTACCCACTAAGACGAAAATGAGCTTCATCCGAAAAGATGATTTTTTTGGCAAAATTGACATCATCGTGCAGTTTCTCATTGGCCCATCTAGCGAAGCGGATGGTCATACGGCTTCAACTCTTGAACCAATTGAAGTTTGTAAGGCATTATACCGAGATCTTTTCGCAAAATTCGACGTATACTGGTGCATGAAATTCTTGAGAACGATGACGAGTTGATGTTGATGGATTCTCACGCACACTCTCAGCCACAGCTCGATATTTTCGCGTGTACGCACTGTACGAGCACGCTCACGCCTTGGCGCATCAACAATGAAACCATTTACACGAACTTTAACAATAAACTAGTGTATACCGGGCACTGTTGGTCCTTCTCTGCGGCAAAATTTTATACATTTTCGTGCAATTTTCGACAAATTGTCTTTGTTTTGGAAATAAATTTCCAATAAATCCCAATGTTGCTCAAGCGTAAATCGATTCATTTCGTTCAGTGGAGATAATATACTGAATTTTGTGACAGAATAGAATGACATAAGTATTGCCAGATTCGAAATAACCGGTAGTTCAAATTTAAACCGATAGATGGCCCACCCGTTATATACTGTATATATATATATAAAGGCTGTTTCAAATTTCGCGGTTTTTTAAAGAATAAATAAAACACATAATTTGCATTCACTTTTAAAAACTTTTTATTGGTAATTGAAGTATCAGTTATGGCTTTTATATGCGAAAAATAATATCTGCCAAATGGCCTCCTCTCGCAGCTCCACAGGCGTCCACTCTTTTGTTAAAATTTTCAATGACATTTTGACATAATTGAGGCTCTATCTCACCAATGACAGGAATAATTTCAGCTTTCAAATCAGGAATTGATTGTGGATTGTTTTTATAAACCCGACTTTTCACATAACCCCAAAGAAAATAGTCTAGCGGTGTCAAATCACATGATCTTGGTGGCCAATTAACATCACCGTCTCTTGAGATTACACGCCCAGGAAATTTTTCTCTCAATAAATCAATTGATTCGTGTGCAAAGTGAGGTGTAGCGCCATCCTGTTGAAACCACATATTCTTTAGATGAATATTCATTAATTCAGACCACAAAAATTCGGTTACCGTCCGACGATATCGATCACCGTTGACAGTTACAGCTTCACCAGCAGCATTTTCAAAGAAGTAAGGTTCAATTACACCACCTGACCATAATACACACCAAACAGTAACACGTTTAGGATGCATAGGTTTCTCATGAATAATTCGTGGATTTTCCTCACCCCAGATACGGCAATTTTGTTTATTAACATAGCCATCAAGTTCAAACTGTGCCTCATCGGAAAACATTATTTTTTGAGATAAATCAGCTGGTTGTTCATTGATGAAATTGACAAATGAACGACGTTTTAAATGATCTAATGGCTTCAGCTCCTGTATTATTTGAACCTTATATCCTTCAGAGCTAAATCCTTGTGTAAGATACGCCGTGTTGTTGATCCACTAAGTCCAAGTTGTTGTAAACGTCGTCTAATGGACATTTCAGGATCTTCAGCAACACTTTCACGAACCAAACCAATATTTTCTTGTAAACGACCGCTACGACTGTATTTTCACTTTTGTGATCTTCCACGGAACCCGTCTCTTGAAATTTTTTAATTATTCGACCAATAGTGCTTTCAGCTGGACGATTATGTAAACCATAAAATTCACGTAATTTTCAAAAAACTCTTTTCACAGAATGCTGATTTTCATAAAATAATTCAGCAATTTGAACGCGTTGTTGTACTGCGTACGGAGCCATTTTTATAAATGTCACATCACACTTTTTAAATGCCCACATACACAGACAAATTCAGTGCTCCATCTATATTTTATTTATTCTTAAAAAAACCGCGCGATCTGAAACACTCTTTATTTAACCTGTAAATAATAAATGTAAATGCTGCCTACGTACCTATGTAGGCAGCTTTCTGCGAAGTTATAAAAAATGTCTTAAAGAGTTTGTGATTTATATTCAAGATAAGTATGATGTATTTATATTAGCATTATCTGAAAGTCTACAGTTTATTATTATATAAGAAAAAAAATTCGAAAATCTATTTAATATTAGTGATGGTTTAATTTAATCAAAGAAAGGTTAGTAATAAAGAAATATTATTAGATTACAATCATAATAAAGAATTAATATACAATATATATATATATATATATATATATATATATATATATATAATCTACGATAACGATCATAGAAATAGAAAGTAATGTAATGAAAATTAAATTACGAAAAGATTTCATTATTTCTTTTTATGTATATGTAAATTAAATTTAATATTTAAATTTGTTATGTGTGTAATATAGTGATAGGGTGTAATATGTAAATATGGTTTATTTATTAATGAACAGGGTTATTATTATTTAGTAGTTAAAATGAATATACAGAACAAGAAAATATATTTGCATATATTTAAAGACATAAGATTAAAGTCCATTCATTTATCTCATTAATTTGAAAAAATAAAGTAAACATAATAAGAATTTTTACATAAATTCATTATAACAGAATTTAGCTTACTTTTATTGATATATTTCATTTGTTTGCTATTAGATTAGATTTAACTTGAAATCAATTGGTAAGCAGTAAAAGCGTACATAAAAAATATGATATGCATGAGTGAATAAAGAAAGGAATTTGGTATATATCAGGTGTACCGGAAAATCTTTACCGATTTTTCTAACAGATACTGCTAGGTTTGAGTATGCAAAGTTACGATTTGGCACATATGTCATTCTATTCTACTGACATCAAGCTTCAAAGCCATACATGTTATATTTTGCCAAAGTAACACAGTCATAGATTTACACCTCTTTGAAAATGTCATGTTTCGTACCTGAAAAAAATGCATTTACGGTACGTATTACTTTTCTCTTTTAATCAAATAAAAAAAACCGCTAGGTTGCTAATAGAAACTTACGGTGTGCGTGCTGCAATCATAAAAACATCTGAGGCGTGATTTCGATAATTCGAAAGTGGTGATTCGGATGTGCAAGACAAAGAAAATTCTGGTATACTGAAAAAGTTCGAAGATGCGAAACTGCAGGACTTATTGGATGATGACCCAACCCAAACTCGAAAACAATTGGCAGAAGCGTTAAATCTGGCCAAGAAATGATTAGCAATCGATTACGAGCAATGGGAAAAATCCAAAAATGGGAAAATCGGTGCCACATCAATTGAATGATAGGCGAGTGGAAAATCGAAAAATGGTCTGTGAAATGCTGCTTCAAAAGTATGATCGAAAGTTATTTCTATGTCGAATACTAGGGGATGATAAAAAATGGATTTATTTCGAAAACCTTAAGTGCAAAATGTCATGGTTATCGTTTTGGTCGCAAGACAATGCTCTGTGTCTGGTGAGACCATTACGAACTGTCGAAACCTGGTGAAGCAAATAATACTGATCGCTACCGACAACAAATTATCAATTTGAACCATGCATTTATATATCCAAAATGGACCCGAAGACATGGTACAGTGATTTTACAGCACGATAACGCGCCATCTCATGCAAGCCGGTTAAGGAAACGTTGAGAGCACTTGGATGGAACATAATATCACACCCCCTGTACTCTCCAGACCTTACCCTGTCTGACTGTCACCTTTCGCATCAATGGGACACGCGCTTGCAGAGCAACACTTCGCCATTTTCGAAGAAGTTAGAAACTGGCTCGATGAACGGCTTTGCTCAACGGACAAACAGTTTTTTTGGGATGGCATCCATAAATTGCCTGAAAAATAGGAAAGATGTGTAGAATAAAAGGGCAAATACTATGAATAAATAAATTTTTCTATTTTCTTGAAAATTATATAGTTTTTTACGAAAAAACCGGTAATGACTTTCCGGTACATCTAGTATATCTGAACCTGCATGAGAACCATCATTCCATATACAGAGTTTAGCAGAATCTAATGGCCTGTAGACAGATTTTCATTGTTTCTTTAAATATATACAAAGATTTACAGACAATATAATCGTATTTAAAGATATAATAACATAGAGTCACTTTTATACATATGCACAAGTAAGTTTAATACCAAGTATTACACTTTTCGAATGGCCAGAGAATACAAAATCTTAGCATAGATAATGAATTAGTAATTATAAACAGTTTCAACATAGAGAAATGTACAAATACACGAGAGTAGTAAGGAGTCGAAATGAGTGTCCAATGTTGGACTATGTCCTGGTGCTCAAGAACATAAGAAGCAAAATAAAGGATGTAAAAGTAAGAAGGGAAGCGACCACTACCTCACAATAATGGACCATAGAAAGAGCTAGCAGAAAAATAGATAAAAAAAGGAAAATAATCAATTCAAAAATAAAACGCTACAAATTAAGAGACAGTCAACTAAAACAACCAAAACAACCACACTTTCGTCGAAATTTAGAGAATATAGAAACAGAAGTGTCAATGAAGGAGTTATGGACCAAATACAAAAAAACAATATTGAACGCGGCAGGAAAGACATCTAGAAGAAGTAAAATTACAAACAGCAATAAAAAATGAACGCACAAGTGGAGTAATGATATAAAGATGGAGATTGGAAATAAAAAAATAAAATGGAAGGAAATACATACTCACCCAAAAACTTTAAACGATTACGAAGAATATACTAAAACGACAAAAGAAGTGAAGAAAGTGCTTTAAGAAAAATCCGGAAACGTACTTCACAAAGAAACAAAAATTACTTGATAATTACTGCAGTTACTGGTCATATTCAGTAGTGAGTAACGACTCGAAGCGGTCACAACAGCAGTCAATTTTGTGAGACGAACACCTTAGGAACGTTATGAAAAGGAATGTGCAGCATAAAGTGTTAAATATCCCCCCACTGTGATGGTATGCTCACGCATTACTAGGTTCAGTGTCAATGCAGAAATGTAATAAAAACTGTTCTGGTGTCTTTTATTACTTCTCTAGATACAGAGGAATATGCTTCCATATTTATGCAAGATGGGGCTCCGTACCATATAGCGAAATCTGTCCAGAATGCTTTTACGATTTCGGTGTACCAGTGTTGCCTTGGCCTGGCATTTCACAGAGCCTCGATCCAATTGAGAATGTTTGAAATATTCTTAAATCTGTTGTTGGTTCAAGCGCATGTAATAGTGAATTAATCTTCGTGGAGAAAACTTCGAAAAACAGTGAAGTCTTTAAAAGCTGTCTACGGTTTTATTTCAGTTTTATATACAAAACTTAAAAGGCAACCTACGTATATACGAGGATAGTTTGACAAGTAGTGAGAATCACACATAGGTGGCGCTCTAATTGGTAAAACAAATGCACTGTAATTTAGGTTGCCTATTCATATGTTTACATTCCGATATTTAGATAAATCGGTTGATTAGTATATTTTTGACAGCTGATTGAAAAGGAAGCACCACGTCGTTTTGTTAAAATGGAAAAAGCAGAGTATCGTGCGGTGATTAAATACTTCGTAATTAAGGGTATGAAAGCTACCGAAATAAAAGATGAGTTACGGGAAACATTAGGTGAATCTGCTCCATCATCCGCCACAATAAGTAGATGCGTAAATGAATTTAAACGTGGTAGAACAAGCTGTGTTGATGAAGCGCGCTCTGGAGCACCCAAAATCGTGTCTTCTAAGGAAATGATTATAAAAATCCATAATATTATTACGCAAGATCGACGACTCAAAGTGAGAGATATAGCAATCATTTCAACAGAATGCGTACACCACATTTTAACGAAAGAATTGGGCCTTTCCAAGCTTTCGGCAAGATGGCTGCCACGATTGCTTACGACTGATCAAAAGTTCACTCGTTTGCGCATTTCCAATGAGTGTTTGAACCTTTATAAGCGGAATCCGGTTGATTTTTGTAGGCGATTTGTTACTTGCGATGAAACTTGGATACACTACAGTACACCCGAAACTAAACAACAGTCGAAACAATGGTTAGAACGTGGTTCAGCACCTCCAAAGAAAGCGAAAACCACTTTATCGGCAAGCAAGGTGATGGCATCAATTTTTTGGGATTCAAAGGGCATTTTGCTCATTGATTACCTTCAGAAAGGTGCCACAATAAACGGACAATATTATGCAGAACTTCTACGAAAATTAAATGTTGAGATACGTGCTAAACGGCCAGGAATGGCAAAGAAAAAGATTCTGTTTCACCAAGACAACGCTTCCTCGCATACCAGCACAGTTGCGATGTCCAAAATGCACGAGTTTCATTTCCAATTAGTATCGCTTGTGCCTTATTCGCCGGATCTAGCCCCTTCCGACTTCCACTTTTTCCAAAATTGAAAACGGCACTAGGTGGAAAGAAATTTTCGTCTAACGACGAGCTTATCATCTTTGTAAACGAGTATTTTGCAAGCGTTCCAGAATCGCATTTTAGAGATGGCATAAGGGCATTGGAGCACCGTTGGAATAAATGTATTGCTCTTTTAGGAGAATATATTGAAAAATAAAAATTATTTTGTATTTAAAAAATTCGTTTTTCTTTTCCATTCTCACTACTTGTCGAACTACCCTCGTAATATCTTAAGACATAATTTGGAAAAATTGAGGTTAAAAGTATCGTTTCTCTTTACATTTGTCTTTCAAAATTTTAAAATCAAAAAATTTCTATTTACAAATTGTAATTCATTCTGAGATCATTTATTGTAATACCTCTACCACATTCGTTAGAAAACTTACTTCTCCACTGTAATAAATTCGTTCGCATTTACACAATGAATTTGTTAATTTAACTCTTCTGAAAATAATAGATCGCAAGAACAATACGCCTCTGTGCGAAAGAACGCGAATTTCATTTGCAATGTTTTAGTGAAAAGAATAAAATAAACACAGCGAGCAATCGTTCCGCAAGTAGAAAATTCAGTTGACGCACAGAGGGCCCCACCGTACATGACTTATTATAAAAGGCCCCTGAAACAATTTCTCGGCGAACAAAGCAGAAACATTTTGACATGGATTGAGCCGTACCTATCAATTTGGAAAGTAAATTATTTCAATGGCTCACAATAACATTCTTGAAAAATACAAGAGGCTTCTCGGCGTTGTTTATAGCGTAGATTAGTGCAGCTGAATACTTGATGACTGGAGAGATTCGGCCCATTCCTCGCCCATTGTGACTGCTTTGTCCGAGAAATGAAAAGACTTCATTTGGCTCCTGTACCAACACAAAAGTCAAGCATTCCATTCCAACATCTCGACTTCGATTTAATTGAAGTTGGCTACTGTAAGATTGTTGTGATCGAAGAACAACTTTTGAACAATTTAAGGATTTCAATCACACTATGGCGTTGTTAAAGTATGTTAGAAAAGAAACTGAATAAATATATACGGACCTTAATTACTGTAAAATTACATGTTTCGTTAATGTTCTTTAATTTCAATTTAGTTTCCGTATGTAACCTTTACTGATTATTTTTACCAGCTTTAAAACATACAGTCGGTCACAAAAGCTTGCGTACACTCCGTGAATGTTGAGTATTCCAATATTGAATGTCACTCAAGCTTTCCTATAAATAATAAAAACAATTTCTATAATTATTTAATATTTTTTGGAACCCCATTACCTTCTCTTACTATTAATCACTCCTTTCCACAATAATTTTCGTATTCCGTACATGTATTTCGACAACTAAGTTGCCATCATCAGCAAATAATCAATTATAGTACCGCATTTGGCACGGCATAACTACAAAGGGTACTAGGAAAGTTTTGCAATATGACGCAACAATAAATCGTAGGAAGTTGCTTGTTGCTGCATGTTGAGACATGTTTATACGCGCACAGTAGATGCCGCGTCATGTCGCTGAGCTCAGTTATTCATTAGCAGTGAGAGTGTAAAGTGCTTGCGATGGCATGGGATAAGGGCAGTTTTGCGTTATAATTTCTTGCGTGGTTTAAACATGGACCAGTGTTTCGAAGAAATGACTCTTGCACTAGGTGATGTTTGTCCACATCGCACAACGATATTCAGGTGGTATAGAGAATTCCAAAGGGGAAATTTAACTGTGGAGGATGCTGAGAGGCCGGGAAGGTCACAAACGTCAGTTACGGAGGAAAACGTTACTATTGTAAGGAAAATGCTTGGCGAGGATAGGCGAGTGACCTACCAACAGATAGGGAATGCTTCAGGCCTAAATTCGTTCGATTCTAATACTTTTATTTGAAAGGCCTCAGCCCAACCGATATAAAAGCTGAAATGATTTCTACTCTGGGTAAGTCTGTTCCTTCGTTTATAACAGTGTAATATTGGGTAGCAAAGTTTAAACAAGGCTGTACGAGCTGCCAAGACGAGCACCGCAGTGGTCGACTCCGAAAATGGTGAAGAAAATCCACAAAGCGGTACTGGATGATCGTCGACTGAAAGTGCGCGAGCTAGCAGACATAGTAGGCATTTAAAAAAGTTCGGTACGTCGCATATTATCTGAAAATTTGGACATGAGAAAGCTATGTGCTCACACTCGAGCAAAAATAGTGTCGTGATGATGTTTCAATTGAGTGTTTAGCAAAGTTTCACAGCAACAAAGCGGAATTTTTGGGTCCGTAACTTCACACCCGAGACAAAAGAACAATCAAAACAATTGACTCAAAAGGGAGAACTGACTCCAAAGAACACGAAGACCGTTTCATCTACAGGCAAGGTCATGGCATCGGTTGTTCGGGATAGACGTGGAATAATTTTTATTGACTATCTTGAAAGAGGAAAAACTATCAACTGCCAGTATTATGCGAACTTATTGCAATTTTCAGCGAAGAAAGCAAGCAAAAACGGCCGCATTTGTCTAAGAAGAAAGTGTTGCTTCATCAAGACAATGCACCATCTCACAAATCCGTTATTGCAATGGCCAAAATTAATGAATTAAAGTTTCAATTGCTATCTCATGCACCCTATGCACCTGATTTAACTCCCAGGGATTATTTTCTGTTCCCAAACATGAAGAAATGACTCAGTGTTTCATCTACAGGCAAAGTCATGGCATCGGTTTTTCGGGATACGCGTGGAATAATTTTCATTGACTATCTTGAAAAAGGAAAAATTATCAACGGCGAGTATTATGCGAACCTATCGCAATTTTGAGCGATGAAATCAAGCAAAAACGGCCGCATTTGGCTAAGAAAAAAGTATTTCTTCATCAAGACAATGCACCAGCTCACAAATCCGTTATTGCAATGGCCAAAATCAATGAATTAAAGTTTGAATTGCCACCTCATGCACCCTATGCGCCAGATTTAACTCCCTGGGATTATTTTCTGTTCCCAAACATGAAGAAATGACTCAGTGTTTCATCTACAGGCAAAGTCATAGCATCGGTTTTTCGGGATACGCGTGGAATAGTTTTCATTGATTATCTTGAAAATGGAAAAATTATCAACGGCGAGTATTATGCGAACCTATTGCAATTTTGAGCGATGAAATCAGGCAAAAACGTCCGCATTTGGCTAAGAAAAAAGTATTGCTTCATCAAGACAATGCACCAGCTAACAAATCCGTTATTGCAATGGCCAAAATTAATGAATTAAAGTTTGAATTGCTATCTCATGCACCCTATGCACCTGATTTAGCTCCCTGGGATTATTTTCTGTTCCCAAACATGAAAAAATGACTCCGTGTTTGAAGATTTTCCAACGATGAAGAAGTGATGTCGGCGATTAATGGCTATTTTGAGGAGCAAGACAGTTATAAACGTTATAACAGTTATAAAAAGGGTATCGAACTTATGGAACATCTCTGGGCAAAGTGTATAGAACCGATAGGAGATTATGTTGAAAAATAAATATAATATATTTCTTTCCAAAACTTTTGTGTTTTCTCTGTTGGGTCGGGTATTTCTGGGACCACACTCGTATGTGAATTCTGTAAGAGAAAGAAACAGTTTCTGTTCTGAATTTACAGCAGAAAATTACAGTAGTGCAAAGTTCACCATTGATTTGAAAACACCATTTCGAACAAGTCGACAAATTCGAAAACAGTAAATGCCTAAATAAGCATTGAAGACATTAATTATGATACGCAACAGAACTCGTCTTTTTTGTGTTAAACATGTAATTTAAATTAATTCACATTTTAATTAAAACCAAATTAAGTTTCGTTAGGAACTTGTATGGCTTGAGTGAGTGACGCAGGGGAAAAAAAGGAACTCGTTCGAGACCGCTTTCCATTTAGTTAACGGGTCAAAATCAAAGACCGCGGAGTTAATTGGTATAGTGTAAAGGTGCTGGTTACTGGCACTCATTAATTAACGAACAAGAAAAGCTTTAACTTCACACGAAAACATCGACGTGTAATATTTCTAATTTGTAAACGATATGACTGCGGGCCGTTCAAGGTTTCCTTTTGGCTTTCAGAAAATACTTGGCTTTCAGAAAATACGTATGTACGTTAAGCAATTTCCTTTTGAAGGGGGTAACACTGGTTAGTCATTAAAACGACCCGGTAAATATTATAGAGACACACATAAATATAAATCTAATACTATTACAAAGAGCTTTTGTTGGAATAATTACGGTCATGTTTACCCACAACTACATTTAATTAAATAATTTTCTCCAATTAAAATCAAAGGTATGTTATTGTTTTACTTTACGCTCTTTCAAAACTGTAAAATGCTGGCTCGGTGTACAGAAAAATAGTTGGTTTGAAAAGAATATTTACCAGAAAAAGAAAATTACTAATGTTCGCTTTGTTAAATTCGTTATTTGGAAAGTAAGAATTTTTTACGAACAAACTTTTAATCTTAATCACTTAAGATTGATACATAACCCCTTTCCACATTAATTTCCGTATTCTGTATTTCGACAACTAACTCGTCATCATCAGCAGATAATTAAACACCGTCACACTTTAAATAAAGGGTTTTCCAATAAGGACTTGACAACTTTTTTTCAAAATAAAATGCAGACCATTTGAGATATTTCAAAAACTTTATTATCGGGTTGAAGTACAATCAAAACATTTATGAATGGAACTCGACTTCGTTCATATGGCCACTGCGGGCACGTTTGCAGCGGTCGATTCGCTGGACCCAATTTTCGATAACTCGGCCACACAATTCGGCCGAAACGGCTGCTATTTCGCGTTCAATGTCGGCTCTGAGCTATTCCAACGTTGTCGGCTTGTTGGCATAGACCAATGACTTGACGTAGCCCCAAAGAAAAAAGTCTAGAGGCGTTAAATCGCACGAACGAGGCGGCCAATCGACTGGTCAATTTCTTGAGATAACACGCTCATCAAACTTACTCTTCAATAAATCGATTGTAACGTGTGCTGTGTGGCTTGTGGCACCGTCCTGCTGAAACCACATGTTGTCCAAGTCCATATCTTCCAATTCGGGCCAAAAATAATCGGTAATCATGGCGCGATAACGATTACCATTCACAGTAACGTGACGGTCATTATCGTCGACGAAAAAATATGGCCCTATGACGCCGGCGGCATGCAAACCGCACCAAACAGTTATTTTTTGTGAATAAAGTGGTGTTTCATGAAGCACATGTAGATTTTCACCCGACCCATAACGCATATTTTGCTTATTGACGAACCCATTGAGCCAAAAATGAGCTTCGTCACTGAAAATGATTTTGCGATGAAATTGATCATCTTGGCGCATCTTTTCCAGACCCCAATCGGAGAACGTACGTCGCTTCAAATGGTCCATCGGCTTCAATTCTTGAGTCAGCTTGATCTCGTATGGGTGTAAACCAAGATGCTTACGCAAAATTCGCCATAAAGTGGTCTGGGCGACGCCCAACTCTTGAGAACGCCGTGAAATTGACTGATTTGGATCATTTGCTACGGACGTTTCAACGGCAGCGATATTTTCGATACTTCGACCAAACCGTTGTCTCATTGGCACGGCAACATCACACAACGAATATGTAGGCTCAAATTTTTGCACTAAACTTGTTACTGCCTGTCTACTAGGGCGAGAATTACGACCAAAAATCGGAGTTAACGCTCTTAAAGTAGCGGTCACCGACTCCGAATTTCTGTAGTAAATTTTTATAATTTGCAGACGTTGTTCGTTCGTGTACTTTACCATGATGAAAATGTTAAGTTTACTGAATAAATTTACAGTGACAGTTCGATCATTAGTGAAAGGGTGCGTTCACAAATTGAATTAAAAGTTGTCAAGTCAACCTTATAAAGGGTTTTCCAATAGGGATGATATGATTTTGAAGTGACATTTCGGCCATTTGTAATATGTCATGATCTGTCATTTGTTTTTCATTGTATTCGGTAGTGTTTAGAATTTCATCATGGAGAGATATACGCAAGAACAACGTTTACAAATTATTCAATTTTATTATCAAAATAATCGTTCTCCAATTGCAACTTTTCGTGCGCTTTTGCCATTTTATGGTCGTAATAATCGTCCAAGTGTGCTCGCTATTCGTCGAATTGTTAAAAATTTTGAGGTTACATTTTCTTTACATAATTTTCAAGTACCAACAAGTCAAAGAACCTCTCGAAGTAATGCAAGTATTGCTGCCGTTCAGGCAAATGTTACTGAAGACCGTAATTTGTCGATTCCAAGACGTTCTCAACAATTGCGACTGTCTCAAACCACAACCTGGCAGATTTTGAGAAAGGATTTGGGTTTGCATCCCTATAAAATTGTTCTGACTCAAGAACTGAAGCCATTGGACCACCGTAAACGTCGTGAATTTGCTAATTTTGCCTTGGAACAACGATTTTTTTAAGAAAATCATCTTCTCTGATGAGGCTTACTTTCATCTGGACGGTGTGGTAAATAAACAAAACTGTCGATTCTGGTGCGAAGAAAATTCACAAATTATTTATGAAAAACCATTACATTCACCTAAATTGACAGTCTGGTGTGGTTTCTGGTATGGTGGAATCATCGATCCGTACTTCTTTCAAAATGAAGGTGACAACACCCTTACTGTCAATGGAGAGCGGTACAGATTGATGATAACCAACTTTTTATGGCCGACATTGGAAGAAGTTGATCTTGACAACATTTGGTTCCAAGAAGACGGGGCTACGTGCCACACAGCAAATGCAACAATAGAATTATTGCGAGAAAGTTTGGAGATTCGATTATTTCAAGAAATTGTAATATTGAATGGCCTCCAAGAAGTTGTGATTTAACACTTTAACACCATTAGACTATTTCTTGTGGGGTTATTTGAAGTCATTGGTCTATCGAAATAAACCAGACTCTCTTTAAACTTTACAAGTCAATATTGAACGTGCCATTCATTACATACGACTAGATTTAGTGGAAAAAGTGCTCAAAAATTGGGTTCATCGATTTCATTCCTGCAGAAGAAGTCGTGGAGGCCATTTGAATGACGTTCTATTTAGAACTTAATTGTATCGATTGTACTTCACATTAAATAAAAAACTTTTGAATTTTCTTAACAGTAAGTGTGTTTTTTTTTTAAAGAAATCATATCACCCTTATTGGAAAACCTGTTACATATTAGTATTATAATACAAGAGTTACTTTATTATTTTTAATAAAATATTGTTAAAATTGGTAAGTTTTATTACATACTAAAGACCGTGTTTAACATGCTGTGTCGAAATCCATTGTAACTTCTAATTTATTAAATTTTATTTAAAAGATGTTTGAAAAACATATGGACTTCTACTTTGTCATAAAATTGGAGCTTGCCCTTATTTTATAAATACAAAAATCGAACATTAAAAAATATTCCAAAAATATTTTTGCAGAATACATTTCGAATTCTATATCTCGTTCCTGGCAAACTTTTATTGGGGTTCGTAAAAATGACTACTAATATTTCTAGTCATAATATCCATTGTGTCGTCTCCTAAAATATAACTGTTATAAATTTCAAACGTTTATGACAAAATGCTTTTAAAACTAACCAGCCAGACTTTCGCCCGAAACTGTACGGTGAATGCTGGTCGTACAATAACCCTTGTAAACTATTTATGACCGACCATTGACTTTCGAATTGTATGCCATACTTTCGTCCTATAATTAAGTGCATCTCCAATATAAACTGCCGCTTTTCCAAAGTCCTTGTTTACCCAGACTACTAATTTGGGTGCGTAATACAGATTCCGGGTATTTTCCTGTACCGCTTCTTTTCTAAGATCTTTATAATTCTTTCTTTTCACCCCGAGAAAGGTAAACCGTTTTATGTGTTTCGTTTTTGACTTTAGCACGATTTTAAAGTATTTACGAGCAAATGAATAAGTAATAAATGGTTTAAAATGGAAAAAGAACTTTCCTTGTACTACAATATGAAAAGTTAATAGCATAATAAATAAATGAATACTGCAAAAATTTTACCAAAGGGCTTTATAATATTAAGGTCTTTAAATTTGTTCGTTTGGACAAACTACAAAAGTGAAAAATATTCAAATTTTAACAGCGTTTTTTACACATGTTCGATATAAAAGAAAGCAGTCCCAGTTCCGCGCGTAGAACAGATTTTTTTCGAACATTTCTGCATCACATATACGATGGGAAAAAGCAGTTAAAATTAGAACTTTTCAGTTCGTCATCGTAAAAATTCATAATTATGTGTAATTAATAACCTACCGCAGGTTTTCCTTTAACAACTGTTTCCTTAATGCACTTTAAAGCACATTTGTAGGGGCTCCAATTCACTGGCTCTGTTGTCTAATGATGATGACTTATTTCCGGAGAGAACGAAATCGCGGGTTCGAGTCTCTAGTGGCGAACAGAAATTTTTTTAATAATTTCTGCATAACATACAAAGGGTACTAGGAAAGTTTTGCAATATGACCCAACAATGAATCGTAGAAAGTTGTTTGTTGCTGCATGTTGAAACATGATCATACGTGCATAGTAGCCGCCGCGCCATGTCGATGGGCTCAGTTATTCATTAGCAGTGAGGGTGTAAAGTGCTTGCGATAGCATTGTGGTCACGAAATGAGATAAGGGCAGTTTTGCGTTATAATTTCGTGCGTGGTTTAAACATGGACCAGTGCTTCGAAGAAATGACTCTTGCACTAGGTGATGTTTGTCCACATCTCACAACGATATTCAAGCGGTATAGAGAATTCCAAAGGAGAAATTTAACTGTGGAGGATGCTGAGAGGTCGGGAAGGCCACGAACGTCAGTTATGGAGGAAAACGTTACTACTATGAGGAAAATACATGGCGAGGACTGGAGAGTGACCTACCAACAGACAGAGGATACTTCAGGCCTAAATGCACCAGTAATTCGTTCGATTCTGCATGATCATTGGCACGTGAAGAAACTCTGTTCTTTCTGGGTGCCGCGTCGACTGACTGAAGAGCAGATGACACGACGTGTGACTTGGTGCCGGAAGATGCTAAAAAAGTTTAATAAGGGACAGTCTCGGTATGTGAACAACAGCGTGACAGGTGACGAGACTTGGCTGTACTATTACGATGTACCGACCAAAGCTCAAAATAAAGTTTGGGTTTTTGATGATGAGGACACCCCCGTAGTTGTCAGAAAATCCTGATCTGTAAAGAAGAAAATCATAGCTGTATTTTTCAAATCGAGTGGAATTGTGGAACGCGTTGTTTTGGACACACAGAAGACAGTCACAGCTAAGTGGTATACTGAGCAGTGCCTGCTTAAAGTCATTGGATCTATGAAGAACCTGCGGCCAAAGTCAAGAATGGACACCTGGTTCCTCCATCACAATTATGCTCCAGCTCACCGCGCCAAAGCCTGCATCGGATACTTGACCACGACAGGATTGAAACTTCTCGAGCACCTTCCCTACAGTCCAGATCTTGCTCCCTGCGGCTTTGCACTGTTCCCGCACGTGAAAATGAAGCTAAAAAGAGGTGATTTTCCAGTGATGGAGACCTTCTGCGGGCTTGGGACAACGAGTGTGCTCTACTCCCTAGTGAAACTTGGCAGAACTGGCTTAAAGATTGGTTTCGGAGAATGGAGAGGTGTATTGAGTGTAGAGGAAATTACTTTGAAAAATTTAAAAAAACAACGCTGTATTGCAAGACTTTACTAGTACCCTTTCTATATTTTAGTGACAAAGTTTTGATTATATTATTTAATTTCTAAGAGGAACCTCATATTTGAGGTCACAGTGTCTATTCAAATATTTATTTCGATTATTGTATTTACTGCAAACAAATAAATACTTCCGACATTTTCTGCAAATAATGAATTTATTAAATTGTTAAAATCATGGTACGTACCAGATGCTAACAAAATTCAGAACAATATTTTTCACGAAATATTCAGTAAAAACAATAGAATATTGACATAAAGAAAGAAGACATCATAATAAAACTAAGTACATGCTTTCCTTTATATGGACACCAATAAAAATCAAAGTCCCGAGAATAAAACAAGAATGGCACAAAACAAACAAATGTGTAGACAATCGACGTCCTTAAATGCAAGAATTAACATTAGAACCAGTAAAATTCTTTCAGAGAGGATATTTTAGTCAACCCGAGTTGTAAAAACGAACAAAGGTTTATAGCCAAAACTGTATGGATTTACAAAGAAAGTTTTTGAGGGACATTTACTTGTATTGTGAACGTATGGACGTTCTTTACGAATTTGGGACCATAATTGAGTTATAGGAATCTCATTGGTCACGGATGGAGTCGAGCTGTAAACCGCAGATTGAAGTCAATTGTCAAAACAGTACTTTTCCGGACAAATACGAAATGATTTTCTATAATTTAATGGTAAGTTACAAACGTCTGAATTGTATTTTATGTTATAGAAAAAATTCGTCGGTGCTTCCAAAGCAAAGTTTAGTTCTTTGTGATAGAAAAAAGAAGTGGTAAACAGTAAAATTGCGTATAAGAGCTCGTAAAATAGGTAATGTAAGTTTTTCCGTTTTATAGTTAATAATCTGCATATCATAGGTAATTTTGATGGA
This sequence comes from Dermolepida albohirtum, assembly GCA_031893035.1. Taxonomy (NCBI): domain Eukaryota; kingdom Metazoa; phylum Arthropoda; class Insecta; order Coleoptera; family Scarabaeidae; genus Dermolepida; species Dermolepida albohirtum. The sequence continues at coordinate 92,697 of JAVIWB010003165.1, forward strand.
GCCTGTGGTTGATTAACTTAATCACTAAAGGTTGATGTATAACCTCTTGCTACATTAATTTTCGTATTCTGTATATTCGTATTTCGATAAATAAGTTATCATCAGCAGATAATTAAACAGTGTCTACACAGTAAAAATAATTCAAACTTTAAAGATAATCCATTGACGCACTAAAAAATTCATATTTTGACATGATCTTTCAAATTTCTCATTCTCTCAGGGTTAAGTCGAAAGACTTAGATAAATTTTGACGTTTTTAGGACCTTCGAAAATATCACCACATGAGATTTCAATAAAATACGATAACTTTCGGAAAATGTCTATTTTTGCGAGTACACCGCTTTGAAAAAAATGAGATTTTCAGCAAAATAAAATGTTTCGAATTTAGTCTTCGTAGGCTGTAACACGACAGTTTTGCACTAGTAGGATACAAACTCACCTTTTTTTGGTAGTAAAATAATTCAAATTTTAGAGATGATCCATTGACGCACTAAAAAATTAACATTTTGGCATGGTCTTTCAAATTTCCCATTCTTTCACGATTCAACCGAAGGATTTAGCTAAATTTTGACATCGAAATCGTTTTTAGGACCTCCAAAAATGTCACCACGCGAGATTTAAATAATATACGATAACTTTCGCAAAATGCCTATTTTTGCGAGTATACCCCTTAAAATTAGATTTTCAGCAAAATAAAAAGTTTGGAATTTAGTCTTCGTAGGCTGTAACACGACAGTTTTGCACTCGTAGGATACAAACTCACCTTTTTTTACAGTAAAATAGTTCAAACCTTAGAGATAATCCATTGAGAAACTCAAAAAATCACATTTTGACATGGTTTTTCAAATTTCTCATTCTCTCAGGATTAAACCAAAAGACTTAGATAAATTTTGACATCAAAATCGTTTTTAAGACCTTCTAAAATGCCACCACGTGAGATTTTAATAATGTACGATAACTTTCGGAAAATGGCTAACTACAAATGCACAGGGGATATTGCTATTTGTCCAAAAAAGAAATTTTAAAGAAGAAAAACGACTATTGGGAAGGAAACGTCGTAAAATAGATGGACGCTCTATATCTAGAGCCACCTGAAAAGCAATAAAAACGCTGCGACAAATGAAAGACAAATGAAAAAGTGAAAATAGAGGCGATTGGATAAGGCGTGTGGAAAGAATATTACAAAGAATTATTAACAGAGGACAGAGAAGAATTTAAAAATATTAATTACGACCAACAAAGCTTTCGAACTAAATGCGATCTTTTCACTACTGAAGAAATACAAAATAAATACTAAAAATACTAAAAATGAAAAATCGGGTCCTGGAGGTACACTTGGCGAATTCCAAAAATTTACGGTAAAATAAAAAGTTTCGATTTTAGTTCTTATAGGTCGTAATACGATAGTTTTGAACTAATAGGATACAAACTCATCTTTTTTGGTAGTAAAATAATTCAAATTTTAGAGATAATCCATTGACGCACTAAAAAATTAACATTTTGACATGGTCTTTCAAATTTCCCATTCTTTCAGGATTCGACCGAAGGAATTAGATAAATTTTGACATCGAAATCGTTTTTAGGACCTTCATAAATGTCACCACGTGAGATTTTAATAATATGGGATAACTTTCGGAAAATGCCTATTTTTGCGAGTATACCCCTTTGAAAAAATGAGATTTTCGGCAAAATGAAAAGTTTGGAATTTCCTCCGTATAGGCCGTAAGACGATAGTTTTTAACTAGTTGAATACAAACTCACTTTTTTTATAGTAAAATAATTCAAACTTTAAATATAATCCATTGACACACTAAAAAATTCACATTTTGACATGGTCTTTTAAATTTTCCATTCTTTCAGGATTCAGCCGAAGTACTTAGATAAATTTTGACACCAAAGTCGTTTTTAGGACCTTCGTAAGTGTCACCACGTGAGATTTTAATAATATACGATAACTTTCGGAAAATGCTTACTTTTGTCCTTTAAAAAAATAGGATTTTCGTCAAAATAAGAAATTTTAAATTTTGCCCCTTAAAGGCTGTAAAACGATAGTTCCGCACCAGTATTATACATACTTTCCTTTTTTTATAGTAAAATAGTTTTAGAGATAATCTATTTACACACTCAAAAATTAACATTTTCACATGGATATGGAACATGCTATCTGCTTCTGGGTTTCCGGGCTGGAACCGCGTCACTAGTATATCTGCCGACGTTTCGTACCCATTTGTATGGGACATCTTCAGGGCTGAACTACTGCACTGAAACTGGAACAGTTTTTAAGCAAAAACCGTTATACAAAAATTTTACTGACGAGACGCATAAACATCGAAACCCTGATCTACGAGGATAGTTTGACAAGTAGTGAGAATGACACGTAGGTGGCGCTCTAATTGGTAAAACAAATGCACTGTAATTTAGGTTGAATATTTATATGTTTACATTCCGATATTTAGATAAATCAGTTGTTTAGTTTATTTTTCACAGCTGATTGAAAAAGAAGCAATACATCGTTTTGTTAAAATGGAAAAAGCAGAGTATCGTGTGATGATTAAATACTTCGTAATTAAGGGTGTGAAAGCTACCGAAATAAAAGATGAGTTACGGGAAACATTAGGTGAATCTGCTCCATCATCCGCCACAATAAGTAGATGGGTAAATTAATTTAAACGTTGTAGAACAAGCTGTGTTGATGAAGCGCGCTCTGGAGCACCCAAAATCGTGGCTTCTAAGGAAATGATTATAAAAATCCATAATATTATTACGCAAGATCGACGACTCAAAGTGAAAGAGATAGCAGACATGGTAAACATTTCAACAGAACGCGTACACCACATTTTAATGAAAGAATTGGGCTTTCCAAGCTTTCGGCAAGATGGGTACCGCGATTGCTTACGACTGATCAAAAGTTCACTCGTTTGCGCATTTTCAATGAGTGTTTGGACCTTTATAAGTGGAATCCGGTTGATTTTTGTAGGCGATTTGTTACTTGCGATGAAACTTGGATACACTACAGTACACCCGAAACTAAACAACAGTCGAAACAATGGTTAGAACGTGGTTCTGCACCTCCAAAGCTCCAAAGAAAGCGAAAACCACTTTATCGGCAAACAAGTTGATGGCATCAATTTTTTGGGATTCAAAGGGCATTTTGCTGATTGATTGTCTTCAGAAAGGTGCCACAATAAACGGACAATATTATGCAGAACTTCTACAAAAATTAAATGTTGAGATTCGTGTTAGACGGTCAGGAATGGCAAAGAAAAAGATTCTGTTTCACCAAGACAACGCTCCCTCGCATACCAGCACAGTTACGATGTCCAAAATCCACGAGTTGCATTTCCAATTAGTACCGCCTGCGCCTTATTCGCCGGATCTAGCTCCTTCCGACTTCCATCTTTTCCCAAAATTGAAAACGGCACTAGGTGGAAAGAAATTTTCGTCTAACGACGAGCTTATCATCTTCGTAAATGAGTATTTTGCAAGCCTTGCGGAATCGCATTTTAGAGATAGCATAAGGGCATTGGAGCACCGTTGGAATAAATGTATTGCTCTTTTAGGAGAATGTATTGAAAAATAAAAATTATTTTGTATTTAAAAAATTCGTTTTTTTTCCATTCTCACCACTTGTCAAACCACCCTCGTATATATGTACCCATATATTTATTTAATTGAAATTATGATTTATTTAATTAATTTAAATAAAAGAGAATATAATTGATAGACTACACACAGATATATGAAATGGTTTCGATGTTCATACGACTCATCAGTATAGATTTTCGTTCGTCCTTTTATTTAGAAATAAAGTATATGTACAATACATTCGAAGTAACTCTGATAGAGAATCATATATAAATTGTTATATAAATATTTTAATTCAATTGTTATTAAGTTAAAAATATCTAAATTCATTATATTTTTTAGCTTAAATTTGTACGCGCGATTTTTTTTTCAATAAACAAATGATATCTAAACTTGTAACAAATAATTGTTTGTTGTCCTATTTCTCTGTAACCTTTATTCTTTCATTTGCAGTTCTACCAACACAGATTAGCTTACACATTGCGATGTATTCTGAGACTTCCCATCTAATTATCTCTCATTATATTTATGTCAAGATGTAAATGAAAAATTTCAATATTTTCTGCGCGCAACGTCACCTAATCATATTTGCCTTAATATTCAAGATATTATTAAATCTAATTCACGAAAAGTTCGAATTGACACCGTTCGTTAGCGTCCACGTTGTGTAACCATTTAGACATTTATATGCGGAGTTCTATTCTGTACAAAGAGCCATATTGTGGACAGCAGAATGATTTTTGTGGAGACACAATTATTAACGCTAATAAAATGTAATCGTTTATTCAAGTAATTTAAAATTGACGACTCAATAACGACCCCAGAATAAATATTTTTTATTTTATTAGTTCAATGACGGACAATCTTTAAGTGCAATAGTAAATAATATTATTCTGATTGTGTCGAGTGTTCGAGAATTATGAATCTATCTGTTAAACCATAGAGAGAAACATAATAAAGGATCTCACTATTGTACTATTTCTGTTGAAACATAACAATGTTGATATTCAATTCGTAAATATTGTGTACATATAAAATGAATTATAAAAGAAACAAAAGAATGTGTTATAGTGTAACATATACAATTATTATACACAGTCGGTCGCAGAGAAAACCGAACTTTTTTAAAACAGTAGTTAGCGGCGCCATCTATTAAAAAAATATGTGATGGTAGGGTAGATCTTTCGTCAAAGTTATGTCAAAATATCATGACATTTGCATCATTAGAAGCAGAGAAATTATGCATAAAGTAACAGTGTGTATTTGGCATTGGTAGAAAAATTAATATCAAGTTCTGTTTTAAACTCGGTAAATCGTTTATTGAAACATCTAATTTCATGACCAAGTGTATGGTGATGCGTGTTTGTCACGTATGAGTGTGTACTAGTGGTATAAACGATTTAAAGACGGTCGTGTGGAAAGAAATGACGGCGAACATCCTGGTGCAAAAAAAATCTGTGATTACGGAAAGTAACATCGAACTCGTGCGCAAATTTATCAGAAATGGGCTGAAATCCTTATTGCAATACGTGGGAATGGAATTAAATATTTCCAAAGATTTAATTCATCGCATTTTGGACTGAGAAAGATTTGTGCAAGCCTTGTACCACACAAGCACCTAAGGATCAGAAATTGCTTCGAATTCGATATTGTACAGACTTGATTGAAGACTCAAAAAAGGACGAAAACTTCAGGTATTGTAACTGGCGAAGAGACGTGGTGTTTTCAATATGATCCAGGACCAAGAGTCAAAGCTCTGAATAGAAGCATCCAAGTGAAGAAAGACCGTTTGGAGAAGTCAAAAGTGACGATAATGTTGATTTGTTTTTATGATTCAAAAGGCATAATGCACAAAGAATTTGTACCAACTAATCAAACGCTGTATATTATATACATATATATATATATATATATATATATATATATATATATATATATATTAAGAGTCACGAGGGTAGCTGTTTACATTTCGGGAATAGCAAACAAAACACTTTTGCATTCGCTTAAACCAATCCGAAAAGCATCACTGTAAAGGCGGTATCTCCAAAATATGAGTTTTACTTTCATTGTTGTATTTCGCAGTAATAGCAGTTAAGCCCTGAAGATATCCCATACAAGTGGTGACCTGGTAAGGCCACGTTCAGCGAATACGACAAACAAGACTTCCGAAGCAAACAATGGAATGCGTACCAAATTTAAGGATAAGCGAAAGATCGAGGAAAAACTTTATAGAAGGAATTAGGGAAGCTATGAACGATCGAAACTTATATGAAGGACAATGGGAGGAACGACTGGAATCCAGACATCGGATTATAGAGTTTAACGTTGGCTTAAACCAAAGCAGACACCTAAATTAATATTATAAAACCAGTCTTTAATGATAAAAGTTTAGCTTGTAATCGACCATGGATTGTGAGTTAATAAATAGGTGCCAAAGTATTTGTTTCTTGTCAAAATAATTACAAAAAATGTATAATAATATTCCAACTGTAATTATCGGCAAATTAAAATGTTATAAGTACGAAGATAGTTTGACAAGTAATGAGAATGACACATACGTGGAGCTCTAATTGGTAAAACAAATGCACTGTAATTTAGGTTGCCTATATATATATATATATATATATATATGTTTACATTCCGATATTTAGATAAATCGGCTGATTAGTTTATTTTTGACAGCTGATTGAAAAAGAAGCAATACGTCGTTTTGTTAAAATGGAAAAAGCAGAGTATCGTGCGGTGATCAAATACTTCGTAATTAAGGGTATGAAAGCTACTGAAATAATAGATGAGTTACGGGAAACATTAGGTGAATCTGCTCCATGATCCGCCACGATAAGTAGACGGGTAAATGAATTTAAACGTGGTAGAACAAGCTGTGTTAATCAAGCGCGCTCTGGAGTACCCAAAATCGTGACTTCTAAGGAAATGATTATAAAAATCCATAATATTATTACGCAAGATCGACAACTCGAAGTGAGAGAGATATCAGACATGGTAAACATTTCAACAGAATGCGTACACCACATTTTAACGAAAGAACTGGGCCTTTCCAAGCTTTCGGCAAGATGGGTGCCGCGATTGCTTACGACTGATCAAAAGTTCACTCGTTTGTGCATTTCCAATGAGTGTTTGGACCTTTATAAGAGGAATCCAGTTGATTTTTGTAGGCGATTTGTTACTTGCGATGAAACTTGGTTACACTACAGTACACCCGAAACTAAACAACAGTCGAAACAATGGTTAGAACGTGGTTCTGCAGCTCAAAAGAAAGTGAAAACCACTTTATCGGCAAACAAGGTGATGGCATCAATTTTTTGGGATTCAAAGGGCATTTTGCTCATTGATTACCTTCAGAAAGGTGCCACAATAAACGGACAATATTATGCAGAACTTCTACAAAAATTAAATGTTGAGATTCGTGCTAAACGGCCAGGAATGGCAAAGAAAAGGATTCTGTTTCATCAAGACAACGCTCCCTGGCATACCAGCACAGTTGCGATGTCCAAAATCCACGAGTTGCCTTTCCAATTAGCACCGCATGCTCCTTATTCGCCGGATCTAGCCCCTTCCGACTTCCACCTTTTTCCAAAATTGAAAACGGCACTAGGTGGAAAGAAATTTTCGTCTAACAACGAGCTTATCATCTTCATAAATGAGTATTTTGCAAGCTTGCCGGAATCGCATTTTAGTGATGGCATAAGGGCATTGGAGCACCGTTGGGATAAATGTATTGCTCTTTTAGGAGAATATATTGAAAAATAAAAATTATTTTGTATTTAAAAAATTCGTTTTCCTTTACACTTCTCACTACTTGTCAAACTACCCTCGTATGTATATCCATTCGCAACTAAAACTGTTAAGAATGTTAATTCCATTTGGTATAAGTAATGTAGAACATTAGCTTAAAATAGAGCTTCCTCGAACGTCAACTTTCATTATCGCTTTAAGAACAGAGTTATAATAACACCTGTTGTTAATGTAGAGATACATTTATCTATAATTAAAAGAATAGATTAAATGGAAAATTAAAAAATGGAAACACACGGAGAGCTTCTTTTTTTCACATTCTTTCTCCGTCTGTTGCTTACAATTAATGCGCTGTATCATGCCGATATTTTGCACGTGTTCGACAAGCAGCGCCTCGGTCGGCGGCGGAGCGAAGCACACGGTAGCAATCACAACCTCCGCATGGGGCCACCATTGTCTAGACATATTCTGAACCGATATCATCATGTTCACTAATTGCCGCATATTATATTTTCAATTAACGTGATGACAGTTGTGTTTTTACAGTGAGGCATTTGATGTTTCTTGCCGATAGGATTCTCTGTGGCTGTATTTTTGTATTATACAAAAATACAGGCACGTTCATCAACCCCCCATTCTTACCATCAATTGACTATTATTAACGGAAAAAAAGACTCAGTTTCTGATTTACTTTGACTACAGTTATGTGTATATGTTGTTGTTATTTAACAATTGTTGAATCAACATTTAAAAATTTATTTCGACGTTTAGTAAGATGAATAGAATTTAGTAATTTGTTTATTTAATAAGTAAATAGATAAATAAAGAAATAATTGAACAAGTTGCGTCTTCAATTATACGGAATGAAGTACAGAATGTAATCAATCACAAAAGTTTTCATTTTTAATCATCAAATACCCATTGAAAATCATACGATGATGAAGCACATTTATTTCTATTTAACAACGTTAAATAACTAGAATCAACGCCTAATCCAGCAGTTACGTCGCCCCGGACAAAAGAACAAATTACCGCCCCTTAAAAATATCTAGAGAAAGGTAGATGTTCGAAATATTTCTAAAAGATGGGAATCAAGAAATAGTTAGGAAAACATCGACCAGGTGTACTGGAAAGGCATTACAGGTTTTTTCGTAAAAAAAAACTACATAATTTTCAAGAAAATGGAAAAATTTATTTATTCAAAGTATTGGACATTCGATTCTACACATCTTGCCCATCTTTCAGACAATTTATGAATGCCATCCCAAAAAAACTGTTTGTCTTTTGAGCAAAGTCATTCATCGAGACATTTTCTAACTTCTTCGAAATTGGCGACGTGCGAATCTGCAAGCGCGTGCCCCATTGGTGCGAAAAGGTGATAGTCGAACGGGGCAAGGTCTACAGAGTACAGCGGGTGCGATAATATGTCCCATCCAAGTGCTTTGAACGCTTCCTTGACCGGTTTTGTTGTATGAGAGGCCGTGTTAGCTGTTTCACAAGGTTTCGTCAGTTCGTAAAACTCTGGTCCCACCAAATACAGAGCATGTCTTACAATCGAAACGACTTGGCCTTGAAGTCGACGGGCAGGTGATAACCATGATTTTTCGCCCTTAGGGTTTTTAAAATAAATCCACTTTTCATCACTAATCGATGCAGAAATGACTTCCGAACATACCTTTGAATCAGTGTTTCACAGACGATTTTTCGATTTTCCAATTACCTGTCATTCAATTGATGTGGCACCCACTTGCCCATCTTTTGGATTTTTCCCATTGCTCCTAATCAGTCGCTAATCATTTCTTGCGCCACAATTAACGCTTCTGCCAATCGTTTTTAATCTTTGGTTGGGTTTTCATCATCACCTGCAGTTTGGCATCTTCAAACTTTTTCGGTCTACCAGAACGTTCTTCGTCTTACACATTGAAATCCCCACTTTTGAATTGTCGAAATCAGGCTTCATATGTTTTTATGGCTGCAAACGATGACTTTCAGCGGCTTTTTTCTTTTTATTAAATACTAAAAGTAATGCAAATACACTTTTTCAGGCACGAAACTCAACTATGACAGTGTTACTTTCGCAAAATTTAAAATGTATGGCTTTGAAGCTTGATGTCAGTAGAATAAAATAAAATATTTGTCAAATCATAACATTGCATACTTAAGCCTAGCAACATCTGTTACAAAAACCGGTAATGACTTTCAGGTACACCTGATAGTACCAAAGACGTGAGTAGGTGATCTAAGCCACATAAAAACTGCCAAATCATACACTGTAAGAAGAATACTTACATAATATCGCGTTGTGTAGAAAAATAAGTTTAGAATGGAAGACTATGAAGAGCAAAAGAAATGCTCTGTGAGGATGAATTTATTGGATCACAGAAGACACAGACAAAGATCATACACTGCTAAGAACTTGTAGAATCTGATAGAGGGCTGTAAGATACTGGCGTGAGTGCAGTAAGTAATGAAAAGTAGATCAAAATAAGTCTACGATTGCACTACTAAAATGAACGACGTCAACTCTATAGCTAGGTGTACGAATAGTAAGTGGAGAATCGCGGTTATACACTGGATGAGGTACACCGAAAAACGTGGAAGAGACTAGAAATTAATTAAGAAATATCTCTACCATAAATTGTTAACAATATAATTTTTTAATATTTTAAAAGCTAGGATGTGTATTATTTCACAACCAATGAAAATACCATTATATTGAAAACGAAACAAGGTAACATCAATTACGTTAAAATCAAAAAAAATTCTTTTTTCTCATACAGGTCTGCAAACTTTAAATCCAGAGTTGCACCAAAACAAACAACGACTCTGAGATTTCAACATCCAAGTCCTGTTATAAAAGAAAATATGGACGAAGTTTCTAAATCAATTGAAACTTACGACACTCTGATTCTGTCATTCTCACAGTGTCAACCACTAGTCTCGTTTTCCCTTACACATGTCCGTCGCATTTAATAATTGTATATTTGCCTTATATAAAAATCCACTCGGTACTAAATTATAATACTATACTTCATCTATTTTATTACACTACATTAGTGAGGGCGTTGCGTACTCAGTACGCACCTGGTCCGCGGGCAGACGTCCCAACTCTACTTTATAGAATATTTCTAGAATATTTTTGGTGTAATTGGAATAAATAATAGCAACAATTACTATTATAAATTCAAATGTTTTGAGAATAAAACTGAAGAGAACTGGGAGAGGTTAACAATACCTAATACGTAATTCATAAATCTTAAATAGCCAAACATCCCTCTCTGAAAATATTATCTATTCGTCGGTACATCTTCATTCAAGCGCATACGTAAACCATTATCCTAATTCCAATTTACTGCTGGACAACAAAAGATGTAAAATCTATGAGTACTTCAGCATTGAATAGCACAAATGGAACCTACAGCTATTAATAATTTGTATTTCTATAGAGAAAAAATCATTTTTCACACACGTTTGTGACATAATACTTCCGATTATTGAACCCCAACTTTCAAATATTGTATTCCATATAATATATAATATGTAGGTACCCCTGGTTTGCTAACAGATATTGTAAGCAATGAAGCCAACATCCTGCTACCGATATTGTGTAAATATTGTCGATTATTTACTTAGGGCATGAAAATTATGAAAAGAAACATAATGGAGCTAAAAAGTGCAATGTATCCCGAGGTAATGGTAAATATTGATTTTTTGTATTTGACTATTGGCCGATCTATGGTGCCGTCGATAAAAGAAGTACGATTTACTCTTTAGTCCATTGTACTTTCTTCAAACATATTTAATTTTCAAATACCAAATCCCCTTGTTTGTCATATTATACGAGAATTATTCCGTTATTTACACAATGGAAATATCGTCAATAAGCGCTAAATTTAATTCAAGCTGGCGACAAGAAAGTATTAGACAGTCTAAACGTGCTTTATTTCCGTGTACGTACATACATAAAGCGACCGGTAATTCAATTAATTCACCTTGCAATTTTAAAGAATTTTAAAGAAATAAAATCCAGACACGAGAAATACAAAACGTATGCCTCTATGTTACACATGCCAGTATAAAGTTGAACACTTGTTTATCACTGTAGGAGGTGTTTGTTACAATATTTGGTTAAACCTCCCTTAGCTTAAGCGATCGCTTTTTGATTAGTACAGTGGTGGGACGTGGCATGCAGATCTATACGAGGGTAGTTTGACAAGTAGTGAGAATGGAAAAGAAAAACGAATTCTTGAAATACAAAATAATTTTTATTTTTCAATATATTCTCCTAAAAGAGCAATACATTTATTCCAACGGTGCTCCAATGCCCTTATGCCATCTCTAAAATGCGATTCCAGAAGGCTTGCAAAATACTCATTTACGAAGATGATAAGCTCGTCATTAGACGAAAATTTCTTTCCACCTAATGCCGTTTTCAATTTTGGAAAAAGTGGATGTCGGAAGGGGCTAGATCCGGCGAATAAGGCGCATGCGGTACTAATTGGAAATGCAACTCGTGGATTTTGGACATCGCAACTATGCTGGTATGCGAGGGAGCGTTGCCTTGGTAAAACAGAATCGTTTTCTTTGCCATTCCTGGCCGTTTAGCACGAATCTCAACATTTCATTTTTGTAGAAGTTCTGCATAATATCGTCCGTTTATTGTGGCACCTTTCTGAAGGTAATCAATGAGCAAAATGTCCTTTGAATCCCAAAAAATTGATGCCTTGCGGCACCTTTCTGAACGTAATCAATGAGCAAAATGTCCTTTGAATCCCAAAAAATTGATGCCATCACCTTGTTTGCCGATAAAGTGGTTTTCGCTTTCTTTGGAGGTGCAGAGCCACGTTCTAACCATTGTTTCGACTGTGGTTTAATTTCGGGTGTACTGTAGTGTATCCAAGTTTCATCGCAAGTAACAAATCGCCTATAAAAATCAACCGGATTCCGCTTATAAAAGTCCAAAGACTCATTGGAAATGCACAAACGATTGAACTTTTGATCAGTCGTAAGCAATCGCGGCACCCATCGTGCCGAAAGCTTGGAAAGGCCCAATTCTTGCGTTAAAATGTGGTGTACGCGTTCTGTTGAAATGTTTACCATGTCTGCTATCTCTCTCACTTTGAGTCGTCGATCTTGCGTAATAATATTATGGATTTTTATAATCATTTCCTTAGAAGTCACGATTTTGGGTGCTCCAGAGTGCGCTTCATTAACACAGCTTGTTCTACCACGTTTAAATTCATTTACCCATCTACTTATTGTGGCGGATGATGGAGCAGATTCACCTAATGTTTCCCGTAACTCATCTTTTATTTCGGTAGCTTTCATACCCTTAATTACGAAGTATTTAATCACCGCACGATACTCTGCTTTTTCCATTTTAACAAAACGACGTGTTGCTTCTTTTTCAATCATCCGTCAAAAATAAATCAACTAGCACCCTGTGATTTCTTTTTGTTCCCAAACGTGAAGAATAAACTTCGTGGTCAACGCTGAAAGAGGCAGTTGAGGTATTCAAAACTCATATTTTGGAGATACCGCCTTCACAGTGGCAGCAATGCTTTTCGGATTGATATAAACGAACGCAAAAGTGCACTGATTTTCAAAGAGAACATTTTGAAAACTATTTTCGATAATTAAAAAAATTTTTTTGTTTGCTATTTCCGAAATATAAACGGCTACCCTGATACATCACTTTGCGCATTTAATCGGTGTTGTTTGCTATTAACATGTCTTTTACGGACAAAAATACTTTACGATAAAATGTTGATATTGCAAATAATACATTTAATAATAGTGCCAGTGTATTTTAATATCGAAAATCGGTTAAGAAATATATTAACACCTGTCGAACATAACAAAGAACGCCGTCGATTTTCCATCATCAATCTAATCCGGCATTCATACACATACCATACACATAAGAATCTCGCCTTCGGGTGTATCCTACCCTTTCGAAATATATCAACGCCGCCAATGAGTGGGCAATCGTTTTTACAGGATTATTTTTAAAGCAGTAAATATCTCTCTCGGTCAAATGACATGTCGAGGTAGACAATGCTAGCAAATAAGAATATAAATAAATGATACAGAATAAGTTGTATATATTTAATAGAAAAAGTCACGAAATCAAATGTGAAAAAGCGACATTCTATGCGAATTTTATAATCAAAAGTTTACAACCGATCATTTGATCGGTCATGGTACGTGTAATATTAACGAGGCGTGCATCTAAAAAAAAATCAAAAATTAACTCTTTTGTTTTGAAATCACGAAACGTTTTTAAATACACATATTTCATCTGATAACACCGACAGAAACATCTCTGTACGGAGCGTATGCGTGTCTGCGATAATAAGTAACATGAAAACCTTTCTATGTAATACACACAAACACACAAATATACAACGAACAACAACTCCGTCGAACGGTAAATCAGCTTACACGAAACAAACGTTGTGAAGGATTTATTAAACAAAGCGCACCACAAAATGTAGATCTTATCAGGGTCATGCCTTATCACAAGAACTGAAGAGCGAGAGAGTTTCCGTCCACATACACAGTCATAGTACGTACAGTACACAAAACGCAGAATAGCCCTTACAAATTACTTTGGTGTGTCAATACAATTGTAACCTAATCGTTCGATCGCACATTTAACTTTCATTGTCAGAATTCACAATGAGTGTTTGCGAACCAGCGCGGCACTGCACATCTGGTCTTAATATTGGGATATTTAGTGGTGACTGTGTTCTTCGATCGACGTCCTTATGCACAGGGGATGTACGAGTCGGTGGACTTTGTTTCGGGCATTACATAAATAGCGTATGTCGTCGACAAATCGTCCGTAAATCGATAGATCCCGGCCATAGATAACATTTCACACACACTTGAATCTAACCGTCGAGAATATTGTTTGTTTTCGCCGTTTCCACAGGAGGGGGACACTAATTTAATTTTATTATTTTCACACACTCGGGCAACAGACAGACACGTACATACAAACAGTCAGGTTTCATTTGAATCGGTGCGTTGTTTGCATTACGGGCGAGTTTATAATTGAATAAAGGAACCACAATCACAAGTGTCGGGTATAGAATGAGACAGTCTAGCTTCATATTATAAAAATAGAAATTGAATTAAATACAAAAACTCATTCGTGTGATTTTCACAAAATATATTAAAATGCAGTAACAATTGTTTCGCCAACACTGGCTTCTTCAGACTAACTTTGTGGGCCTTAAGCTCCATCTACTTACGGAACATTTGACTCTTCGTACATATTATACAGTCTGTCTCAGAGAAAACCGAGATTTTTTAAAATAAAAACAAAAGCTTACTTTTTTGGTAAAATTTATTTTATATAAAGTAGTCGCCTTCGGCTTCGATACAACGTTTTACACGGTCAATAAACATGTCGAATGAATTTTTAAATTCATCTTGGGAGATGTCCTTCATGATCGGTGTCGACGCCTTTTTAATGACTTCGATGTCGACATAACGCTGTCCTTTCATCGGCTAACCTAGTTTAGAGAATAGATAAAAATCACAGAGGGCCAAATCCGGTGAATACGGTGAATGGTTGATGGTTAAAATGTCATTTATAATTAGGAAACCAGTGAAAAGCGTCAAACGATGAGATGGTGCATTATCATGTAATAAACGCCACCTATCACTTTCACGATATTGAGAACGTACACGACAAATACGCGCCAAAATACGTTTCATGACACGAGGGCAATATACATCATTGACTGTTTGACTACTTGGTACAAAGTCTTTATGCACTATGCCTTTCGAATCATAAAAACAAACTTTTCGGTCTTTCTTTACTTGGATGCTCATCTATCGTCTTCTTTCAAAACTAGATGAACTTAATCATTCTTACAGATATATTTCCAATGGCTTCGCAATTTAACTTAACTTTTGACGGTCCAAATTTTCATCCATTTTGTCATGGTTGTGAGGAGAAGAACCTTCAAAAGCCTCTTGATTTTTGCGTAGCTCCAGGAACGATATACACGTTCTTTTATAACATGCCCAACGTTCGGTTTTATTTACTGAATGTTTGTGGAATCGGTATTTAATTGCTTCTACTGCAAACAGATTTGGACCTCTTGCACTTGCTAATTTCCATGATTGAACTTTTAATAACTTTAGAACAACTTTTCACAATTTTAATTTACACCAATAGCGTTCAGAACCAAAACGTTTTAAAACGAAAAATGTGTTTAAATGCCTATCTTCAATATAAACACATTAGCCGCACAGTATCAATCGCTTGTTGTGTGCCCACTGTACGACGTCTTACGAAATGCGTATTGTCGTTTAGAGTAAACGAATTGCGAAAACGATCCATAATTGCTCGAATTAATCGCTCTAATGGACGACTATGAGCACCATAAAATGCACGTAATGCTCGATGAGTTTCCGGAATTGAATCACGTTTTGCAAAATAAATTTAAACAATTTGCAAACGTTACTCCGCGAGCCTACTCATGATGAATTGTCAAACCAAACTAACTCCAAAACAACCGAGAACTGTCAAATCGGTTGTTACAGTGTTGCTAATTTAATGTTCTCCCCCTCCAAAAAGTACACTCTTCATAAGGAATTTTATGAAAATATTATTGCACACATAACAATTGATCTAGTTGACGTTTTTCAGGGAAGGTCCCAAATAGTTGGAATTACTTGTGATTCGTCCAATCCATCTAAATTCAAACTCAATATGAATGGCGATATTGGATTCCTATTACATAACTTGAGAGTCTTTCAAGTTAGTAACAATACTACATAGTTAGCTAATTAAAATTACTTTTCTTTTCAACTCATTATATATTATAGTTCATAAAATGGTCTTTGTAGGAGGACTTCAGTACTATATTTTAAAACGTACTCAAATCATATTTTTAAAACTGTTAACCCTCCATCACTATAGTATATTTCACTTACTGCGTTGCTATAATTGGGCGTAACCCACCCATGCGTTTAAAGTGTCTGCGTTTCTTAACTGCCAAATTCAAATATACATATAATGTAATTTTTTGAAGTAAGGAGCACTAAAATAACGAACAAATTTAGTTTTAGTTATAAGTCTATTATTTTATTTCAACTTATATGTTGTTTATTAACATTTCATTAAAAAAAGGAAACAAAAAAATTATATTAAATGGATTATGTAATTCTAGTGATAATTAAAAAACTTTTTAAGCAAATCCTCTGCGGATTACTGAAGTCGAAAGCTAAAAAGATAAAGAAAATAAAGTTATTTAATAATATTTTTGTAAACAAAGTAAAATTTTGCGTAAAAATTGAACTAAGTACCAACAAAATTGTAGTCACTCATCAAATCCATCAAACATATCATCATGGTTTTCGCAGTTGTTTGTCAATTCTGAATGTGTTGATTGATAACAATTAGTACACAGTGGGTAACTGTGACTTTTACAAATAAAAATGTCGCACCTGCAGCATGTTGTTTTTGTTTTACGGTCTTTTTATTACCGCATACCTGACAACGACTCTGTTTAAGTTTTTTGGCTGGTGGTGATATGTCTTCGGGTTCATTCTGCTTTCCAGAAAGTTGTTTGGTAAATTTTTGGCAGCTTATTTTGATATTAGTTGGCAATGTCTTAATTGTGCTACGTTTTTCCATATGTGGCGTAATAAGCCTAAACGCCAAATCCTTGATGAAAGGTGAACGCTTTTTGTATTTTAGTGGTGGATTTTGAGTGCACAACAAAACAATACGTGCATTTATGGCAGCCACATTCAGCAAAGAGTAGAATATTACCAGAGGCCAGCAATTACAATTTCTGGCTACGTTATATGTATGTAGAACATAACTGGTCAGTCGTATCGACTCCTCCTTTGGTTTTGTTATAAAACTCAATTATTTCGGGCAAACACTTTGGAACATCTAGCAGCTTACCATCTCTATGCATGGTAGAGAGCAATAAAACACACAAGTGCTTTTATTTATATTAGCGATCACTCAAAGTAATCGCTAAAACTATGTACAAGGTTACTATCAATGGGTATAAAACACTCAAAAAAATGAAACGCTATTACTATCGCGGGTGTAAACCACCCAAGCTCTTTTTAAAATAAATTTTATATAAATATAATCTCGGATTAATGTAGTAGAATGTACTTCTAAACATAAAAAACCATTCAAAGGTGGATAACATTATAATAAAGGGACGATTTTCATAGAAAATTATATAGTTTACTTAAAAGTTAAGCCTTTTGGGTGGAATTCACCCAGACGATAGTAACGGAGGGTTAAAGCTTTGTCAATAATTTGTCTCTCAAAATATCTAAAATAAAGTAGGAGAAGAAATGTAGGATGCAATTAACAACGACCTATTTCTACTTGATGTACTTCTTGATTATAGTTTTCAAAAATATGTTAATATGTACGTATTATTAATATACATATATATTTTCCTGTTAAATATTATAAATTTCCAAACAATTAACATTAAATATTAATGTTTAATAGTCAAATATGATTAGTATAAACGATACGTGCCACAGACTATAGTAACAAGTGAAGGCACAAATTCTCGTTAGAAATGTAAATCATTTTTACATTTAACACAGTGTAATATAAATTAATTACAGTAACATGGAAACTCAAACAGTTGAATATCAGATCATCTATTCAATGTTACGTCATAATATATTATAAAGCAATGCTTGAACAAGAAACCCATCTCTGATGTAATGGTTATAACCATTAGACCAATAATTATCTGTTATATGCTCTACACTACCATAGGAATCTGATGAAGATATATATACAGTACTGTGCAAAAAAAAAGAAGCACCTTCTTGAATTTTACAAGAAACTATTATAAAAGAATAAATAATAATCTTACACAAGATAAAATTTGTTTTAATGTATAAAAACTAACACATTTCGATATTTAAACATGAACAACTTAAATTTTCAATATTTTATATGACCACCTTTATTTTTTATGGTATCCTGAATTCTTGGTAGGCTTTCGATTAATGAATTAATGAAATTTTCAGGAATATTGCACCACTCTTCCTGTAGTATGTTCCACAGTTCATTTTTGTTCTTTGCCTCCCCTTTCACACTTTTTTCCGTCAAGATAATCCCGCACATGCTCAATAAGATTTAAGTTAGGACTTTGAGGTGGCCATATCATAGTCTGCAATACCCCATTTACTTCTTGCTGTGTTAAATAAGTTTTCGCACTGCAGCACTGAAACTGTTTCAATGCAACAAACAGTAGCAAACGGGGGTTGAGGTTCGAGTCCTTCTCCAATGCACAAATTTTTAATTAATTTCTGTATTGGATTTTATGATGGTGTAACTGAAATACTTATTTTCAAACGCTTTCTATTTATAAAAAGGTATTGAAATGTGAGCTGTCAAAATATATCATACGAGGGTGGTCCTGTAATTACCCGGCCTGACCTAGAGATGGTGGTAGTTGTTTGAAAAATATATACTGTATTAGAAAGTACACAATCTATAAAACATGTGTTTGAAATTTGAAGACGCCACGTTGTTTAGTATTTGTTTGGCAGCCGTCAATAATGAACGTTTTCAGTGAATCTGTAAAAATAGAGAAATTTGGTCATAGTTACGTGATATAATACCTTTATTTGAAAGGCCTCAGCCCAACCGATATAAAAGCTGAACTGGATACTACTCTGGGTGAGTCTGCTCCTTTGTTTACAACAGTGAAATATTGGGTAGCAGAGTTTAAACGAGACCGTACGAGGTGCCAAGACGAGCATCGCAGTGGTCGACCAAATGAGGTGACAACTCCAGAAATGGTGAAGAAAACCACAAAACGGTACTGGATGATCGTCGACTGAAAATGCGCGAGCTAGCAGACACAGCTGGTATTTCAAAAAATGTGGTACATCGCATATCATCTGAAAATTTGGACATGAGAAAGCTGTGTGCAAAATCGGTGCCGCGTTTGCTCACGGTCGAGCAAAATAGTGTCGTGAAGATGTTTCAAATAAGTGTTTGGCGAAGTTTCACAGCAACGAAGCAGAATTTTTGCGCCGTTTCATACCCATGGATGACATATGGATCACTTCACACCCGAGACAAAAGAACAATCAAAACAATAGACTCAAAAGCGAGAACCGGTTCCAAAGAAGGCGAAGACCGTTGCGTTTGCAGGCAAGGTCACGGCATCGGTTTTTTTGGGATGCGCGTGGAATAATTTTCATTGACTATCTTGGAAAAGGAAAAACTATCAGCGACGAGTATTATGCGAACTTATTGCAACTTTCGAGCGAAGAAATCAAGCAAAAACGGCCGCATTTGGCTAAGAAGAATGTGTTGTTTCATCCAGACAATGCGGCAGCTCACAAATCCGTTATTGCAATGGCCAAAATTAATGAATTAAAGTTTGAATTGCTACCTCATGCACCCTATTCGCCAGATTTTGCCCCTCAGATTACTTCTGTTCCCAAACTTGAAAAAATGGCTCAGTGGTCAAAGATTTTCCAACGATGAAGAAGTGATGTCGGTTGTTAATAGCTATTTTGAGGAGCAAAACAGTTCTTATTATAAAATGGGTGTCGAACTTATTGAACATCCCTGGGAAAAGAGTATAAAGCTGAAAGGAGATTATGTTGAAAAATATTTCTCTCCAAAAATTTTGTGTTTTCTTCTTGTTGAGTCGGGTACTTCTGGGACCACCCTCGTATAGTGACAGTAAGCTTTAGAATGAAGTCAGAAAATATTTATTTTCATTCTAATTTTGTAAAAAAAAAGAATGAACCCTTATAATCGTTATAATCGAATATTAAAAACTCGTTTTCTATTCCTTGTTGATGCTCTTGTGAGAACCAAGTGTAATTGTAGGCTCATCTTGTAGCACCTATTATGTCCAAACAGTTGAAACACAGTAAAGTTGTGGGCCAACGGCACTAAATCAAAAATCAAAAAGATAACGGTAAGATAGCTTTTGTTTCACGTGCGAACGTTACTCGTTTTGTTATTACAGTTGCCAGTCCGAGTTTCTCTGTTCGAAAAGCCATGGGCCCATAATTCACGCAACCATTTATATTTTAATAAGTATAGCATCGCACTTAAAACTTCTAATATATTCATTGGTTGACCAAATAATAAAACCGGCACAATGAACTTTATTCATAACAAATCAAACATAATGCGTAATATGTAATAATTCATTCTGGAATTATTCATACTTTTCATTGCGGGGCGCATTTACGAGCCAAAACAAAGAGTCCACACATGTAGAACTGATAAAGGACAGGGTTATAGCTTACAACAATAACCACAATGGAGCAAACACGTTTTAACATCACAATGGGTGAGATTTAATTTAATCTGGGGAACGGGACTCGGTGAAAAAAACCTCACTCCGAACCTCACGCTCTTCTATTAACAAATAACTGAAATAATTGTGTGACAATAAGTTCGTGCGGATTTAAAACTATATGTAATTCACGGACAACAAATGTGGGACACTCGTAATGCCCATTAAATGGAATAATGCTTCTCACTTCGTTTCGCGATTGTTGCCATTCAATCGTGCAGAATGTATATTTGACGGGGGGTAGGTAGGCACCAGAATGGTCTGACTCTTGACCGAAGTAATCATGCGGGGTGGGTTTTGTTTTTGAAATTGATTGGTTTCCAATGTAAGAAATAGTAATTGAATAACGAAAATAACTCTTGTTAGATGAAGAATTAAAAATGGCTTTCGAACAATCAGCATCAAAATAAACCAAAATAAAATTTATATTAAAACTAGAACCTATGTTCGCTATAACAACATACGAAAGTGATTCAAATGTGGAAGAAATTATTCAAAAATAAATAATCTGGTACGTAGACTTCCGCGGGCGTGGTCCATGCTACCTGCGTCTGGGTTTCCGGGCTGGAACCGCATCACTTGTTTATCTGCCGACGTTTCGTACCCATTTGTATGGGACATCTTCAGGGTTAAATTACTGCAATGAAACTGTTTCAATGCAGTAGTTGAGCCCTGAAGATGTTCCATACAATTGTGCTGCACTGAAACTGTTTCAGTGCAGTAGTTGAGCCCTGAAGATGTCCCATACAAGTGGGTGCGAAACGTCGGCAGATATACAAGTGACGCGGTTCCAGCCCGGAAGCCCAGAACCAGTTACTAAATAAATATTTGGACAATTACGTAATTGTCTATTTTTGCATACGTAACTGATAATAACTGTTTCCAAAATGCAATTTATGGCACATCAGAAAGACTCGAATTAATTGTCTCCGCGGTCTAATGGTGATGGCACGTCCCGGAGAGAATGAGATCGTGGGTTCGAATCCCACGCGGAGAAGGGAAATTTTTTGCAAAAATTTTTACATTACGTATACGATGTATAAAGCGGTTAAAATTAGAATTTTTCCATACCATATTCTTCTGGACTTCCGGGCTGGAACTGTATCACTGTTATAATTGCCGACGACCCACTCGTATGGGACAGACAGTAGCAGTAGTTGAGCCCTGAACATGTCCCATACAAGAGGGTACGAAGCGTCGGCAGTTATACCAGTGACGCAGTTCCAGCCCCGAAGCCTAGAAGGAGATAGTATGGATCACGACCGCGGAAGTCTACGTACCAGATCGGAATTTTTCCATACATTTTTCTCCAACTAGCTGAAAGATATTTAATGCTGGTGCTCTAAAGCCAAATAAACACGATTTTTTCCACTTGGATATCGCATCATAATTTCTGCCCTCCTAACACCCTTATCTTTAGTAACCCAGACACTATAATTGCACGGAAAGAAATCTGGATTTCTTTTTGGAACATCTACCATAAAATTCAGATCTTCAGGAACTTCCCAATGAAAATTTGTGGGATTATGCTGCGTTGGAGCAGTGATATGTGGACCGATACTACCTTAAAGTAACAATATACAAATTAGAATTCAACGCTAACATTTAAACGTACGTATTATACATTGCATAGATTCATGGTATGTTGTTTTTAATTTTCCATTGCTTGAATGCATCACTTAAGCATAATTAAAATTGTTTTATGATGTGGCGCAATTCAAAAATTGTGTGATTTCCCAGGCCCAGGGTCCCGGAATTTCTGCACCCTCTTGTAAATAAAATTCCGGTAAGATTTGCAGGACTTATCGTTCTGAAAGGCTACCACCATGAGTTGTGGTACCCTCTAATGCATGACCGACAGTTAATCCAATAGCGACACCACCCGCTGTATGGGCAATTGCTCAAACAGTCTTGGTTATCTTCGACCTTATATGAATAGTACAATCATAGGTGCTCTGACCAGTATAGTAGAATAAGCTCTTTGAGGAAGTGAGGCTTTTATAAACGGAAGTGATGCAACTTTCATACGACGGAAACTTAAATTTTATCAAAGAATATACTAGGAAAAGTAAGCATGTTTGAAAAGTCTCAAAAACTATTTCGAAGTCAAAATTTATCTAATTTACTAGGCTTTATCCAAAGAGATTTAAGAAAACTTGAAAACCAACTCAAATTACGGCCTTTGAATGTGCAGGATTATCTTTAGGTTTTGAATGATTTATATATGAATAATAAAAACTTCGTATTCTTCTAGTTTGAAACTAGTGTTTTACATACCACAAAGGCCAAATTCGGAACTGTTTGTTTCGACGAAAATTTCAAATTTTCCAAAGAGGTACACTCACAAAAATTGGAATTTTTCAAAAGTTATAGTAAATCAACAAATTCTCGTGTGGTAGCACATTCCAGCATTCTAAAAACGATTTGGAAGTTAAAATTTATCTAATTCTTTTGGCTTAATCCAAAGAGATTAAAGAAAATTTGAAAACCAACTCAAATTACGACTTTTGAATGCGCAAGATTATCTATAATTTTGAATGGTTTTCCAGTGAATAATAGAAACATCACATTCTACTAGTGTGAAACTAGTCTTTTACATACCATGAAGGCCAAATTCAGAATTTTTTATTTCGATGAAAATTTCAATTTTTCCAAAAGGGTACACTCACAAAAATTAGCATTTTTCAAAAGTTATTGCAAATTAATAAATTCTCGTGTAGTAACACTTTCGAAGGTTCTGAAAACGATTTTGAAGTCAAAATTTATCTAATTCTTTTGGCTTAATCCAAAGAGATCAAAGAAAACTTCAAAACTAACTCAAATTACGACTTTTGAATGTGCAAGATTATCTATAATTTTGAATGATTTTCCAATGAATAGTAGAAACATCACATTTTACTAGTTTGAAACTAGTTTTTTATATACCATGAAGGCCAAATTCAGAACTTCTTATTTCGACGAAAATTTCAATTTTTCCAAAGGGGTACACTCACAAAAATCGGCATTTTTGAAAAGTTATAGTAAATCAACAAATTCTCGTGTGGTAGCACATTCCAGCATTCTAAAAACGATTTGGAAGTCAAAATTTATCTAATTCTTTTGGCTTAATCCAAAGAGATTAAAGAAAAGTTGAAAACCAACTCAAATTACGACTTTTGAATGCGCAAGATTATCTATAATTTTGAATGGTTTTCCAGTGAATAATAGAAACATCACATTCTACTAGTGTGAAACTAGTCTTTTACATACCATGAAGGCCAAATTCAGAATTTTTTATTTCGATGAAAATTTCAATTTTTCCAAAAGGGTACACTCACAAAAATTAGCATTTTTCAAAAGTTATTGCAAATTAATAAATTCTCGTGTAGTAACACTTTCGAAGGTTCTGAAAACGATTTTGAAGTCAAAATTTATCTAATTCTTTTGGCTTAATCCAAAGAGATCAAAGAAAACTTCAAAACTAACTCAAATTACGACTTTTGAATGTGCAAGATTATCTATAATTTTGAATGATTTTCCAATGAATAGTAGAAACATCACATTTTACTAGTTTGAAACTAGTTTTTTATATACCATGAAGGCCAAATTCAGAACTTCTTATTTCGACGAAAATTTCAATTTTTCCAAAGGGGTACACTCACAAAAATCGGCATTTTTGAAAAGTTATAGTAAATCAACAAATTCTCGTGTGGTAGCACATTCCAGCATTCTAAAAACGATTTGGAAGTTAAAATTTATCTAATTCTTTTGGCTTAATCCAAAGAGATTAAAGAAAATTTGAAAACCAACTCAAATTACGACTTTTGAATGCGCAAGATTATCTATAATTTTGAATGGTTTTCCAGTGAATAATAGAAACATCACATTCTACTAGTGTGAAACTAGTCTTTTACATACCATGAAGGCCAAATTCAGAATTTTTTATTTCGATGAAAATTTCAATTTTTCCAAAAGGGTACACTCACAAAAATTAGCATTTTTCAAAAGTTATTGCAAATTAATAAATTCTCGTGTAGTAACACTTTCGAAGGTTCTGAAAACGATTTTGAAGTCAAAATTTATCTAATTCTTTTGGCTTAATCCAAAGAGATCAAAGAAAACTTCAAAACTAACTCAAATTACGACTTTTGAATGTGCAAGATTATCTATAATTTTGAATGATTTTCCAATGAATAGTAGAAACATCACATTTTACTAGTTTGAAACTAGTTTTTTATATACCATGAAGGCCAAATTCAGAACTTCTTATTTCGACGAAAATTTCAATTTTTCCAAAGGGGTACACTCACAAAAATCGGCATTTTTGAAAAGTTATAGTAAATCAACAAATTCTCGTGTGGTAGCACATTCCAGCATTCTAAAAACGATTTGGAAGTCAAAATTTATCTAATTCTTTTGGCTTAATCCAAAGAGATTAAAGAAAAGTTGAAAACCAACTCAAATTACGACCTTTGAATGTGCAGAATTATCTATAATTTTGAATGATTTTCCAATGAATAATAGAAACATCACATTCTACTGGTTTGAAACTAGTCTTTTACATACCATGAAGGCCAAGTTCAGAACTTTTTATTTCGATGAAAATTTCAATTTTTCCAAAGGGGTACACTCACAAAAATAGTCATTTTTCAAAAGTTATTGCAAATCAATAAATTCTCGTGTAGTAACACTTTCGAAGGTTCTGAAAACGATTTTGAAGTCAAAATTTATCTAATTCTTTTAGCTTAATCCAAAGAGACTAAAGAAAACTTCAAAACCAACTCAAATTACGATCTTTGAATGTGCAGAATTATCTATAATTTTGAATGATTTTCCAATGAATAATAGAAACATCACATTCTACTAGTTTGAAACTAGTTTTTTATATACCATGAAGGCCAAATTCAGAACTTCTTATTTCGACGAAAATTTCAAATTTTCCAAAGGGGTACACTCACAAAAATTGGCATTTTTCAAAAGTTACTGCAAATCAAGAAATTCTCGTGTGGTAGCACATCCGAGAGCTCTAAAAACGATTTTGAAGTCAAAATTTATCTAATTCTTTTGGCTTAATCCAAAGAGATCAAAGAAAACTTCAAAACCAACTCAAATTACGACCTTTGAATGTGCTGAATTATCTATAATTTTGAATGATTTTCCAATGAATAATAGAAACATCACATTCTACTAGTTTGAAACTAGTTTTTTATATACCATGAAGGCCAAATTCAGAACTTCTTATTTCGACGAAAATTTCAAATTTTCCAAAGGGGTACACACAAAAATTGGCATTTTTCAAAAGTTACTGCAAATCAAGAAATTCTCGTGTGGTAGCACATTCGAGAGCTCTAAAAACGATTTTGAAGTCAAAATTTATCTAATTCTTTTGGCTTAATCCAAAGAGATTAAAGAAAGGTTGAAAACTAATTCAAATTACGAACTTTTGATTCCTAGGGCGAGAACTAATATTTTAGCTAAGTCACCGATTGGTCATATGTCACGGAATTTTATGCAACTTTATGATGACCCGTTTCATTGACTTGAATTCTTATTTTATTATGTATGGTATACCATTTTTATTTAGTTAATTTTTTTTTTTATATTTACATGTATATATATATATATATATATATATATATATATATATATATATATATGTTTTTTTTTGTTTCTCTTTCTCTTGTATGGATTATTTATTGTGTTTACTTAGGGTATGGCAATCTGTATGTATTTATTTTCTATGGTTGTTCATATTTTGTCCTGTTAATGGTGTTTCACTGTTGGACAATAAAGTTTTCTTATTATTATTATTATTATTATTTTGATTACGCATGATTATCTACAGGTTTTGAATGATTTACCCATGCTTTTGTTTTGGGGCATTAGGCTTCTGATAGAGGGAATTCATTGATTGTTTACATTTTGGTTTATGGTTAAATTAAATGTTCCAGTAACAAAAGCCGATTTCAACAATTTGAAAATATCGCTGAAAAAATGTATTACGATTTTAACAAATTTTATTGACCTAGAAAGTGGAGATATGCAAAAGAATCTTAAAATCTTACTTTCACTGCATGAAATTTTTCATAAAATATTGCATTTTCCAATATTTCACAATGTTTATGTGTGTGTGTGTGTCTGTGTGTCAGCATACGCGTGCATGTGTGTTAACATATGTTCGCATCATATATAAATATTGCGCACCCTACTTGAGATGGTCTAGTGGTCCTAGCTTCGCATTAATCAATTCACATTCACATTGTATTAACCACATTAAGCTGAAACAGGAGGGGTCGCAATAGGGTTGTCCCTGAAACTCTTAGCGGTTGATGAAAAGCATGAATAAAACGTTTAAAACAGCGGATTATTACGATTGCAAAACCTGAAATCGCAGTACGATCTACACAATCTACGTAACTGTTATTTTAGACAATTTTTTTAAATTAATATTGTGCCAATTCGACGAAATAATTGTTTTAAAAAATAAATAACAACTTTAGAAAACAATTGTACAGAAAATATTGTACAAAGTTTTCCAATAAGAGTGATATGATTTCTTTAAAAAAAACACTTG
Organism: Dermolepida albohirtum; assembly: GCA_031893035.1. Taxonomy (NCBI): domain Eukaryota; kingdom Metazoa; phylum Arthropoda; class Insecta; order Coleoptera; family Scarabaeidae; genus Dermolepida; species Dermolepida albohirtum. The sequence goes on from JAVIWB010003165.1 coordinate 119,934, forward strand.
TTAAGAAAATTCAAAAGTCTTTTATTTAATGTGAAGTACAATCGACACAATTAAGTTCTAAATAAAACGTCATTCAAATATCCTCCACGACTTCTTCTGCAGGAACGAATTCGATGAACCCAATTTTCGAGCACTTTTTCCACTAAATCTAGTCGTATGTCATGAATGGCTTCAATATTGACTTGTAAAGCTTGAAGAGAGTTTGGTTTATTTCGATAGACCAATGACTTCAAATAACCCAACAAGAAATAGTCTAATGGTGTCTGATGGTAGTCTAATCACAATTTCTTGGCCATTCGATATCACAATTTCTTGAAATAATCGAATCTCCAAACTTTTCTCGCAATAATTCTATTGTTGCATTTGCTGTGTGGCACGTAGCCCCGTCTTGTTGGAACCAAATGTTGTCAAGATCAACTTCTTCCAATGTCGGCCATAAAAAGTTGATCAGTTGAAGCGAGAATGCTTCAGAACCGACGCTTCACCATAAAAACGACTTTCTTGACCTCTTGGTTATCGGAGCAGGCGGCAAGTTTGGTTTTCGAAAATATTCTTTCGTTTGGTTTCTATTTTCAAATGACCCTTACTTAAAAAAACGCCTCGTAATTTGATGTTTTTGAGAGACGACTTGCTCGCATGTCACAGAAACAGTCTGAAACTGCGCTATCTATCCGTTATTCCGTGGACTTTTAAACTCATCCTTGTACCTTACAAGACACAAACAAAAAGAGAATAGTTTTCGCATTTACAGTTTAATAAATATCTACAACACAAAGGATTTAATCTTTTTTGTGTTTAAAATTATCAAATTATATAGAGCTTGGCTTTTAGATTTCGAAAATAAAATACGCATTAAGAAATAACAATTGCATTCCATTTTCTAATAAAAAATTTTGTTTGTACGCAAGTATTTCAACGCCATTAGATGACTAGTTCTTTTTTTATTAAATTTTGAACACTGTTACATGCAAAACACCACCTTTAATCCCGAGCGATTTCATTTAGAAGAAAAATGTGCCTCGTGCTTTAATTACATAATAATTTCAACAAGGGCCTGACAATAAAATCAAACCTAGAATAGGTACCTTGTAAAGATCACAAAAGCAGGATTAAAGAGAAGCGTTAATCTCGGAATAGAATATAGAAGGAAAAAAATTCTCATGAATGCATTACGGTCGTACTAAAATAAATACTACACAATAGGCACTACTTGCACATTGCCAACTTAACAAAAGCAGACAACAAACACCAACAATGAAATAAAACACGCTCAATAGACAACATTAATCCGACCAACAAACATTGGACACTTTCTTTTCATACGAATATAGACCCTATTCGTTTAAAGTGCGTTTAGGTTCAGATTCCTCTGCTACGCTAATCTAAGGTGAATTTCGGAAGTTAAGCGTAATAATTTCAGACCGTGCGGAGTTAGCATATAGGCTATCGTGGTGCGTTTAATTCGTTCGGACATTGATATGACGGCTGAGGGAAAATGATCTTTACGATTGGTTTGTTTCGGGGCTTACCAGTTAGAACGGATATTTTTTCCATCGTGCATACAACGCAAGAGAAGAGCAGATGATACTGTATTTAGTGTGCGTGGCAATGGACTTAATGTAGCATCACTAATATGGGGTACATGACGTTATCGATATTTCGAGGAAGTTGAGTTCGGGAGGTTGCGGTGTAGCCCGGCATGATTAATTTTGTGCGCGCTTTGTAAAGAATATGATTTCGTTCCTCAAGGATGCTACAGGAAATGGAATGTTTTTGAACAACGTACATTGTGTGATTTTATTTACTTATCGGCATAGTTTTCTATTCAAAATAACGCTGGAAATTTGATAATCCAATTCTCAGCATTCGATTTTGAAAAATATTCCTGTTAAACGGTACATTAATGTAATATTAGGTGCGCAACCAAGTTCTCGCTGTTTTTCAAAAGATGGCTCGAGTAGTAAGTGCTGGTCGATTGTGACATAACCAAAACGTCATGAACCAAGCTTAGATATATGGTAAACAAACCGCTTTGACACATTAGTGATTTTATTCTTGCGTCATATACTTTTGGTTGTGTGAAAATGTCTGATTTTGTGCCAAATAATCGTCATTTGCGGGAAGTGTTGCTTTTCTTCTTTCCTTCGACGGTTGAAGCGCATTGAGAACTCCAAAAAGTTTACGAAGATGCTGCTCTAAGTGAAACAACGTGCCGTAATTGGTGCCGTCGCTTCAAAGACGGTGATTTCGATGTTGACGTTCGTTCGCGTGAATGAAGAACAAAAACCTTCGAAGACGCTGAATTGGAGGCATTGCTCGATGAGGATCCCTGCCAAACGCAAAAACAGAATGCTTTAGCATTAGAAGTTACTCGCCAAGCCATTTCCCAGCGATTGCATGCGTTGGGAATTATTCAAAGACAAGGAACTTGGGTTCCTTATGATTTGAAGCCAAGAGACGTTAACAGTCGATTTTTCGCCTGTGAACAACTGCTCCAGCGGCAAAAAAGGAAGGGTTATCTTCATCGCATCGTTACGGGTGATGAAAAATGGATTCATTACAGCAACCCAAAGAGAACAAAATCATGGGGACTGCCCGGTCATGCTTCTACGTCGTCGGTTCGGCCGAATATTCACGCTTCAAAGGTTTTGCTGTGTATTTGGTGGGACCAGGGCGGCGTTATTTATTATGAGCTGTTGAAACCGAATGAAACCATCACTTTGTAACGGCATCGAACTCAATTGATACGATTGAGCCGAGTACTGCGCGAAAAGCGGCCACAGTAAGTGATTCTACAGCATGACAACGCTCGGCCTCATGTTGCTAAACCCATCAAAACCTACTTAGAAACGCTCAAATGGGAGGTCCTACCCCACTCGCCATATTCCCCAGATATTGCGCCGTCCGATTATTACTTGTTTCGTTCGATGGCACATGGTCTGGCTAATCAGCAGTTCCACTCATATGAAGACATCTCAAAATGGCTTGATTCGTGGATAGCCTCAAAAGACGAACACTTCTATGATGACGACATTCGAGCTCTGCCAGAAAGATGGGAAAAGTCGCTAGCGATGGGCAATATTTTGAATGATTCATTTGTAAACATTTTTTCACAATAAAGTTGCATTCACAAAACAAGCACTTGTGTGTTCTATTCGATCGGTCCCTGCAAATTACTGATCACATTCTATTCATTTGTAACACCAATCTTGCCGAAAATCTGTAAATCCAGATACGCTGAAGACATTCTACTTTATGTTGGTACGTCCAAAACTGGAATATGCGTCAATTGTTTGGTATCCTCATCGTCTCTACTAGAATTTATTGAATGAAAAGGTGCAGAGAAGGATTTTGAAATATCTAAAGGATGTTTCAAATTTCGCGGTTTTTTTAAAGAATCAATAAAATACATAATTTGTATTCACTTTCAAAAATTTCTTATTGGCAATTGAAGTATCAGTTATGACATTTATATGCGAAAAATAATATGCAGCTCCACAGACGTCCACTCTTGTTAAAATTTTCAATGACATTTTGAAATAATTGAGGCTCTTTCAAAGTAGGAATTGATTGTGGATTGTTTTTGTAAACCTGACTTTTCACATAACACTAAAGAAAATAGTCTAACGGTGTCAAATCACATGATCTTGGTGGCCAATTAACATCACCGTTTCTTGAGATTACACACCCAGGAAATCTTTCTCTTATTAAATCAATCGATTCATATGCAAAGTGAGGTGTAACGCCGTCCTGTTAAAACCACATATCCTCTAGATCAATATTCATTAATTCAGGCCACAAAAATTCGTTTATCATCCAACGATATCGATCGCAATTGACAGTTACAGCTTCACCAGCAGCATTTTCAAAGAAGTAAGGTCCAATTACACTACCTGGCCATAATGCACACCAAACAGTAACTCGTTTAGGATATATAGGCTTCTCATGAATAATTCGTGGATTTACTTCACTCCAGATGCGGCAATTTTGTTTATTAATATAGCTACCAAGTTCAAAATGTGCCTCATCGGAAAATATTATTTTTTGAGAAAAATCAGCTGGTTGTTCATTGATGAAATCGACAAATGAACGACGTTTCAAACGATCTAGTGGCTTCAATTCCTGTGTTATTCGAACCCTATATGCCTTCAGAGCTAAATCCTTGTGTAAAATACGCCATGTTGTTGATCCACTAAGTCAAAGTTGTTGTGAACGTCGTCTAATGGACATTTCAGGATCTTCAGCAACACTTTCACGAACCAAACCAATATTTTCTTGTGAACGATCACTACGACTGTATTTTTCATTTTTTTGATCTTCCACGGAATCGGTCTCTTGAAATTTTTTAATAATTCTACCAATAGTGCTTTCGGATGGACGATTATGTAAATCATAAAATTCACGTAATTTTTTAAAAACTCTTTTCACAGTGCGCTGATTTTCATCAAATAATTCAACAATTTGAACGCGTTGTTGTATCGTGTACGAAGCCATTTTTGTAAATGTTATATATCACACTTCTTAAATGTCCACATGCCCACATACATCTATATTTTATTTATTCTTAAAAAAACCGCGCAATTTGATTTATTTTTAATTAGGTTCAGCCCGAAGGTTCAGTGGAACAGGCGCAACAAAAAACTGGGAAGAAACCCGAAACCACGCGAACGTATATATAATATTAGTTGCAAATTGAGCAAGAATTACCAATATTCAATAAAGTCTTAGTAATAATATACATTATTAATTTTTAAATATTCACTTCAGACGTTTGATACCCTTACACGATGGGGCACGTGTGCAACTCAACTTTGCAAGCAGTTCAGAAACACGTATACATTCGTATATATTTCATGTTAAAATGAATTAAGAAAAGTTATCACAACTTGCAATAAAGAAAAGTAGGTTTATTTATTAATATATGCCCACGAAAAATAGAATGGCACACTGAAACTGTGACTAAACACATGCGCATAGCGAATTGCACAAAATTTACAGCAACATAGTGAAGAAAATTGCGAAATAGTTTAATTCGAGTTGACTTTAATTACATCTATAAGTGTAACGGCAATACACACATTACACTAAATACATCAGTAAAGTTATAATAATTTATTAAATATATCATGTCGTTAAATCTATGTTGTAACAGTTACATGCTTCGTCAATAATTAGTTCTAAGTTAAACTTTCAAGAGAAAAAGGAAATCTATTGTGTGTGGAAATCCAATGAAAGAAACCTTTTGAGATGTAATGTCGGACATTATTTCCGAATAATTGGCGGATTTATAATTATTTTGGCCATGTTAAAAAACAAATTACAACGTAACGGTTACATTCAGACGTACAAAGATAAATTCAAATTAGGAATGCAATTATTTTAAAACTTTCTCGTTCCATCCACGTCTATCATGTTATTCAATGAATTCCAATTTACGATTAACAATTTGAAGCGTCAACAATATGACGCGCAGCGGAGGCGCGTTACTTATTTACGGATCCCAACAACCTCTTTAATAAAACATATCTTTTTTTTCTTTTTTTTTTTTAGTAGCTCGCTAAATGATCGAGCAATCTTTAGATGGAAACTAAGAACCCTGTCTATCAATTTTAAAATGCACAATGGCAGATTGACTTTAAACATATCTGATTTCCTTTTCTTTCAGATCGGCCGGTCTTTTTCCTTCATCATCTTCGTCGTTTTTTGGCTGAATATACTCAAAGTCTCAGGTGTTCTCTCGGTGTTCGGCACTCAAAGTGAGATCCGGAGATACAACACTCAGAAGAGAAAGATGCTATCTAGTCGGACCCCGTGTTAGGGACATCACTATCCCCTGTTAGTAGGCGTAGATGGGCTATTGTTATGTAATTGTGTGTTTTTTGTTTGAAATAGGATGTTGGGAACGCCTCAGTGTCAACTGTCTTCATTTTGAAAGCCACCTGGTTGAACTTCAGGTACACGTTTGTGTGTATGGCTGTATAAATATTTTTGTATGTACATCAAAAAATTGCAAGTACGTTTCTGTGAAAAAAGGGCGGATGGCTTACCTATAACCACCATATATCTCCATTGTTACGTTTGTACCTATTATATTTCGTGTAATATTACAATACACATAGCGGGTGATTCATTTGGAGGTGCTTCTTTGACAAATAAAGAAAAAAGCCTTCAATGTAATCGTGTATTATTTATTATCATATAAAAGAATCATTCTTTCATTTATTTTCTAAAAATTATTTCCTGCAAATGTTGGCCGTAAATATGCATAGCATGGTCCACTTTAAGTTTCAATTTTCGACGACGCGTTCGAGCATTTCAAGTGGTATTTGGCGAATAACGCGAGTACTGTTGGATTCCATTTGCTCAATCGTAGCTGGCTAATCCATATGGACTCTGCGTAGACCCAAATGAAAAAGTCTAAAGGTGTGATATGACATGATCTAGGCGGCCATTGTACAGATTCATTACATGAAATTAAATGTTCACCAAATTATTCTTGCAATACAACCATGCTTTCACGGGCTGTGTGGTAAGTAGCGCTGTCTTGTTGGAATCAAATGTCGAGATCGCGGGCTTCTTCAATTTCAGGAAGGAGATTCAAAGTTACGTTGCGGCCGTCTTCATTTTTGAAGAAATATGGATAAATATTTCACTATTTTAATAGTACTAAAGGATAGTGGCAATAGTCTTCTTTTTACAATTATTGTTTACCAGCAGCAACCCCACCCCCCATATTTATTTAAAATGTCAAAAGCTTTATTTGCTAAGAAAATACTAGAGGTTATGCACAATCTATTCATACATGTATATTAAACATGCCAGAAAATAACGCAATTTATAGAAACAAAAAAACAACTAGAAAATTGTGAACCTACGTACAAAGGGTACTAGGAAAGTTTCGCAATATGACGCAACAATGAATCGTAGGAAACTGCTTGTTGCTGCATGTTGAGACGTTCATACGTGCATAGTAGTCGCCGCGCCATGTCGATGGGCTCAGTTATTCATTAGCGGTGAGAGTGTAAAGTGCTTGCGATGGCATCGTGGTCACGAAATGAGATAAAGGCAGTTTTGCGTTATAATTTCATGCCTGGTTTAAACATAGACCAGTGCTTCGAAGAAATGACTCTTGCACTAGGTGATATTTGTCCACATCGCGCAACGATATTCAGGTGGTATAGAGAATTCCAAAGGGGAAATTTAACTGTGGAGGATGCTGAGAGGCCGAGAAGGCCACGAACATCAGTTACGGAGGAAAACGTTACTGCTGTGAGGAAAATGCTTGGCGAGGACAGGCGACTGACCTACCAACAGATAGAGAGTACTTCAGGCCTAAATGCACCAGCAATTAGTTCGATTCTGCACGATCATTTGTACGTGAAGAAACTTTGTTCTCTCTGGGTGCAGTATCGACTGACGGAAGAGCAGGTGACACGACGTGTGACTTGGTGCCGGGAGATGCTAAAAAAGTTTCATAAGGGACATTCTCGGTATGTGAACAACATCGTGACAGGCGACAAGACTTGGCTGTACTATTATGATGTGCCGACCAAAATTCAAAACAAAGTTTCGGTCTTTGATGATGAGGACACACCCGTAGTTGTCAGAAAATCCCGATCTGTAAAGAAGAAAATGATAACTGTAATTTTCAAATCGAATGGAAATTGTGGAACGCGTCGTTTTGGACATACAGAAGACAGTCACAGCTAAGTGGTATACTGAACAGTGCCCACCTAAAGTCATTGGATCTATGAAGAACCTGCAGCCAAAGTCAAGAATGGATACCTGGCTCCTCTATCACCATAATGCTCCAGCTCACCGCGCCAATGTCTGCACCGCATATTTGACCACGACAGGATTGAAACTTCTCGAGCACCCTCCCTACAGTCCAGATCTTGCTCCCTGCGACTTTGCGCTGTTCCCGCGTGTGAAAATGAAGCTAAAAGGGTGGGCGGTTTTCGAGTGATGACGACCTTCTGCGGGCTTGGGACAACGAGTGTGCTTAACTCCCTAGTGAAACTTGGCAGAACTAGTTTAAAGATTGGTTTCGGAGGATAGGGAGGTGTATTGAGTGTAGAGCAAATTACTTTGAAAAAATTAAATAAACAAAGCTGTATTGCAAAACTTTCCTAGTACCCTTTATATTTGATGTACACTGTGTACGAGTATAAGTAATAACCTTTATTTAGTTTCAAAGACACGACGTAAAGAACAATAAATAATATAAATCTGGGTGCAAAGCACCGAATTGAAACAACAATGAAAAGGTGAGGATTCCGATGTTCCTGGTCTATCATGTAAACCTTTATTATATTTATTAACTTTTGCGTCATTAACATATACATCAACACCACAAAAAGAAACGGAAATAGTAAATAATTACATTTATTATTTTTAATATTGGTATTAGTATATGAGCCTTACGCTACTGCGAAAGAACTTCGAGGACAGTCTGTATTACAGACTGTCCACGAAGTCTTGAACTATCAAATAAAACTTAAACTGCAACGTAACCGTAACACTTATTTCCAGACTTTTTTCTTTGAACTTTATTTGCTCGGCTCTCTTGGATCGTTCATTAAACTATAAAACAAGGAAATTATCGAACTAAAAGGTACCACGATTCTCGTAATAATGATTTGCAACTTAACCTTCATCGGCTATTAGGGAGAAAACTACCAGACACAACAATCAAAGTAAATGCATTATAAATATGTACCTTCGACACAAAACGCATTAATTCTGTACAAATATTTATGATTTTATTGCAGCAGGTGAGAGATTCGGCTATAAAAAAAGCTGCGCGAGACTTGCGACTCTCACACCTCGAATATTAATATTTATTATGACTCGCCCCGAGCCCCGGGGGGTTTCTTTTACGGCTACTGCCCCCTCCTTTGAGCCCCCCTTCATAAGCAGCGGCGACTAAAGGAATTCCACGTATGGAAATTATGTTTTAATTTATCACACATTTTTCTATTGTCCATTTACATCGGAGTGTTAATTTTATTTATCTGTTGTATTCATTATGGTGATTGCGATCCACCATCAGAGAGCCGGAGAACGTTTATGGATAGAAACGTAGAGATGGGGAGATGAAGGGGTTAATGTTTTATAATGTTATAGCACCTTGGCGCTGGTGCGTTTGTTAATGTGATTATTATTTATTGTAGCGTAAGTTAAGGCGGTTCTCTTTACTGCGCGTGTTTAAATTTGTGTTCCATAGATTTTGATGTGCTATCGATAGGAATGGATATACTAAGAGACTTGCTATAATAGCACTATAAATTTCGCAAATTGCATTATATATTTGCAATATTTATAACCCTGTAATTAGTAATGCAACATTATAATCGTAGAAACGGTATAATTGCGTTCACATACAAAGGGTACTAGGAAAGTTTTGCAATACAGCTTTGTTTATTTAATCTTTTCAAAGTAATTTCCTCTACACTCAGTACACCTCTCCAACCTCATTTATAATAATGGTATATAAGCAAAACTAGCAGTCGGAGTATGTCTTTTTATCGATCCATTCATACATTAAAAAATTCACAATTCGACATGGTCTTGAAATCAATCCCTCAGGAATAAGCCTAAAGAATTACGATAACTTTTGATATTAAACTAGTTTTTAGAACCTCCGAAAATGTTATAACGCGAGGTTTTAATGTTATACATGGGTACTAGGAAAGTTTTGCAATACAGCTTTGTTTATTTAATCTTTGCAAAGTAATTTCCTCTACACTCAGTACACCTCTCCATCCTCATTTATAATAATGGTATACACTCCGCGCAACATGAATAGGACCAACTGCATATATGACATTTGTAGTTGGTATAAACATGGTAGCGCGCTGGAATTGTTATTTTCGAAAATAAGAGGGTTGATAAAAAGATGTATGTAGGTACCAAATATAATTTTTGTAAAAGTCAGTGCAAATGTACGTTACTAATGACAATAAGTAGAGTAATTAAACGCCACTTGAATACGACCAATCTACAAAATAAAAGATTCGTTTGCAATAACAAAATACTTTATTGTTCAATAATGAGTACTTTTGCCATTATTTCTTATAACCTCAAATAGTCGGGATGGAATGGAATTATACAGGGTTCTCAAGTAGTCAACGGGAAGTTCCGCCCAACTTCGTTTCAGCGCCTGCTCTAGTTCGTCAGCGCAACTGAATTGGGTAACATTGGAGTACAATTTACGCGACAACCATCCCCAAACATTTTCTATGATGTTCAGGTCGGGGGAGAGCGATGGCTAATCGAGAACCTCCATGCCTTGTTCTTGAAACCAGCGTCGAACAATGCGCGCGGTGTGAATACTGGCATTATCCTGTTGGAAAATAAATGGCCCACCTGCCATAACGTTGGAAAATTTCTCTTTCACCTGTTGCAGCAGGTGGACGTACTTTTCCGAATTCTGTCCGCCCTTCACTATTACTAAATCAAAGGTCCGTTATAGGAAACACATACCATGACTGAACCAACATCGGCTCGCCTTCGTGACTGAATCACTTCATCTTTACGTAAATCGTGGAGAAAACCCATCCGGGCCATCTAAATTAAATCGTCACTGAAAATAACAGTTTGCCATTCTCTTGTCCACTCCATTTTTGCTCGAGCAAATGAAGACGTGCAGTGCGCTGAAATTCCCTTAAAGGAGGCCGTCGTTTAATTTTCAAACGTTTTAAATGCGGACAGGTCTTCAGTAACTTCTGTACAGTTCTTACTGATGCATTCGTTCCAACGTTATTCGCGATTTGTCTTGCCGTTAATGCCGAATTCGATGCTTCGCGTAATATGGCTCGACGTTCTCTCTTAGTTGTAACGGATGTTGTTCGCCCTTTAAAACGTTTTCCATAATTCTCGGGATCCCTAATAAAATTGTTCACAACCTGGTGTGATCGACTTATTTTCTTTGCAGTAGCCCTTGAGGAATACCCTTCTTGACAGAACGCTTTAATTTTTCCAATTTCTTCCATACTTAAGCACTTCTGTCGTCCCATCGTTGCACAATACCCTTAATTACAGATGTTTGTTTATCCGGATACACGTTGTAACTCGACACTCATCCGGTAGCTTACTATTAAATACTGGTCGTATCCAACCGGCGCGGTGCATTTGATATGTATGTGGTACTTACGTCACCCAATGCATAACGTTAGGCACTATTGCGCAATAATGCGTATTATTTGCCATATCATACCATTACAAACTTGCATTGTATTTTTAGTAAATGAATTGTTTTTCAAACCACCGAAAGCTTGCAACAAGTCGGGTGGTCCTATTCATGTTGCGCGGAGTGTATAAGCAAAACTAGCAGTTGATGTATGTCTTTTTAGAGTGAATCCATTCATACATTAAAAAATTCACAATTCGACATGGTTTTGAAATTTTTCAATCCCTCAGAAATAAGCCGAAAGAATTACGATAAATTTTGATATTAAATTAGTTTTTAGAACCTCCGAAAATGTAACCACGCGAGGTTTTAATGTCGTACAAAGGGTACTAGGAAAGTTTTGCAATACAGCTTTGTTTATTTAATCTTTTCAAAGTAATTTCCTCTACACTCAGTACACCTCTCCATCCTCATTTATAATAATGGTATATATATTTTGCTGAAGGCCCATTTGGTTCATTCGGCGGTGAATTTCAACAATTGCAGTACGATTTGCTATGACCACTATTTGTAGAAATATAATTGTTTTAAGATGAACATTTTATTTTCACAATGTAACTATTGTTTAATTTTTTTTTTGCATTTCTTTGTTTGTTACCCGTTTTGGAGTAATAATCTCTGTTGGGCAACTTAATAAATATTATTATTGTTATTATATAAGCAAAACTAGCAGTCGGTGTATGTCTGTTTAGAGTGAATCCATTCATACATTAAAAAATTCACAATTCGAAATGGTTTTGAAATTTTCCAATCCCTCAGGAATAAGCTGAAAGAACTACGATAAATTTTGACATTAAATTAGTTCTTAGAACCTCCGAAAATGTTACCACGCGAGGCTTTAATGTCATACAAAGGGTACTAGCAAAGTTTTGCAATACAGCTTTGTTTATTTAATTTTTTCAAAGTAATTTCCTCTACACTTAAACACCTTTCCATCCTCCGAAACCAATAACCAATTCTGCCTAGTTTCACTAGGAAGTAAAGCACACTCATTGTCCCAAGCCCTCAGAAGATCCACATCACTCGAAAACCGCCTCCATTTTAGCTCAATTTTCACATGCGGGAACAGTGCGAAGTCGCAGGGAGCAAGATCTGGACTGTAGAGAGGGTGCTCCAGAAGTTTCAATCCTGTCGCGGTCAAATATTCGGTGCAGGCTTTGGCGCGGTGAGCTGGAGCATTATCGTGATGGAGGAACCAGGTGTCCATTCTTGACTTTGACCGCAAGTTCTTCTGCTGCCTTCTGTGTGTCGACGACGCGTTATACAATTCCACTCGATTGGAAAAATACTGCTACCATTTTCTTCTTTACGGGTCGGAATTTTCTGACATCTACGGGTGTGTCCTCGTCATCAAAGACCCAAACTTTGTTTTGAGGTTTTGTGGGCACATCGTAATAGTACAGACAAGTCTCGCCACCTGTCACGATGTTGTTCACCTACAGAGATTGTCACTTATTAAACTTTTTAGCATCTCCCGGCACCAAGTTACACGAGAGAACAAAGTTTTTTCACGTGCAAATTATCATGCAGAATCGAACGAATTGCTTGTACATTTAAGCCTGAAGTACCCTCTATCTGTTGGTAGATCACTCGCTTGTCCTCGCCAGGCATTTTCCGCACAGTAGTAACGTTTTCCTCCGTAACTGACATTCGTGGCCTTCCCGGCCTCTCAGCATCCTCCACAGTTAAATTTCCCCTTTAGAATTCTCTATACCACCTGAATATCGTTGTGCGATGTGGACAAACGTCACCTGGTGCAAGAATCATTTCTTCGATGCAAGATCTATGTTTAAACCACGCACGAAGTTATAACCCAAAACTGCCCTTATCTCATTTCGTTACCACGATGCCATCGCAAGCACTTTACACTCTCACTATGCACATATGAACATGTCTCAGCATGCAGCAACAAGCAGCTTCCTACCATTCATTGTTGCATTATATTAATTAAGTAACCTTTATATCTAGCAAAAATGTTTTGGGTTGAAATTTAGTATTTTCTGTCATGCCATCGTAGATTAAAATCATAGAAACATTTTTGCACTGGAGAAGGACTACTACTTAGTGATCTAAATGATAAGGTAGCCGTCTAGGAAACGACAGACGGAGGTTTGGGTCCTTCACCAGCGCAGAAATTTTTAATTAAACTGCATGATTTGATAGCATAGCATAATTTACCATCGTAAAGAGCTTAATTATATATTCACATGTAACTATTAACATGTCTTGAAACGTATTATAAATAATTTTTATCAAAAATGCGCGTCAACAATCAAAAAATAATATTTTGTCGAGTGGTGTTGGGTAATTTTGTAATTAAAATTGTATAATCGTCTAATTCGTACTCCATATTTTATATTTTCGTGATTTTACGTTTATTTTCATCGGAATGCCATAGGCGTATCCATTTATAATTCCATCCGGTTTATAAATAACAACAATAATATATTCAGAGTTTAGTCCATACCAGCAAATATGATTAATATTTGTTAGTTTAAAATTGCTCTCCGTCTACCAAAGAATTAGAATACGGAGTGCTTATAGATTTAATAAATATCCACGGATCACGCGACCACAAAATAATTAGTCCAGATGAATATAATTTGACAGACAGTAATATATTTTCAAAAAAAAAAATAAAAATAAAGGAGGCGACGGAAAACCTATTTTTATTATTTGTGGACACGTACACAAACACATATATTTCCGTAATCCGTGAATATTAAAAAGGAATACATTCGATCGTAAATAATTCCAGGAATATAACACAAAATACGCTCCTACTTCCACGTTCCGTACGATTTATAGATGTGGTATGCAAATCGAATTATGGTAACCCGGTATCGTGATTTATAAGCAGTATACATTTATATATTTCATAAAAAAAGTATGTTATCTCATTACAGAGGATGAAATATAGAGTCACTTTCACAGTACTCCCAATAAATCAGGTACTTGTTTGGACTACTGAAATATCGATGTTATTGAACAGGACAGGTATGTGTTATCGTTGAATCTTACAGCGCGCCAGTGCAGTGTCCCGCCAGTTTAACACGATTTAAATTAAACCGAGTTTTGTGTGTATACAGTCGTGTTTGAATGTAACGAATCGTGAGGGATTAACGAAATGAAATTCTTATAGAAAGAGATTCTGAGAAAGAGAAATGTGTAACAGCTACGAGTCTATCTGGAAACAATTGTTGTTTACACATATTTTAGAATTATTCTATTTAAAATCGAGAAAACTGGGATGATCCTGTGATGGTCAAATAAACATTTTTATTAGTTAAAAAAAGGATCCAACACGTCATATTGTAGATGGTTCCTATAGAATTAGTGTCAATATACAAGAAGGTCAGAAATTGATAATCGTCAAGGGCAATTAAAGGGTTTTCCATTAGGTACTTGACAACTTTTAATTCAATTTGTGAACGCACCCTTTCACTAATCATCGAACTGTCACTGTCAATTTATTCAGTAAACTTAACATTTTCATCATGGTAAAGTACACGAACGAACAACGTCTGCAAATTATAAAAATTTACTACAGAAGTTCGGAGTCGGTGATCGCTACTTTAAGAGCGTTAACTCCGATTTTCGGTCGTAATTCTCGCACTAGTAGACAGGCAGTATCAAGTTTAGTGCAAAAATTTGAGTCTACATATTCGTTGTGTGATGTTGCCGTGCCAGAGAGACAACGGGTTGGTCGAAGTGTCGAAAATATCGCTGCCGTTGAAACGTCCGTAGCAAATGATCCAAATCAGTCAATTTCACGGCGTTCTCAAGAGTTGGGCACGCCCAGACCACTTTATGGCGAATTTTACGTAAGGATCTTGGTTTACACCCATACAAGATCAAGCTGAATCAAGAATTGAAGCCGAAGGACCATTTGAAGCGACGTACGTTCTCCAATTGGGCTCTGGAAAAGATGCGCCAAGATGATCAATTTCATTGCAAAATCATTTTCAGTGACGAAGCTCATTTTTGGCTCAATGGGTTCGTCAATAAGCAAAATATGCGTTATTGGTCGGGTGAAAATCCACATGTGCTTCATGAAGCACCACTTCGTCCACAAAAAATAACTGTTTGGTGCGGTTTGCATGCCGACGGCGTCATAGGGCCATATTTTTTCGTCGACGATAATGATCGTCACGTTACTGTGAATGGTAATTATCGCGCCATGATTACCGATTATTTTTGGCCCGAATTGGAAGATATGGACTTGGACAACATGTGGTTTCAGCAGGACGGTGCCACAAGCCATACAGCACACGTTACAATCGATTTATTGAAGAGTAAGTTTGATGAGTGTGTTATCTCAAGAAACGGACCAGTCGATTGGCCGCCTCGTTCTTTGGGGCTACGTCAATATTGGTCTATGCCAACCAGCCGACAACGTTGGAAGAGCTCAGAGCCAACATTGAACGCGAAATAGCAGCCGTTTCGGCCGAATTGTGAGGCCGAGTGAATAAGACAGCAGAAACTAGTGCGGTATCATAGGCGGCGATGATACAATTCGAACGCGGTCGGATATACTAGAAGTCGAGATTCATATGCGTATGGTATGTGTATGAATGCCGGATTAGATTGTCGATGACAAATCGAAGGCGTTCTTTACTATGTTCGACGAGTGTTGAAAGATTTCTTAACTCCCTTCCGACATTAGAATACACTGGCACTATTATTAAATGTATTGCTTGCAATATCAACATTTTACCGTACAGTATTTTTGTGTGCCAAAGAAATCTTAATAGCAAACAACACGGTTAAATGCGCAACGTGATATACCATATTATAAATTTCTATATGACTTTTTTTTTATGTTAAGTGTGTGTAAGATTCCACAAAATATTGTAGACAATGAAGAATTTCCAAATTTTTGGGGGAAATTCGTTTCGGAATGGAGATAGGGATTTGGTACTTCGATACATGCTTTAACAGTAAGGCGATACTTCAAATCGGGCTTCAAGAGATGCGTGGCCGTGAGAAAATCCTTATTGCGACGAGGTAGTAGAGGGAAACGATTAACATAGGCCAGAGACCACGAAACTTGGGGATATCATGAGTGACGACAAGTACTATGGCCTGATGAATCTAAATATAAATTATTTGAAACGAACAAACGTCAGTATGTTATACGACGCCCTGATGAATCGTTATTGGAACCATGTTTACACACTACCATAAAGCATGGAGGAGGCAATATCCAAGTTTCGGGTTGTATTTCGGCAGTAGATGTGGGTGAAATTAAAAATAGAGGGTAAATTAACTGGTGAGAAATACAGAAAACTATTGGAAGAACATGCAATACCATCAGGGCAGCGACTTATTGGCAATAATTTCATTCTACAGCAAGATAATAATCCCAAGCATACCTCAAAACTTGTGAAAAAAGCAGGAAGCAAATGGGTTATTACAGACTATGATATGGCCACCTCAAAGTCCTGATTTAAATATTATTGAACATGTGTGGGATTATCTTGACAGAAAAAAGTGTGAAAGGGGGCCAAAGAACAAAAATGATCTGTGGAACATACTACAGGAAGTGGTACAATATTCCTGAAAATTTCATTAATTCAATAATGGAAAGCGTGCCAAGAAGAATGCAGGATACCATAAAAAATAAAGGTGGTCATACAAAATATTAAAAATTTAAGTTGTTTATGTTTAAATATCGATAAGTGTTAGTTTTTGTACATTAAAAAAAAATTTCAACTTGTGTAAGATTATTATTTATTCTTTTATAATAGTTTGCTGTAAAATTCAAAAAGGTGCTTCTTCTTTTGCATAGTTATTAATCTTTACCTTTTAAAAGTAATCCAGCTAAAATAACCGCAGAATTGTACAAATCGTTTGATACCGAAGACGTTAAAAAATCGAAAAATCTGTATTGCGTTACAAAATGCCTATGTAGAAAAGTAAAAAAAAAATTATGTCAAGCCAAGAAGATTCTGAGGCCGTCGTATTATAAATAGGTTTCAAAATGATTTACAGAAGATTCCTTTTACTTTCTTATTTTTACTTCACCGAACACATGTGTTTATAAAAGGAAAATATAAACAAACCTCAAAAAATATTTTGATTTCATTTATAATTATCATCCTACGTGGCCCCCATTCAACCTTGGACGTACCTCGATACACCCATCTTCTTTCACTACCAAAATACTAAAACGAAAAGAAAAAGCACAAATCGAATTGAAACACTGGCGAGTCATCAATTAAAAGAAAATAAAATTTATTATGAGGTAGCGTGCTGAATCATGCTTTTATTAGGCGGGAGATATTGTACAAGGTGAGCATCGGCATTCAAAAGCAAAACAATCCATAGTAACTATGTTGTTGGTAAAGAATTCGTCGACAATGAACCGGAAACCCTTAAAACGTGTGAGAGAAAACCATTCGATCTTACAAAAGGTGTGGTCAGTTTTCACAGAAAACAAAATATCTCTTGAATACGTCCTCTACCTGCCTTATAACATTCCATCGGGAGTTGCCATTGATACAGAATGTTCTTTTTTGTGCACTAGAAGACTGTGTCATTCTTCTTGCACCGTTTACAGAATGGAACATTCAGTATTTGTCACTGTAGTTTGTGAAAGAGTGTCTATTGATATGGCGATCCAATTGTACGCACTATGTCCGTATTTGCCCCATATTTTCTTTCTTGAAGGAGGAGCCAATGTGTCTATTATTTTATATTGTTTTCGTGTTCTTTCATTCATGAACACCTGAATATTTGCGATATGTTTTTTTATCTCTTCCTCCTTTTTTGTGCTAATAAGTTTTGTCGATTATCCTTCATTGTGAAAACAACTTTTTCTTTTAACATTGCTAATTTTGGGTTAGTATACTGATACTATTATTCAATTTCACGTCTACAACATTATTAAAGGATTCGTAAATTCGATTAATTATACGCCACTTAGAAACGTGAAAAATATTGATATTAAGATGCAATAAGATAATGTAATGCATATACACTACAGGTCATAAGTGAGGGATCAGTAGATGAAATTTTAAAAAAACATGCACG
Source organism: Dermolepida albohirtum (assembly GCA_031893035.1). Taxonomy (NCBI): domain Eukaryota; kingdom Metazoa; phylum Arthropoda; class Insecta; order Coleoptera; family Scarabaeidae; genus Dermolepida; species Dermolepida albohirtum. The sequence goes on from JAVIWB010003165.1 coordinate 138,160, forward strand.
CTTAGTGAAACAAAACGTATATTTCTACAAAACTATATCTACGAGACAAATGAACAGTTTTCCTTATAAAATAAAATAATTTCAACATATTCTATAGAATTTCTTATCATATTCGACTTTCGTCGAAGTATCCAGCTCTGCACTTAATGATTTCTTTACAAATATTAGGCAACCGCGATACAAGTTTCTGGAGCGTATCCATTGGTAAATTATTCCACACCCTTGTAAGTTGCTCCCAAAGCTGTTTCTGCGATTGTGGACAGCTTTCTCTCACGTTTCTATCTAATTCATCCTACAGTAATTCGATAGGGTTGAGATCGGGAGATTGTGGTGGCTAAATCATATTTATCAGCACCCCTTCCTCCCCTTTTTGATTCACATAGTTTTTACAAAGTTGAGAAGTGTGTTTGGGATCATTATCTTGTTGTAGGTTCTAAATGCCTTCAATGCGGTACAAATCTCCGACACCATCAAAAGAAAAGGATTCCCAAACAAGCACAGAACCTCCCCCGTGTATAACAGTTGGCACTACACATTCGGGTAACATCCTTTCATCCACTTGTCTTCCAACGAAAACTCGTCGATTACTACCAAACACTTGGAACTTTGACTCATCTGTCCATAACACTCTTTGTTCAAATTTCATTTTTCGCCCAATGCCAAATACACACTGTTACTTTATACGCAATTTCTCTGCTTCTAATGATGCAAATGTCATGATATTTCGACATAACATTGGTGAAAGATCTACCTTACCGACACATGTTTTTTTAATAGATGGCGCCACTAAGATTTACTATTTTAAAAAAGTTTTCTCTGTGACAGACTGTGCATAATGGATTTATGTTTATATTAATGAATGACATGTGGAGAGCAAAGAGAAGATTCGTAATGATTTTTTCGACAACACAATATTTTTTTTCCAATTTTGAGTTTGTCAAAGAACGAAAAAGTAAGCTATTTTTGTAAGTTTCTGGAATAATTATTACTATCTTGTTGAATTACTATTACACCAAGATTGTAATGTAATATGAAATACTAAATCAAATTGAAGTACCGTACATTTGCATCAAATAGAGACATTGAAATAAAATCTATCACGCCGTCTAACTGAGATGGATTTCATTGATTTTATTGATGCACATATAAGTAAGTGTATCTTTTACTAGCTACACATAAAAAGTATCTCTTAATTCATACGAGAACACGTGCATTATTACTTAAGTCAGATACATATAAGTTAGCATTTATGACAGAACAATGGGGATTCGGTTACCGAACTAACAATGCTTTATTAGTGAGGTGCTGCTGCTGGCAGTCAGATAAGACTTGTTCAATTTACATTCCAAGCCGTACTACAATAAGTCTGGAGTGGACATTTCACATCTCCCGGCCCCACAAACATGTGTTTTGTTACACCTTGATCTATTGGTTTTTTAGATACGTAGTGCGTGTAGATTTTAATCTCGTTTTCATATTTAGGCATGTAACTGTGTTTAACATGTGTTAATTCTGGGACCATTTTGATTAAATATTGTCGTAAAAGGGTGATCATCATTTTTATATGTTTACTTATAATATTTATTGAATAATTTAAAAAATTTTTACGTAATCTTGTTATCTATTTTATTTTTTTTTTCATTTATTTCAACAAAATTAAATGGTATTTCTGAATTTTTATTTATTTTTGGGTTTACTTTTCTGGACGTTTCAGTCTTGTTTTTTCTTACAACCTATCTTTAAGAAATAACAAACGAAAACATTAGTTCTTCATTTGCAACAATTTCAAGTGCTACAATGTTTTTCAAACATTATAATAGCTACAATTAATAAGGGAGTGTAACTGTTTACAGTTAAATCTATCCAAATGCATGATTCTGACTTATACAAGGAAGCCAAATCTAACTACGAGCGCGGTCCCATAAGTACCCGGCCTGACCTAGAGATGGCGGTAGTTGTTTGAAAATATATCTGTATTAGAAAGTACACAATCTATAACGCATATGTATCAAGTTTGTTGTTTAGTATTTGTTTGGCAGCCATCAATAATTAACGTTTTCAGTGAATTCGTAAAAATGGAGAAAATTGGTCATCGTTACGTGATGCAATACTTCTATTTGAAAGGCCTCAGCCTAACAGATATAAAAGCTGAACTGGATTCTACTCTAGGTGAGTCTGCTCCTTCGTTTACAACAGTGAAATATTGGGTAGCGGAGACTAAACGAGGCCGTACGAGCTGCCAAGACGAGTATCGACCAAATTAGTGACGACTCCAGAAATGGTGAAGAAAATCCACAAAGCGGTACTGGTTGATTGTCGACTGAGAGTGCCCGACCTAGCAGACATAGTAGGATTTCAAAAAATTTGGACATGAGAAAACTGTGTGCAAGATGAGTGTCGCGTTTGCTCACATTCGAGCAAAAACAGTATCGTGAAGATGTCTCAATTGAGTGTTTAGCGAAGAATGAATGAAACATGAATCCATCACTTCACACTCAAAGAACAATCAAATCAATGTACTCAAAAGGGAGAACCGGCTCCAAAGAAGGCGAAGATCGTCCCATCTGCAGGCAATGTCATGGCATAGGTTTTTTTGCGTGGAATAATTTTCATTGACTATCTTGAAAAAGGAAAAACTATCAACGGCGAGTATACGCGAACTTATTGTAACGTTTGGGCGAAGAAATCAAGCAAAAACAGTCGCATTTGTCTAAGAAGAAAGTATTGTTTCATCAAGACAATGCACCGGCTCACAAATCCGTTACTGCAATGGCCAAAATTAATGAACTAAAGCTTGAATTGCTTCCTCATGCACCCTATTCGCCAGATTTAGTCCCCTCGGATTATTTTCTGTTCCCAAACTTGAAAAAATAGCTCAGTGGTCAAAGATTTTCCAACGATGAAGAAGTGATGTCGCCAGTTAACGGCTATTTTGAGGAGCAAGAATATTATAAAGAGGGTATCGACCATATTAATCATCGCTGGGAAAAGTGTGTAGAACTGAAAGGCGATTATGTTGAAAAATAAAAATTCAAAATCCAAAATTTTTGTGTTTTCTTTGTTGGGTCGGTTACTTCCGGGATCACCCTCGTATGTTCGAATATTCATTACGTGCTACTTCATTAACACGGATTAGAAGCCTACGTTTGTCAACCATGTCGAAAACATCGTCTTATCTCCAAAAAAAGAAATTGAGTTTTATTAAATGCAATTGTATGGCGTTTTCTTGTTACCTTACGACCAAATTATTTCTCAACGATGTACATATGTCCTAAATCAACTACCTTTTAAGCAGATATTCTTGTGGATCTTCATTATATTTTTCACAAAAAAAAAGTTTTTGTGTATATTGTTTAGACACACTGAATTGAGCTTGTTACCAATCCGCTTTTTCTCTTCAAGTACAAGATTTATCAATTCATGCGTTCAATAATTAATCCGTAATATTTCATCTCGTCCGATCACCTTCATTCTTTACACAGAAGGATATTATGCATTTATACGCCTATCCAAACCTAATCTATCTTTAAAAAAAGGAAATAAAAGAACAGGTCCCCAGTATCTCTTACATAAAAAAAACCCTCCTCTCCCCCATTCCGCAACCCGAAGATAATAAATGAGACAACGAAATTTTATGAATGAATTGGAGAATCTGGCCTTGTCATAAAGGATACTGCTTTTGGGAACTTTCGAAGGGATAAGGTATTCAAGGACACCTGCGTGCCGAGTTCGAAAACCGAGATGAAGAAACACTTAGTGCGGGAGGGTGTGGTAAGATGTCTCGGACGTATATACACGTTATAATGGAAAGTCCGAGTGGCCCTCCTAGACATTTCGGCGCCGAAAGAAGTACCTTTTTTTCGAAGGGCCAGACGGCATGGCACCCCATCGAAACCTATAACTAAAACTTTAAAAAGATATATTGTAGGATATTACAGAAAGCCCAATATTTATGTTTTATAAGATACTGTTATTGTGTGCTATTTGGAGTACTTTATATTCAAAAATTACCATAAATTACCAATTCTAAAATTTTAATAATTTGAATAGTAAACCTTTTAGGATTTCTTCCACTTTTTTAATATGGTTCATTTTGTATTTAAATTAATGATTCGAGACACTAATGCCAATGCAACAATTACACAGGCCAACACACATTTTTGGACAGAATGCAAAAAACTCAGATTTGTCTATCCTAGTTTTTGAGATTTTTAAAAAAAATTGTGCGTTATAACTGTTATAGTATATAATATTACACAGGACACCAAAAACTTAATTTACACATTAATTGGTGCCTATTTGTAAATTCTGTATACATATTTCGACAACCAAGTTTTAACTGTTCCTGGGTACGCGATCCGCATCGTTGAAAACCAAGATGTGCACTGTGTCTGTTTCACAAGATTTTTAAAAATACTTTTACTTAAACTAACATGCACTACATCGAAAAAGGTTATTATGGTCAAAAAATGTGTGATTTATGTGTGTTTTATGATATTGTTCCTCTTGTCTTTCAGTAGAGAGAAGAGAGGCGTTTGCAGAGGGCCGGCGTCATAAACGTTAACCAGATGGCTTGAATTCTTTAAGATGTGCATGCTTTCATACGCGTCCAGTTCTACGTTCTTTATCAAATGTAAACAATCCATATTAACAGATTTTTTAAAAAAATTGTCGAAACCAGGTATAAAGAACATATAAAATTCAACCGACCGGAAAAATCGGGTATAGCGAGACATGTATTAGAAAATAACCACAGTGTTAATATGGATTGTTTAACTGAACTTATGAAAATGCACATATAGCCATCTGGTTATTGACTGCAAACGCCTCTCTTCTCTCTACTGAAAGACAAGAGGAACAATATCATAAAACACACATAAATCACACACTTTTGACCATAATAACCTTTTTCGATGTAGTGCATGTTAGTTTAAGTAAAAGTATTTTTAAAAATCTTGTGAAACAGACACAAATCTTGGTTTTCAAATGCGGACGTACGGAGTTTATTTTTCGTAGTTTTACCAGGTGCGACACTTTGAAATTATCTGCTGATGATGACAACTTGGTTGTCGAAATACGTATACAGAATTTACAAATAGTTAATTGTGGAAAGGGGTTATATATCAACCTTATTGATCAAGTCAATCAAAAGGCTCCATCAAATTTACTATAATTACATTAGTCACTAATCACATAAAAATTTTCTTTTATACGACTTTCTAGAATGGAGTTTACTAGGGCAGTCTCGCTGAAGGCTCCAGCAGTAGTCCGCCATCATGTGGCTATCCCATCGTCCTTGATAATGATCTTCCATAGTTTTAATATCCTGATGGAATTTTTCCTCCTGTTCTTCACTACAATCACCTAAGTTTTCTGGAAAACGATCTAGGTGGCTGTGGAGGTAGTGAACTTTTATACTCATGTTACAGCCGAGAATACAAAAATTTGAAAGCATAGTTTTCACTAATTCTACGTAATTCTCTGCTTTATGATTGCCAAGAAAATTTTGTACTACTTGAACAAATGAACAGCAAGCGTTAGATTCAGTCTCGTTCATTGATGTGGTGAATTGTGGATCTTTAACAAGTTGCCTTATTTGAGGACCATCAAATATACCAGCTTTTAGTTTTTCCATGCTAATGCCAGGAAATTTACGTGATAAATACCCAAAGCAATTTCCATCTCGATTTAAAGCCTTCACAAATTGCTTCATTAAGCCTAGCTTGATATGCAAGGGCGGAAGTTAGATTTTTTCTCTTGCAACCAAAGGTTCGTTGATCACGTTTTGTTTTCCTTGAATCATGACATCCCTTGAAGGCCATTTTTTTTTAACCCAGTGCTCATTTTTATATCTGCTTTCCCAAAGGCACAAAAAACAAGGAAATATTTTGACGATTAAATAATATTTATCTCTTTATTTGTTGTCCTTTATCAGAAAAAAATATCAATTGACCTGTAACCTGTATCTCAAAAACTAGAGCTGATAGAAAAAATCTGGTGGCATTTTTGGAATCAGCACATTAAAAACATCTAAAATCAGATGTTAGATTTCCGGCACCAAATTTTTTTTTTCATTTTGTTACCCTGTGTTATCTATCAAGCAGAATAAAAAATGGTACACATCCTTATTACACTGTATTCATTACATATATTTTAATAAGCCTTACTTTTATTTTTAATGGGTTTTTCGACCGTTGAGTTAATAAAACATTTAATTTATATTAACGACGTTTCAGGGAAGGGGTTCCCGTTTTTAAAATTGTTTATTTCCTTCAACATTTGTTGAAAATATACTGTATTATTTAATATTTTAAAATTTACAAACACACAAGCATTTTTAAATTAACAATTGTCATTCTTCTTTGCATTTAACAAGTACACAATTTAGAAAAAATTGCTAACTTAAAAATGCTTGTGTGTTTGTAAATTTTTCAATATTAGACAAAAAATTATATTTTTGACAAACTTTAATCACATAAGGTTGATATACACTACCGATCATATTTATTTGCCCACCACAATTTTATGTGTTTCCTGAAATACAGATTATCTTTCGAAAAATCTGTATTATAGTTATCCAACAATATTATTAGTGGAAGTAATTCCATATGAATTTCTACGAAAATTTTAAATTGTTTATGATATATCGTAAAGGTGTCATAAATTGGAAAAATACCATAAATATTATATAGGCTAATTCCTAGAGTATTAACAGTTTCACCTGCATTTCCGAAAGGTATTACCAATATTGTGTTATTGTACTAACTAATTACAATATTAGGATGTGTTACTCAAAAAGGAAAATAAATTTTATGTCAGCCATCGTTCATCTTTTGTTGCGAAAACAGTGAAATAGGGAGTTATTGTGAATATTTTAATGCAATGCCGAAGACGAAGGAATTATCTGTTGAAATGCGTGCTATGATAATTGCTTATCATCGTACTGGTAAAAATAATCGCGAAATTGCAAAAGAATTACGATTAAATCGCAAAACCGTTGATTATAACGTTAAAAAATTTGAAGAAAGTGGTACATTTTCCAACAAAAGAAGATCTGGACGACGCAAAGCGACGACATCTGCAGGTGATCGGCATCTAATACGGATAAGTAGACGCGATAGACGAAAAACAGCACCAGAAATTGCTGCTGAAATGAATAGAGCGCGTGCTAAACCAATTAGTGTGTCCACTTTGTATTTCAACAGGACAACGATCCGAAACACACATCTAGATTGTGTGGCGATTATTTGCGTCAACTAGAAGAGCAAGGGCATATCTCTATAATAGTATGGCCAGCTCAAAGTCCTGATCTGAATCCAATAGAGCTTCTTTGGGAAGAATTGGACCGGAAGGTTCGAGAACGTGCTCTATCATCCACCACTGTACTGTGGGAAAACTTCAAGAAGCTTGGGCACAAATTACAGAAGATACACTGCAAAAATTAATTGAAAGGATGCCGCGGTTATGTGCCGCAATTATCAAAAATAAAGGTGGGCACATTGATGAGATCAAAATTTAATAATAATTAATGATAAAGTTTTTATATAAGAAAAATGTAACTATTTTATGTTTATTTTACACTATTGTATTGGTACAATAAATAAATGTTCAGTACATATTTGATAGTTTAATAATTTTGGCTAAAACTAAGGGTGGGCAAATAAATATGACCGGTAGTGTATAACCCCTTTCCAAGAGCCAAAAAGGTACACAGTGTCCGACACTGTTTAATTATCTGCTGATGATGACTACTTAGTTATGGAAATACGTATAGAAAATATGAAAATTAATGTAGAAAGCGATTACATATCAACCTTAAGTGATTAAATTAATCAAGCACACACTCCGTCAAAAATACGCGGAAATATTGCGGAACCGGTCTCTTGATATTTTTTAATAATTCGACCAATAGTGCTTTCAAATGGACCATAAAATTCACGTAATTTTCTAAAAACTCTTTTCACAGAACGCTGATTTTCATAAAATACTTCATCGTCGTTGTATCGTGTATGAAGCCATTTTTTATAAATGTCATACACACACTTTTTAAATGCCCACATACCCAGACAAATTCAGTGCGCCATCTATATTTTATTTATTCTTAAGAAAAACCGCGCAATTTGAAACATCCTTTATTTTAACTTGAAATTTTTTTTTGAAACAGATGATTTCTAATGAAATGGGACTTCATAAATGTACTTTAATGTTCAAAATTCTATTGAAATTTACATAGTATTTATTCCGAATTAGATATAGACACCATACAAGTAAAAAAAGGAATAAAATCACAGAGATTCCGACCCGGTATCTTTTCCAGTTCTTTATTTTACTCATTGTCACAAAAATACATCCCCTTTTCTTGATCCCCGGCGAAAGAATAAGCATCGCACAAAGGCCTTAATACGGACGGACATTTATAGCCCACCGCTTGACGCGGCAAATCACGAATTTGCTTTCTTTTGTCGTGCCTTTGTACAGGATAAACCCGTAACTGTTGGCATTTATAACGACTCTAATGGTTATAGTCTCTGTCATGTGTGTCCACAGTTTTCTTTTATGATTTTTTTATTGTGAGCTTACGTCGGTCATAAATTATTTTCGCAATTTTATTTCGTACCTGTTAAACGTGCTCATTTGAATGGGTTCTCTTCTGTTTTCTTGTGTCTTCGACAAGAATATGCAAGTCCTTCTTTAAGTAAGTTTACACTTAAGTGGGTAAAAGACAAACAGGTATTTGCAAAATTGAGTTTCGGGTACGAAATTAAATGTGCGAATTACCCATTGCACATACGAGGAGGTATTGATATGTACGAACTTATCATATACGTGGACTGTCTTTTAAATTTCGCCTATAAAATTGGAATAAAACAATAGATAGCGTTTAAACACTTCATTGTTTTTCGAAGTATTCTCCACGAAGATTGACACACCTCTATATGCGCTCGAATCAACTCTGGAAGCAGTTGTTTCAAAGGTTTTGTGTTTTAAGATCGTAGACTTTATCTAGTTTTGACTCTCATTACATCAATTAAAAGTAATTATCTTTATTATGTAAACCATAAGCACTGTAGGTCGTTAAACACAAATGGTAATAAGTAGAATTAAAAAATATAAAAATATATAGGCTAACCCATTTAATGAAACTCACCAATCAATTATTGAAAATACATTAATCACCCTGTACGTTCAAATGTTTACATCAAATACTCTAAGTTCAGCTTAAAAATTGAAATGTCCAATAGTTTTCATAATTTTCTAAAATAACATTGAGAATAATTTTATTCCGTAGGTGCTATCCACACTGTATATGTTTCGACTGCATATATTCATTGCGGAATAACTTCTTTATAATTTAGATATTTGCAAATTATATTTCTATTTTATAAATCAACTCTTTTATTATATCGATATGATCATATGATCTTCAGTTGCTAATAATTTCATGAATTACAACTTTCTTGGACAGATTTAATACATAGTTAAAGGGTCTTTCGACCTGAGACTTTTAATTGAGTTCTATTCGTGTTTAACTACTCGCATCTCTTGTTTGTGTTCTTATAAATTCTGCTTAATTTGAATCTTACAAGTCTCTCTAGTGAAATTTTTCAAACTTGGTTCTAAATTCTTAATGGCCGTTTCAATGCTTGCGATCACCTCCTCGGTAGGAGTGTATTTTAAACATTTGTTTAATAAGTTTATTTCTTCTCGATTAAAAGTCCCGGATGAATTATTGACGACTGTTGTTTCTTTTATAGGATTTATAATGGATGTTTTTTAAGCTGCGTGAGAACTATCAATATCGATAACTATGGTTTGACAGCTGATAATGTCAAACTGTGTTGACATTTCTGTTCAATAAGATTTGGCAAGTCATCATGAATCGTTTAACACCAGAACAACGCTTCCAAATTATGGAAATTTACTTTGAAAAAAATAAATTTGTTCGCGAAGTTCATAGAGCACTTCGTCCATTTTACGGTCAACATAATCGGCCTAGTGAGCAAGCAATTCGTGCAGTTATTGATTGTTTTCGCACTAATTTTACTCTTCTCGGCTCAAAACCATCAACAGGACTAAGAAATGTGCATACCGAAGAGAATATTGCTGCTGTAGCGCGAAGTATTGAAGAAGATGCCGAAATATCGATTGGTCGTTCTTCTCAACTTGTTGGCCTTTGTCCTTCAACTATGTAGAAAATTTTACGTAAGGATCGTAGCTTACGTGCCTATAAAATACAGCTCGTGCAAGAATTGAAGCCAAACGACCATCGCTTGCGTCGCATTTTTGCTGATTCAGCTCATTTGGAACTGGCCGAAGATGAGCATTTTTATCAAAGAATTATGTTTAGTGGTGAAGCTCATTTCTGGTTAAATGGCTACGTGAATAAGCAAAATTGCCGTATTTGGAGCGAAAACAATCCTCAAGCCGTTAACGAATCACTATTACATCCATTAAAATTGACTGTTTGATTCGGTTTACACGCCGACATTATCGGTCCTTATTTCTTTCGAAATGAGGAGGGAGCTGCCGTTACGGTGAATGGCGAGTGCTATCGAGCCATGCTGACTGAATTTTTGTTTCCAAAAATTAATCAGGTAAACATCGACGACATTTGGTCCCAACAAGAAGGCGCAAATTGCCATACAGCGTGCTTAACAATCGATTTATTGCCAAATCAATTTGGTGACAATTTTTTACAGAAGTGGTCCTGTACACTGACTCCCTCGTTCGTGCGATTTAACGCCTCTGGATTACTTTTTATGGGGCTATGTTATGTCATTGGTTTATGCCGACAAACCTGCAGCTCTTGAAGCATTGGAAGCCAATATTCAAGCCACCATTGACGCCGTACGGCCAGATTTATTGGAAAAAGTAGTCGAAAATTGAACTGATCGAATGGACTATGTAACTCGTAGCCTCGGAGGACATATGCCGGAAATCATATTTAAAAAATAAATGCCATGAAATCATCTACCAGATTGAAATAAGAAAATTTCATTCCGACAAGATTTCTGTCTTGTATTATCATTTTTTTTTTCAAGTTTTCAAGCTCTTAAAAAACACCCGTTATTAAAACTATTGTCTGATCGCGGACAAACTCTCTAACTTTCTTGTTCTTATTTATAATGTTTTTAAAATATACAAATATTTCTGTGGTTATTTCATTGTACATTTTGATTCATATTGCAATCTGCTTCTGAAACCATTTCCAATCGATATTTTCTCACACAAAAGTAACCGAAATTTTACAGGTACATCTGATGGAACCACGTAAATCCTGCTCGCGTTGCTTTTCACAAAAAAATGATCCTGTCCATCAAACTAGGGAGCACGGTAGCAAAAAAAAGGATATATTCAGGAGAGAAAACCTTCTGTATTACAGATGGGAAAACCGTGTTCATACCAATTTGGATCACTTCATTTCGATTATTTCTGCTTAGGGAGAGAAGCTACAGATTTATAATTTCTTCCATTGTCACGTCCAGGTATAAATATTATGAAAAGGGTGTAGGTTATTGTTCAAAGTCACACATGAAAATTCTATAGTAATTTAAAATCTGTTATACGTATGTGTATTTTTTATGACCGAAGGAGGTTCGAGTTTTAACTCATGGCCGTCGCACGGTCTCTCGCTGAGTTTAAATTGAACTGGGAGGGTGGAGAACGCAGCGGGATCTCTGAGACATTCTCAGGTGTTACCGCTAACGTGGAGTTCCAGTCGCCACTGTGTCTGTCTTCTAAAGAATTTCAAGAACAGCTCTGTAAGTTAAAAGAACCCATTTCATTCATTTCTGGAACGAGTTAGGAAACTAACAATTCGGTAGGTACATAAATGTGGGAAAATGAACTGCAATAAATACATATTATAACAATTGAATGTCAAAATTAACAAACTGTGCACATATTTTGACAAATTTGTTACAATACAGCAAAATAAAGGATGTTTCAAATTTCGCGGTTTTTTTAAAGAATAAGTAAAACACATAATTTGCATTCACTTTCGAAAACTTTTTATTGGTAATTGGAGTATCAGTTATGACACTTCTATGCGAAAAATAATATCTTCCAAATGGCCTCCTCTTACAGCTCCACAGACGTCCACCCTTTTGTTAAAATTTTCAATGACATTTTGACATAATTGAGGCTCTATCTTACCAATGACACGAATAATTTCATAAAATAATTCAACGATTTGAACGCGTTGTTATACCGTGCACGAAGCCATTTTTATAAATGTCATACATCACACTTTTTAAATGCCCACATACCCAGACAAATTCAGTGCGCCATCTACATTTTATTTATTCTTAAAAAAAAATCGCGCAATTTGAAACACTCTTTATGTTTCAATATGTAACATTTATTTATAAAAATAACATTAATGTAGTAATATTTCATTTTATTGAACTGCAAGGGTAAATTTCGTGAAAAAAAAAGAACAAAGAAATATGGAAATACCACATCAAAATACATCAAACACAATAACAAATATGTGAAAACTGTAGATGTCAAATATAAACAATGATATTTATATTGCCAATTAGAAATTAATCAATTAAGGTTAATATAACCCCTTTCAACAATAATTTTCGTATTCCGCATATGCATTTCGACAACTAGGTCGTCATCATCAGCAGATAATTACTCAAATAATTTTAATAATACTTAGTTATAATCTGTTATTCCCCTGGAACAAATACTATAATTATTATTTTACTTTTTAATATTGTTGTCAGTCTGTCGCGGAGAAAACCGCATTTTTTTAAAATAAAAACAAAAGCTTACTATTCATTTATTTTATTCAAAGCAGTCGCCTTCGGTTTTAAGACAACATTTTGCACGGTCAATTAGCACGTCGAATGAATTTTTAAGTTCATCTTTACAGATGTCCTTCAAGATCGCTGTCGACATCTTTTTAACGGCTTCGACGTCGGCATAACGCTGTCCTTTCATCGGCAACTGTAGTTTGGAGAATAGATATAAATCACTGAGGGCTAAATCCGGTGAATGGTTGATGGTTAAAATGCCATTTGTAGTTAAAAAATCAGTGATAAACGGCGAGCGATGAGATGGTGCATTATCATGTAACTTTTCACTTCTACAAACGGCTTTTCTTCGGTCTTGCTTCGCTTAGAAGCTTCTATTCAGAGCTTTGATGCTTGGTCTCTAAATCGTATTGAACACCACGGCTCATTACCAGTTACAATAGATTACCTGAAGTTTGTTTGTCTTTAATCAAATCTGTACAATGTTGCATTCAGTTAACTTGTGTGGTTCAAACCTTGCACAAATCTTTCTCAGTCCCAAATGCTGTGTCAAAATACAATGAATTAAATCTTTGGAAATACTTAATTCCATTCTCACGTATCGCAATGAGGATTTCTGCTCATTTTTGATAAATTCACGCACAAGTTCGATGTTACTTTCCGTCGCCACAATTTTTTTCGCACCAGGATGTTCGTCGTCATTTATGTCCGTACTACCGTCTTTAAATCGTTTATACCACTGCTCTTTGCTCAAAATTAATTTTTCGACCAATGCCAAATACACACTGTTACTTTAGGCACAATTTCTCTGCTTCTAATGATGCAAATGTCACGATATTTTGACATAACATTGGTAAAAGATCTATCTTATCGACGCATATTTTTTTAATAGATGGCGCCACTAAGAACTACTATTTTAAAAAAAATTTTCTCTGCGACAGACTGTGTATTTTGGTATCTCTTTCAAAATTGTTTATTTTCTACGTATCTCATTTGTTTTCATTTTCAGATACAGAAAACGTGTTTAATAGGCAACGGACTGACTCCCAATTTTGAATTTTGAATTATTTAACATCTTGTTATAAATATTTTCATCTAATAGGATTTGAACAATAAACAGAAACATAACGCTTCTTCTTAATGTTACTAGCGGTTAGTGTAATTCCTAGTTATTTTCTAATTCCCTCTTTCTTTTATTCCCATAAAGTATGTAATTTTAAAATTAGATATTGAAATCCACCGGTATCACCTTAACCCTACTATTTTCTATTATATAAGATGCGCAACTAAGTTCTCGCTGTTTTTTTGATGAAAATGCAACTTTATTGTGAAAAAATGTTTACAAATGAATCATTCAAAATATTGCCCATCGCTAGCGACAACTTTTTCCCATCTTTCTGGCAGTGTTCGTCTTTTAACGCTATCCACGAATCAAGCTATTTTGAGATGTCTTCATATGAGCGGAACTGCTGATTAGTCAGCCCATGTGCCATCGGACGGAACAAGTAATAATCGGATGGCGCAATATCTGGGGAATATGGCGGGTGGGGCAAGACCTTCCATTTGAGCGTTTCTAAGTAGGTTTTAACGAATTTGGCAACGTGAGGCCGAGCGTTGTCATGCTGTAGAATCACTTTTTCGTGCCTCTGCTCGTATTATGGCCGCTTTTCGCGCAGTGGTCGGCTCAATCGCGTCAATTGAGTTCGATACTGTTCCCCAGAGATGGTTTCGTTCGGTTTCAACAGCTCATAATAAATAACACCGCCCTGGTCCCACCAAATACACAGCAAAACCTTCGCAGCGTGAATATTCGGCCGAACCGACAACGTAGAAGCATGACCGGGTAGTCCCCATGATTTAGTTTTCTTTGGGTTGCTGTAACGAATCCATTTTTCATCACCCGTAACGATGCGATGAAGAAAACCCTTCCTTTTTTGCCGCTGGAGCAGTTGTTCACAGACAAAAAACGACACTCAACGTCTCTTGGCTCCAAATCATAAGGAACCGAAATTCCTTGTTTTTTAATTATTCCCAACGCATGCAATCGCTGGGAAATATCTTGGCGGGTAACTCCTAATACTGAAGCAAGCTCTTTTTGCGTTTGGCATGGATCCTCGTCGAGCAATGCCTCCAATTCAGCGTCTTGGAAGATTTCTGGTCTTTCTTCACGCGAACGGTAGTCAACATCGAAATCACCGTCTTTGAAGCGATGGAACCAATCACGGCACGTTGTTTCACTTAAGGCAGCATCTCCGTAAACTTTTTGGGGTTCTCGATGCGCTTCAGCCGCCATTTTCTTCTAACGAAAGAAGAAAAGCAACACTTCCCGCAAATGACGATTATTTGGCACAAAATGAGACATTTTCACACAACCAAAGTATATGACGCAAAAACAAAATCACCGATGTGTCAAAGCGGTTTGTTTACCATATGTCTGAGCTTGGTTCGTGATGTTTTGGTTATGTCACAATCGACCAGCACTTACTACTGGAGCCATCTCTTGAAAGACAGCGAGAACTTAGTTGCGCACCTAAAAATATCTAAAAAACCCTTTAAAATAAATATTTTCAGGAAAAGTACTAATACTGAATACAGGTCATAAAAGGATTAAAGAAAATTATATTTTACGCTAACAAATATGATTTTATAATTTACATAATGATCCGGATATTATTGGTAAACTTGCCAGAAACGCACTCACATCTGTTATTTCAATTGTCCCTACCGAAACCCAGGTATAAAGACAGAGCGATTCTATCGATAGTAGGTGATCCCTCATTTCTGGTCGGCAGTGTATATATGTATATTATTTCCAATATTTTATTTTCTACCAACTTAATCGGACATTTTCTATCCCAGTGTATATAAAACATTTATATACGAGGGAGTGTTTTTATATTCGCGGAATGAGCGGGTTGTAGAGGGGTGAGTACGCGCATTGGGGGCGTGGCCTGTGCAGCGACTCATGATTAGTATAAATACGAAGTTTCATTGTTATTAGACAGTTAGTCTGTGAGCTATCGTCAACCAAGTAACATAATCAGGAGTGAAAAGTGAAATATGGAAAAAATCGAATATCGTGCCGTTATAAAGTTCCTTACCAGGCAAGGAAAATCAGTCGCGACCATAATGAATGAGATGTCATTGGTTTACGGCGACTCTTGTCCAGGAAAAACCATGGTGTACAAGTGGCATAGTTTATTTAAACAAGGAAGGGAATCCCTTGAAGACGACTCGAGGCCGGCAGGAGCTTTGAGGTGACCACGCCAGCACTTATCCAAAAAGTTGAACAAATTGTACTCGAAGATGCTCGACTAAAGAAGAAACAACTCGCAGAAATGGTTGGAGTATCCGATACAGCAATTTTTAAAATCCTACACGATCATCTCGGCATGTCTAAGGTCAGCGCAAGATGGGTGCATTTTTGGACCTCTGTAATGAAGACAAGGATGGCGTATCATAAAAAGGGCACAGCACCTCCCAAGAAATTTAAAGTGTCACAATCAGCTGGGAAACTCATGGCAACGGTATTTTGGGACTCGGAAGGAATATTGTTGATTGATTATAAAGATAAAGGTGTTTCTATAACCGGAGAATATTACGCTTCAATATTAGAGCGACTAAAAGAAGCCATTAAAGAGAAAAGACGGGGAAAATTGACAAAAGGTGTTCTGCTTTTGCACGACAACGCGCCCGTTCACAAGAGCCGCGTTGCGTTAGCTGCCCTGCATAAGGTGGGCTTCGAAATTGTGAATCACCCACCCTACAGCCCAGACCTGGCCCCGAGTGATTATTACCTGTTTCCGAAAATGAAAAAAGAGCTGCGGGGTAAAAAATTTACTGCCGATGATGAAGTCAAGGAGGCAGTTTCGGCGTATTTTGCAGATAAAGAGAAATCATTTTTTTATGAGGGTATAAATAAATTAATTGAAAGATGTGAAAAATGTATCCGTCTTGCAGGTGAATATATTGAAAAAGAAAAATAATTTGGTTTTTTTATTTCCACCCCTTGTCCCCCATTCCGCGAATATAAAAACGCTCCCTCGTAATTCGAGCCTTTAATAAATAGAAATGATTGTGTCATTTGAGACGACTAGAAACCCCTGTCTTCACGTACATGTACATAATGCGTTCGTTTTTCAGTTGGACGGACACTAAAACGATGCGTACGAGTAATAGATTTCGTATATACTGGGTCATGGAAGACGTGTATCCCCCGAATACACAATGAAAGGATCCACCACGTTCGACAGGTGCATCATCGGCAGTGCATTAGCGGTGAATGGCAGCCAATGAAGCTATTATTGACCGCTGGACGAGAGTGGTTTTTTCTACTAATCATTGTTTGCGACGGGTCGGTTTGATTGAAATATATCAACTTCGGAAAATACTCCCGCCTCGCTTGCTTATCACAATAAATCACTAATGTAGTTTGATATCTGTCCGTGAAACTCTTTTTTTTGTCTATTGATTGTGATACATTGATTGCATGGAAAAAAATACCATCGTGTTCTCGTTTTTTTAATTCTTAATTCAGACAAACAAGTTTTATGGCATTTCTTTTGCATTCTTATAAAATTCGGAACGCATTTTCTTCAATTTATTAAAAGTTCAATTCATCTTACAATAGCGACATGACTTATGACGGTATTATACTACCATTCTATTGTTTTCTGTCATATTTGATCGAGAAAGTGTACAGGGGCGGATCAAATATTAATTAATCTAGACAAGAAAGCACTATCTTTTCGATAAAAATTATTGTATTTTTCAAAGTATTCTATTATATCCTTACACTTAAATGTTTTCATTTCTTCAGAAATGTAATCTGTTACGCTGGTTCAGCGTTAGGGTTTTTATTTAAGTGACAACAATAAAACGCAGATGGATGTAATAATGTAACATGCCTGTTGTAGTTCTTCCAGTATTTTACGAGGCTTACTGGCGATTCTTCAGGACAATCAAGGTAGACTTGCCATCTTCGACTTTCTATTTAAAATATTTAGTAATTTAATGAGATCATTGAATAATTTAATTCAACCGTAACAAGGCTTTTTTTTCCTTTAGGAAACTGTTCAAAATATGTGTTTCAGTGAACACGTCCTCGTTTGATCCAAATCTCATGCCATCGAACCAAATTTTCAATTTGAGAAAAATCTAAAACCGATCGAATCTGGGGAACGAGTTGGATGGGAAATCAGTTCGAAATATATTGGGTTGGCAACTAAGCACTTTCGGTTTTTGTAGCATAAAATAAAACACATTTTTTTTAAACAAAAAATAGTTTTTAATCAATTATATATTTTCCATTTTGCTCAATGACCTTTTGCCATCTTTCTTTCAGCTGCATGATTCCGCGCTCATAAAATTTCTGGTCCTTATCCGCAAAAAAATGAACCAGGTGCGAGTGAAGGTCATCGTCATTTGTGAAAGCTTTACCATTCAAAGAATTCTGCAAACTTCGAAATAAATGGTAATTAGATGGTGCTGGATCAGGGCTGTATGGGGGAAGTGATGCCACCATCACTTCCCAGCTAAGCTCCAATAGTTTCCCACGAGTTGCCAAAGATGTGTGAGGCCTTGCATTATCTTGGTGGAAAACTACACCTTTTCGATTTGACAATTCTGGCCGTTTTGTTTCATTGCTTCATCCAGTTTTATTAATTGTTGACAGTAAACATAAGAATTGATCGTTTGGTTCCTTGGAAGCAGCTCAAAAAACACAACACCTTTGTAATCCCACCAAACTGACAGCATGATCTTTTTTGGATGCAATTCAGCTTTCGATGTGGTTTGAGCTGGTTTATCGTGTTTGCTCTATGATCGTTTTCGAATTATGTTACTGTACAGGACCCATTTTTCATCACCAGTGATGATTCTTTTTAAGAAAGGGTCGGTTTCATTTCGTCTAAGCTGCATATCGCAAAAGTTGATTCTTTGCGTTAAATGAATTTCTTTCAATTCGTGAGGTACCCAAATATCAAGCTTTTTAACTAGCCCAAGACATTTTAGATGTTTTTCAATTGTTGTGTGCGATACATGTAGCCTCTCCGCAACTTCTCCAACAGTTATATGACGATCCTCTTCAATTATGACTTTGATTTGTTCATCATCCACTTCAGTAGGCCGACCAGAACGTTGCTCATCTTTGAGGGAAAAATCTCCAGAACGGAATTTTTTGAACCAATTCTGACACGTGCGCTCTGTTAAGCAATTAGCACCATAAACTTCACATATCTTTTTGTGAGCCGCAGCAGCTTTCTTTCCTTTACGGAAATAAAATAGTAAAATATGTCGAAAATGTTCGTTTCTGCACTCCATTTAAAATTAACCCACAATTAATAGTTTTAATAAAAATCACGCACTACTTGCTTCTGAAGTTACATCAATGTGACTAGTATCACGCGAAAAAAGGTAAAGTACAGCACTAACATACGTTATACAAAAAATAAAGCAACGCTCTCTATCAGTAAAAACCGAAAGTACTTAGTTGCCAACCCAATACTTCATGATTTTTTACAGTCGAAGTATCAACACATAGCATTATTCTGAAATAGCACTTTCTTCTTTAAATTGTATGCATTTTTTTAGATGTGAGAACAGCCAGAAATCATAAGGAATTAAATCTGGCGGATAGGATGGATGTTGCAACAATTCGCACTTTAATTCATTGATTTTTTCGATGTTTTTTGAGCTGTAAGATGAAAAATGTGTTTATTCTTCTGTAAACCAGGTTATTTCTCACGATTTTTTACATCCAGCTGATTCGAAAAGTTACAATAATAATTCGAATTTATTGTTTAACCTGTTTGGAGGTAATCTACGAAGAAAATACCTTTTACATCCAAAAAAAATGATGAAATTCGCTTTGGAGCTGAAGTACTGGGTTCACATCACTCCTTAGCCTCTTGTTTTTATTAAAGATCTTAGTAGTAGTCCCAAGTTTCATCAATAGTGATCAAACGACGAACAAACTCGTTTTTCTTCCTTCTAAAATGCTTCAAATGTTGCTGAGAAAGTCGTATTCGAATGGGTTTTTGTTCTATTGTTAACAAATGCGGCATTCGTTTTGCAGCTTTCTGAAACCCAAAACTTTAATCAAAATATTGCTCACACTACCTAATAAGATGCCCGGGGCTTCTTCTAAATATCTCTCTGTCAATCGACGATCTTCCAAAGCCATATCCTGTATTTTTACTACGATTTCTGGTGTTGTGGCACTTTTGTAAGTTCTTCACGTGGATCGCCTTCAAGACTTGTACGACCACGTTTAAATTCCGCGCCCATCTTTCTACTGTTCCAATTGAAGGTGAAAAGTCCTTGTACACTTTTAACAATCGTTCATGAAGTTGGTTTGGTGCTACACCTTTAAAAAATAAGAATTTATCACTGTACGATATTCAATTTTTTTTCCAAAAATACTGTGACAAGTCAACTTTGAACATCTGTAAATATAAAATGAGAAAATTTCACACGTGTTGATAAAGAAGTAGTACAATTTTTAGAAATATAAGACGAAGAACCTAATAGCGCCATCTCTTATCGATCGACAAAACTTATTGAACAACCTGGTAATAAATAGCAAATTAGCATTTTATTATATAATATTTTTTTAAGTAAACTATCTAAAAATAAAAAAAAATTAAAAAGAATTAATGGCCACCTGCATTATTTACCTTGATGATGTTTGTCGAACATTTGAACACTTCTAAACAATCGGTTTCAATATCTTTAGGATATTTTTTACAAAATTAACACATAATAAACAAAGTTTTAAATAAATTAACACCTTGTTGTTACTGCATACATAAATACACCTAATTTTTAAACATGTTAATTTTAACAATCGAGATACAATAAAACTATGTGTGTAGGAGTTATAATGAATTCATTATTAATGTTATAAACGCTTTTTTACTTCGTCTTTCTTAAGTAGATGGTGGTTTCTATTTTAATAAAGAATAATTTCGCATAATTACATTTTATTATTTTTCTTCACTTTAGAATTCAATTATTTACAGGTGACGCCAGGAATTTAGGAAAATATTCGTGTCAAATAAAGAGAACACGTGTATAGACAAATATTTATTGTATAAAGATTAAATTTCTACTGTTTTTATTGATTTCTTCCAAACTTAGAAGGAAAAATATCATTTCAAAAATTCATTTAATATTTTTAAAACGATACAACCAAATTGTTTTTATAGTTTTTGGAATTTGTCTGACCTTTGCTTTATAATCTAAACAAAGAAATATAAAAAATACAATGCTTGTAACTGTTTACTTAAAAAACTCTATTATGGTGGCAATATTACAAAATCTTTATTCGAAATAATCTCAGCCAGTGAACAAATAACTTTTTTTAGATTAAAGCATTTAGATTTTGTATATACAGTGTGTATCAGCCAAATGGAATAAATTCGATAATAATTAAACGGAAGGGTGTTCGAAAAAACGCTCGGACACGTCGATTGGGATTTTTAGTTGCGTATTTTTTTAAATAAAAGTTTATATACAGGGTGTGTGATGTAAAAGTGGTCAACACCAACTTTCTTATTTTAAATGCAACACCCTCTCAAATATTAAATTTTTGGATTCTATAGAAAATTCCAGACATATTTCATGTACAATGTCCTATACCTATCTTCGACTGTTTCGGAAATATTAAATGTTTTCAGATTAATTTGAAAAATTTTTGATAATATAAAAAATAACAAGAAAAACATTAATGTCACTGTAGGAGATGTTCAAAATGTTCGCCGCAAACGTCTTGACAACATCCTAGTCTTAAATAAAAATTTTTTCTAACGTTGCTCAACATCTCAGGTGTGACCGATCTAATCGCAACTATTATTCGTCTTCTTAAGTCAGCTAAGTCGAGGGGTTTAGTTTTGTATACTATACTCTTGACATATCCCCATAAGAAGAAGTCTAATGGCGTTAGATCAGGGGATCGTGCTGGCCATTCCATCGATCATCGCCTACCTATCCACCTATTCGGGAATATTTAGTTGAGGTACTGCCGGACATTGATTTGGTAATGGGGTGGTGCTCCATCTTGCTGGAACCACATCGTATTTGCTGGAACTTGTGGGTTTGCTAGATCAGGATACAAGTTTGTCTAAGCTGGTACGAGATTATTTTGAAGCAATGCTAAATAATTGTCGCCATTCAAATTTCCATTAACCTTCTCAGGGTATTGCGTATGTTCTTCCCTCATCCAGTGAGGATTTTCCCTGGACCAAGAGCGGCAATTTTGACGATTAGCATGACGATTAGCTCCTGAGTTGATATAATTTTATAGGGATGCATTTTATTTTCTTTTAATGTGCGAGTAATCGATGAATGGCAAACATCGAACATTGACGCTGCTTGTCTACTAGAAGTATGCGGGTTTTCTTCAAATTCAAGCACAATATACAGTTTGGTATCATTACTTACTGCATTCGCAGCTGCTTTTTTTATTTCCCTTACATGTCCAAACTCGCGAAACTGCTTTTCTATTTTACTAATTGTTCCTTGGGATATAGGCATCAAATTTGGAAATTTCTCATGAAATAAGTGAGCAACTTCCATTTGTGTCCGTGTGTTATCTCCATACCCAATCATCTGCAGAATTGTTATTTTGTGCATTTCTGTTAAATGAACCATTTTGTAGTTAACGAAATTCAAACAGTTATGACACTGACAACACTATGACACTGACAACACTTTGCTAAGGCAAGGTATTTTAAAACGAAGTACAAGTACAATTAAAGATTTTCACTTAATAGTTCGGTAAACAAACTATTATGTGAAAATCTTATTTTAATTGTAAACAAAATTATTAATCTGAAAACATTTAATATTTCCGAAACAGTCGAAGATAGGTATAGGACATTGTACCTGAAATATATCTGGAATTTTCTAAGGAATCCAAAAATTTAATATTTGATAGGATGTTGCATTTAAAATAAGAAAGTTGGTATTGACCACTTTTACATGACACACCCTGTATATAAACTTTTTATTTAAAAAAACACCCTTCCGCTTAATTATTATCGAATTTATTCCATTTGGCTGATACACACTGTAGAAGCGTATAGCCAGATCCAGCAAAGATTTTCATTAATAGTAAATATAAATTATTTAATTTTATTGATTCTGTTGTTGTAAAAGATATTTGAGTTAATTTAACCTCTGAAATAGCTATTTTATTTCCTAATTTAATAAATAACATTGGATTACAAACACTTGACTCTGATTGGTGGTTACTGAAACATAACAACGAAATCAAATTGTTCAGTCTATTACTTTGGCAACAAGTCCAAAAACTGAAACTAAGTAATAGATTTTTAATGTTAAAAGGAATCATTCTATTATTAATAACACCCTATCTACTACATACACTACCGGTCATATTTATTTACGCACCCCAATTTTATGTGTTTCCTGAAATATGGATTATCTTTCGAAAAATCTGTATTATAATTATTCAACAATATTATTAGTGGAAGTAATTCCATATGAATCTCTACGAAAATCTTTAATTGTTTATGATATATCGTAAAGGTGTCATAAATTGCAAAAATACCATAAATATTATATAGGCTAATCCCTACAGTATTAACAGTTTTACCTGCATTTCCGAAAGGTATTACCAATATTGTGTTATTGTACTAACTAATTACAATATTAGGATGTGTTATTCAAAAAGGAAAATAAATTTTATGTCAGTCATCGTTCATCTTTTGTTGCGAAAACAGTGAAATAGAGAGTTATTGTGAATATTTTAATGCAATGCCGAAGACGAAGGAATTATCTGTTGAAGTGCGTGCTATGATAATTGCTTATCATCGTACGGGTAAAAATAATCGCGAAATTGCAAAAGAATTACCATTAAATCGACTGACTTACCTGACTACATTGGGCTAAAGAACATAAGAACTGGACGATTGATCAATGGAATAATGTGTTGTGGACAGACGAATCGATGTTTGAACTTTTCGGTAGTAAAAGGCGAATATTCGTAAGAAGATCCGCAGGAGAATGAGGACTGCCAGAATGTATTGCGCCTACCGTAAAACATGGAGGAGGTTCAGTAATGATTTGGGGGTGTTTTGGTGGAAGATTTGTAACAGATCTCATCAAAATTGAGGGAATCCTAGGAAAAGAAGGCTACAAGTATATTTTAGAAAATAACGCTGTTCCTTCAGGACTAAGGATTCTTGGCGAAAACTTGGTACTTCAACAGGACAACGATCCGAAACACACATCTAGATTGTGTGGCGATTACTTGCGTCAACTAGAAGAGCAAGGGCAAATCTCTATAATGGTATGGCCAGCTCAAAGTCCTGATCTGAACCCAATAGAGCTTCTTTGGGAAGAATTGGACCGGAAGGTTCGAGAACGTGCTCTATCATCCACCACCGTACTGTGGGAACAACTTCAAGAAGCCTGGGCACAAATTACAGAAGATATACTGCAAAAATTAGTTGAAAGGATGCCGCGGTTATGGGCAAAAATAATGGTGGGCACATTAATGAGATCAAAATTTAATAATAATTAATTATAAAGTTTTTATATAAGAAAAATGTAACTATTTTATGTTTATTTTACACTATTGTATTGGTACAATAAATAAATTTTCAGTACACATTTGATAGTTTAATAATTTTGGCTAAAACTAAGGGTGGGCAAATAAATATGACCGGTAGTGTATATGCCCCACAATTTCTGCAGATCATTATTGCATGTTTTAACGCTGTTATGTCCCTTTTAAATGCAAACGTTCTCACTAATATGGCGCACAGAGATCCCTCAGTCACAATATTTAATTCTAATAATTCTATTTATTTAAATAATATCATTGTTAACATTCACTTCCAATTTATTTATAATTTTAATTTACGCCAAGTTCACATTACCTACCATCTATTATACAGGAGCAAAAGAAAGCATCCAAAATCGTGAAATACTTCATGCAAATAAAATCATTATTCTTACATCTTTTGTGAATGCGTGTGTATCCGAACCGTGAGGTGAAAGTATGCGAATGTAGCACCTATCGCGAACATACATACAGTTTATACGTGACGAAGGTGACGGTATTGTTACAGTAATGCCCTATTCTCTAATGCCACACACACAAACCGTATTGTCACTGCGAAAAGACCATATGACAATGTATTATATCAGCCATTCAACGGTATTGAATCTGCACTACACAGTTTTATTCTATTCAATGTTTTAACAAAAGCTTTGCTAAAATACACACGCGTTACGAATGCCGAAAGGTTTTGTTCTTTTGTCCAGTAGTGTTGTGCCCCATTCACGTTTTTGTTGAGAAGGAAGTACGAAATAAATGCTTTCGCATAGGATTTAATATTTTCCAAAAATTTAGCATAAATTGTAGGTGTATCCAGGTAAAGGAACCATTCGGACGTTACATTCTTGTAATAGAAATAAAGAGGGAAAATGTGGATGTAATTATGACATTTGTGTAAGGAGAATGCAACAGAACGAGATAATTGGAGTGTTTTGTGTACCCTACGTTCTTTTTCTCCTGCGAATTGCATAGAAGGAATGAATAGTGGAAGATCCTTAAAGGAAGAATGCATTTATGAATGAAAAAGGTCCATTACGGGCATCTATAGTAAGGGGTTAGATTCATGTAATAACCTTGTAATATCTGAGAATTATCAGTTGTTTAGATGAAAATAACATCGATAATATCAGGTCAGCCCATAAGTTCGTGCGTTTTTAAGGTGATCTTAAAATAGATGAAAAAAAAACAATTTTTAGTGATTTTTAATCCAAAATATATTTTCCTGCGTTACGAGGGTAGCCGTTTATATTTCGGGAACTGGCAATACTGTTAGTGTTGCCTCCGGTTTGATGATTACATCGTGAAATTTGTCATTTTGACAATATATTTATTTAAAAAATGGAATTACCTCGCGAACATTTTCATGCAATTATTTTTCATAACTTCTTCTTTATATAGTGATGAAGCACCATCGAAAACTGCAGTATATAGTCGTTATAGTGAATTCAAGCTTGGACAGCGTTCTTTGGACGACGAATTTCGTGAAGGTTGTCCCACAAATGTTGTTGTGTCGGAAAACATTAATGCAGTGTTTGAATTGATAATGCAAGACCGTCAAGAGACATACTGCGAGATCTTGATATCTCTAGGTATAAGTAACACCAGCGTGCATAAGATCCTATATAAACATTTAGCCGTTAAGAAGCTATGTTCGCGTTGGGTACCACATAATTTGACGACCGCTCAAAAAAGGACTCGCGTCGATTGGTGCCAAGAAATGAACAAAAAATACAATGGCGGTGCTTCAAAAAACATTTATAAAGTCGTCACAGGTGATGAACCTTGAATCTATACATATGAGCCCGATAGTAAACAGCAGTCGACTGTGTGGGTATTCCAAGATGAGTCAAAATCAACAAAAGTTGTTCACGCTCGAAGCACATCAAAATAAATGGTCGCCGTGGCTTTAAAGAGTTGAACGACGGTCAGTTCCGAATGGCACACAACTATTTGCTTGCCAAAAGTTTTTGAAGAAATAAGGAAAACAAACCGAAAACGACAGATTATTCTCCACCATGACAGTACAAGCTCTCATAGGTCGCTTCAGACAATTGATTATTTGACCGGGCAAAACATTGAATTGATGAGCCGTCCGCTGTACAGCCCTGATCTAGCACCTTGTGACTTCCTTTAGTTCCCACAAGTGAAGAATAAACTTCGTGGTCAGCGGTTTTCTACGCCAGAAAAGGCAGTTGAGGCATTCAAAACACATATTTTGGAAATACCGCCTTCACAGTGACAGCATTGCTTTGCGGATTGGTTTAAACGAATGCAAAAGTGCATCGATGTTCGAGGTGAATATTTTGAAAACGCTGGGAAAAGTGTACAGAGCTGAAAAGAGATTATGTTGAAAAATAAATATATTTCTTTCCGAAATTTTTGTGTTTTCTTTGTTGGGTCGGGTACTTCTGCAACCACCCTCGTACTTCCCGTTAAGTCATACTGCCAAGAATAAGAATACTTTTACAGTTTAGGACTCAACCAAAATATTTTTTATAAAAAGTAGAAACTGTAAATGCTCCGGTACCCCTAATATTTTATTGGACGTCCTCATAAATTTCATTAAAGTTTAACTTATTTTTTGTTCATAAATTGTTCCTATTATATACATTTTTTTCTTTCTGTATTCAGTTCATCTAATACAAATATAACTAAATGCTGTAACAATAATCTTGTTTGGACACAAAGCCCTATAATAAAGTGTATAGCGCAATAAAATATGAAATACCGTAATAAAAATAGTTGTTTACAAAAATCACACCCCAAAATTATTACTGAGAGAAGGGGCCAAGCAGTCTAGGCTGTATCCAGCAGCGGTCTTTCTCACAGATATGAGTTTTGGACCGCGAACGGTCGACTTTCGTCTTTATTTCACTTTACACTTAGGCTTCTGTTTCTTTGCAAGAGCGGAAGATCAATCATATCTAATGTGACATGACAGTAAGCATGGTACTTTGTCTATTGTAATCTGCCCATTGTTATATCAACTAACCGGTGCTCTTTTAAACATTTTCTTTTTCCGGTTTTTATGAGTTACTGTCAGACATAAGTGCAGGTCATTACTTATATTTTGTACAGCGAAACGATTATTTGTTACCGATTTTGAATCGTGCAAATTTGAATTTATGTAAGTTTTCATAAATAGCTAAATTAAAACTTTTAATATAAATTATACGTGGGACGTCTTTTTACGTTTTACATAATGGAACATAGAGGGCGCCATTATTCAAATGTCAGTACTAAAAATTAACCTCCATCTTTAGTTAGCCTAAATCCGAGTGCGAGACGTGTAGTATTCTAGGTACGAAGTTGTAGTTGACAAGTTAGTTGAAAAATGGAATTAAACCAGGAACATTTTCGCGGAATAATTTTTTATAATTTTCGAAGGCAATTGTCTTCGCCGAGTTGCTTTCTGTTTTCGGTAATCGAGCATCACATCAGTCAACAATTTCTCGTTGGCATGAAGAATTCAAACGCGGACGGATTAGTGTCAGCGACGATCCAAGGGCAGGTTCACCAAAAACGACAGTCACTCAGGACAACGTCGATGCTGTACGCAAGATCGTCAACGAATACCGACATGTGATATATCGCCAGATTGAAGCATTGTTGGGGATTTCAAACACGTCGATTCGAAAAATTTTTGATCAAGAATTGTTTGTAAAAAAATTAGTTTCCTGTTGGCTACCGCATCTGTTGACTGAAGTACAGAAAACAGCTAAGGTGAATTGATGTCGAAAAACTCTAGATCGCTTCAACGTCGGAAACTCTATAAATGTGTACAACATTGCAACATTGCCACTGGTACTGAATCCTGGATTTACTCACACGAGCCAGAAAATAACCGCTAGTTGTCTGTTTGAGTGTTCCAAGGTGAAGGAAAGCCGACAAAAGGCATCCATTCTTGAAGTGTCTCCAAAAAGATGGTCGCGACATTCGTCTCGAAAGCAGGTTATGTCGTCGCAGAGCTTCGAAAAACCAACCCCGAACGACGAATCATCCTCCGCCAAGACAATGCAAACTCGCACACAGTACCCAAGACAATTGAATTTTTACGCAACTAAACCTCGAATTCTTCGACCATCTATCATACAGTCCGGACCTATGTCCCAACGATTTCTTTACCTGTCCGAAAATCAAGAACGGACTGTGTGGTGAAAGGTTCCAGCCGTCAAAAACGCAATTTTGACTGTACCAATAAACGAGTGGAACAACTGGTTCCAGAGTTGGTTCGTGCGCATGCAAAAGTGCATTAATCTTCATGGAGAATACTTCGAAAAACAATGAAGTCTTTTAGTTGAGTCTCTGTTGATTTTCCCCCATACTTCTTTCCACTTATTCTTATCCTGTGCCAACCTTCTCACCTATATCCAATTTTCTTTCCTCTTGTCTCCCTTCTTCTGCCTATATTTTCCTCGGTCTGCCTCTGTGCTTTGTGAAAAATGTTTCTTTGACTTCTCTTTTCTAATCTTCAGTTGGCCCATAAGCGGTTATTATTATGTATTCTTCACCCTCTTTTAGTTTTATGTTTATTTCAAGCAGTCATTTACAAATCACTATTCGTACATACAATTTCAAAGAAGTCTTGGATACAAAAATTTGAAGCACGAAGAGCCACTCTCAAGACGAAAACGTCTGGCTGTTGTTGGGACACACGAAGCCCAGAAAATATTGAATGTATCCGAGCAACCGAGAAAACAGACAGATACGTCAAAATTATCGAAGACCATAGTGCGCATACCTTGAAGTGAGGTGACATCAATTGACTGGCCAAAAACTTGAAATGGATTTGCACCAATTTTTTGTTTCTTCAGGTGTAGTCCTAAATGAAGATAAGTATGACAGACGGATCCTTAGAAATGTATTTGCAATTGATTGAATCAATGGAGAACAACGTGTAGTATGGCTTAAAACATTTTATGCGAATCACTATTCGTACATATAATTACAAACAAGTCTTGGATACAGAAATTTGAAGCATGAAGAGCCACTCTCAAGACGAAAACTTCTGACTGCTGTTGGAACACACGAAGCCCAGAAAATATTGAATGTATCCGAGCAACCGAGAAAACAGACAGATACGTCAAAATTATCGAAGACCATAGTGCGCATATCTTGAAGTGAGGTGACATCAATTGACTGGCCAAAAACTTGAAATGGATTTGCACCAATTTTTTGTTTCTTCAGGTGTAGTCCTAAATGAAGATAAGTATGACAGATGGATCCTTAGAAATTTATTTGCAATTGATTGAATCAACGCAGCACAACGTGTAGTGTGGCTTAAAACATTTTATGCGAATCACTATTCGTACATATAATTTCAAACAAGTGTTGGATACAGAAATTTGAGACACGAAGAGCGACTGTCAACAGCTTTTGGAACACTCGAAACCCAGAAGATATTGACTGTACACGAGCAACCGAAGAAACAGACACATACGTTAAAATTATCGAAGATCATAGTGCATACCTTGAAGTGAGGTGACATTAATTGACTGGCCGAAAACTTGAAATGGATTTGCACCCGTTCTTTGTTTCCTACAACACGGAATCCCATAATACGTCATTTTTTAAAAACGTAGCAAGAGACATATGTACTCTATAAATGCAAAGTTACATTCAATTGAACTTTTGGATTATCTGCGTTCAGGTACTAGTTGCCAAAATTACAAAACAATTCTATTATACAAAAAAAAAATAAAAAATAAAGCAAATCCAAATGTACCCTTATAATAACAATAGATTAAAAGCATGAGTAATTTATAAAGATACCCTGAGACACCACAATAAACAAAATCTCTCTATTGATATTTCCACCCATTCATTTGGATTACACTGAACACTATTCTCGGATTAAGAAGGCCATTTCTTATTAACTAAACGCGTCGTATTTTTTTTAATAGTCTCTCCGGGCTCGTCCTCCGTAACATTTAATTTATGTAACACACCGTGTACTATTTCATTCATAAATTATCGGAGAATAATAAACACCCTTTAAATGGAAACTGTGCATGTAGATATCTACGTGCGCTTATACGGGACAAACAAGTTGAGCGTGTGACAAATACACAAAAAAGAACAGGTTACAAACTACCAGCAGCACTATTATTTAAAAAGTGATTCCCAATAATAAATGTACATGCATTTACTTTAAAAAGCGCGCAGGTTCAATTGTATAAATTTTTGATATGGACTTTTAGATTATGGTTAAAATATACATAATACAATACACGCTTTTTGAGAGAGAGAGAGAGAGAGAGAGAGAGAGAGAGAACGCGTGTATTTAGAAATATTTAATAAGAGATTTAGAATAGTCAAATTAACCATCTGCTTATATAATGGGAAAATAAACCTATCCTCTTTGTTCGATAGCTTTCTTAAAATAAATGATACGAAATAAAGGGTTTTCCACTAAGAGTGATAAGATTTCTTTAAAAAAAAACACTTATTATTAAGAAAATTCAAAAGTTTTTTATTTAATGTGAAATACAATCGATACAATTAAGTTCTAAACAAAACGTCATTCAAATGGCCTCCACGACTTCTTCTGCAGGAACGAATTCGATGAACCCAATTTTCGAGCACTTTTTCCACTAAATCAAGTCGTATGTCATGAATGGTCTGGTTTATTTCGATAGACCAATGACTTTAAATAACCCAACAAGAAATAGTCTAATGGTGTTAAAACACAACTTCTTGGAGGCCATTCATTATCACAATTTCTTGAAATAATCGAATCTCCAAACTTTTCTCGCAATAATTCTATTGTTGCATTTGCTGTGTGGCACGTAGCCCCGTCTTGTTGGAACCAAATGTTGTCAAGATCAACTTCTTCCAATGTCGGCCATAAAAAGTTGGTTATCATCAATCTATGCTGCTCTCCATTGACAGTAACGGTGTTACCAGCTTCATTTTGAAAGAAGTACCAACATACCAAAAACCACACCAAACTGTCAATTTAGGTGAATGTAATGGTTTTTCATAAATAATTTGTGGATTTTCTTCGCACCAGAATCGACAGTTTTGTTTATTTACCACACCATCCAGATGAAAGTGAGCCACATCAGAGAAGATGGTTTTCTTAAAAAAATCATTATCGTTTTCAAGTTGTTCCAAGGCAAAATCACCAAAATCACGACGTTTACGGTGGTCCAATGGCTTCAGTTCCTGAGTGAGAACAATTTTATAGGGATGCAAACCCAAATCCTTTCTCAAAATCCGCCAGGTTGTGGTTTGAGATAGTCGCAATTGTTGAGAACGTCTTGGAATCGACAAATTACGGTCTTCAGTAACACTTGCCTGAACGGCAGCAATATTTGCATTACTTCGAGCGGTTCTTTGTCTTATTGGCACTTGAAAATTATGTAAAGAAAATGTAACCTCAAAATTTTTAACAATTCGACCAATAGCGAGCACACTTGGATGATTATTACGACCATAAAATGGCAAAAGCGCACGAAAAGTTGCAATTGGAGAACGATTATTTTGATAATAAAACTGAATAATTTGTAAACGTTGCTTGCGTATATCTCTCCATGATGAAATTGTAAACACTACTGAATATAATGAAAAACAAATGACAGATCATGACATATTACAAATGACCGAAATGTCACTTCAAAATCATATCATCCCTATTGGAAAACCTTATACAATAGAATCTGGAAAGTGTGAACACAATAGAACCAGGGTTGTTCGTCCTATCGGATAAGTTCACGCTAACAAAGATATTAGCATTACATATTTTGGCTACTCTTAGCTTAAATATTAATACTTATTTAGGAATGAAAATAATACATCCAATAAATTCTGGTTCATATGCATATATATCGGGCTTTTCAATAGGATCATAACGATTTTGAATTTAAATAAAATACGGAGTAATTGGGATATTGGGCGAAACGTTGGCAATTTCGCGTTCAATATTGTCCCTGAGCTCCTCTAACGTTGTTGGCTTGTTGACATAAACCAATGACTTAACGTAACTCCAAGAAATCCATCGGCGTTAAATCGCATGGGCGAGCTGGCAAATCGACCGAGACATTTCTCAAGACTACACGGCTACCGACCTTCTTTTCCATAGATCTATTGTTTGGCCAACTGTGCATCATTTGGCACTATCTCGTTGGAACCACATATCAGTAATGTTAAGTCCATTCAATTTTGTCCGAAAATAGTTCTTCAACATGGCACGATAGGGAACTCCATTCACCCTAATATGACGATCATTTTTATCGACGAAAAAATGTGGTCCAGTCACACCTACGGCATGAAATCCACACCAAGCGGTCACTTTTTGTGGTTGTTGTGGAGTCTCTTGGAGCACATGTAGGTTTGTTGTTGTCCAATAACGCATATTTTGCTTATTGACAAAGCTATTAAACCAAAAATAAGCTTCATCGTTGAAGATGATTTTTTGATGAAATTCAGGATTTTCTTCAAACTTTAGCAGAGCCCTATCGGAGAAGTTTCGGCGCTTCAAATGATCAAAAGGCTTCAGGTCTTGAGTTAATTTGATCTTGTAAAGGTGTAAGCCAAGATCTTTACGCAAAATTCGCCATAATGTGGTTCGAGAGATTCCCAATTCCTGTGAACGGCACGACATCGGCTGACTTAGCTCATTTTGAACTGAAGTACTTACGGCTGCGATATTTTCGTTACTTCGACCTTTGCATTGTCCCATTGGCACAGGAACATTCAATAGTGCATATTTTGACTCGAATTTTTCACTATAGCACGCATACCCTCTTTGGTGGGACGATTATTACGACCGAAAATTGAAGTAAGCGCTTTTAAAGTTGCAACCACCGACTCAGAATTGCGATAGTAATTTTTATTGATTTCCAAACGAAAAATTCATATATGCTTGATTTATTATACACCTTTTTACATTGATCAATCCATTCCCATTACAATATCGTTTTCTAATTGTTCTGATAGCCTCTTGAAATTTATGCATAATTATTACAATGCTAACTAGTCCTATTGATCACCTTTACAATATCCTTCTATCTATTTCATATTAGCCTGTTGTTGCGATGTATATAAATTAATTCTAAATAAATATTATCTGCTTCTGGGTTTCCGGGCTGGAACCGCGTCACTTGTATATGTGCCGACGTTTCGTACCCATTTGTATGGGACATTTTCAGGGCTGAACTATTGCACTGAAAATTGTTTTCAGTGAAGCTGCAGTTTTCAGTGCAGTAGTTCAGCCCTGAAGATGTCCTATACAAATGGGTACGAAACGTCGGCAGATATACAAGTGACGCGGTTCCAGCCCGGAAACCCAGAAGCAGATAGCATGGACCACGACCGCGGAAGTCTACGTATCTAAATAAATATGTTTTAGATTCTTGAATCATTGAATCTTGAACATTTTAAACACACAGAACAGACCGTACAGGTTACCTACACAGCTGCAATTGAGCACAGTTGTTCCCAAGGAATACCAGGATACGACGCGAGTACTCGTTGCTGCGCGCGCACCACTTATTAGTGTATACAGCAAAACGGCCCTTATTTAAAAAAACACGCCTCGTATATCGACATATTATCAAGTACAAAATTGAATACGTTACGCACGAAAATGTATGAAGTTCGTTGTATTTAATATGCTTGATATGTGAACAAAGTAATTAACCCATCTCACACATTATATCAAAATAATAAATTCTGTTGGACAGGTCATTATTATAATTTATAAAATACGCTTTGAAAGTAAATTTATTTAAACTTTAACCACGTACTAAGTTCAGATAGAAAAATCAGAAATACATTCTTAATCGAGACCACTAACATCACATATAATTCCAACATAAGTGCGTCCTCATCGAACCACGCCAGACGAGGGAGATCCTATACATATATTTAAGTATTAAGCGAATTGAATTCCTAATTAAGCAAACACACACAGCACGTCAATGCCACTTACGATAATCAAAACGCCAAACACCGGCACTGGTTTCTAAACAACGGCCCATACAAAGCCCACTCCATATAATCTCTTTACTAACACATCATCAACAAGAAGACAATAAACACATCTCGCGATGATGATGATGATGATGATTCTCTCTTTCTGTGAGAGCACCCTTTCATTGGGGGTCTTCTCCACCGAACACTGTACTTATTTACCCCTGTGTCTTTCCGTGTCGTGTAAATCCACTCGCAGACACTTATACGGTAAAAATCCCCATTATCGCCTTGCCGGTTTTCTATGCATGTAAATAGTGGTGTGCAAATATTGAAACGGATGTGATTGACGCTTACGGAGTACCATGGTGACGATCATTACCACACGAAACCATGCGGTGAGCTGTGCATGTATTTTTCTGACATCTTGCTTTACGAGAATTACTGATGTGTATGTTTCTTGAACCGATGTTTACATTTGTAATTAATTTTGCAAAAATCGGTGCATTTTTGTGCATCTAAGTATCTTATAATTTAACTGGGATTTTATTTATAAAAATATTGCAACATCAGGATTTATGAAAGATATGCTTTTGTTTATTACAGCCTCCCTGTATACCAAGCCCATAGTAGTATAGCCATAGGGATTCTGGCTGAAAATTCTATGTATTTTCTTCTTCTCTTGTATTTTCTTTTTTTTTCTTTGCCATTTACATTTTCTTTTTTTTTTCGTTTTCTTTTTATTATTCTTTTTCCTTTTTTTCTTTTTTTCTTTTCTTTTTTTCTTTTTCGCATTCTTTTTCATGTTCTTTTTCTTTCTCTTTGTCTTTTTCCCCTTTTTTCTTCTTCTTCTGTATTTTAAAGACATTTTCACTATCTCAATCACGGACTTATTAAACTGTGTCTCACAATTATCAGGTTGTTACAAATGTAATGTCCGTTTTTTCCTTCAGTCTGAACTGAATCGCACCTGTGTGAAGACGTGTATGTTTTTGGTGAAAATTATTATTGTATTTGTAGAAAAGGGTATTTATTTTGAAGTGTGTACCTGTTCCATTTCTTGGAAAGATTAATACACCTGTCCTTGTCTCGCCTATGGAAATGCTGTCGGCAAGAGATATTCGGGCAATTTACCTCTTTCAATTTAAAAAGGGATTAAATGCAGCTGCAGCAACGCGAGAAATTAATCAGATGTTCGGTGAAACCACGTGTAATGAACGCACATTACGGCGATGGTTTAAAAAATTCAGCGATGGAAATTTTGATTTGGAAAATGAGCCTCGCGGATATGCGCGTAGCACCGTTAATGACGACGAGCTGCGTGTAGAAGTTGAAAGTAATCCGTCGACAACAGTGGGTAGCCTTGCAGAAATATTTCAAGTGTCCATTGCCAACATTAGTCGTCACCTTTCTTCGATTGGCAAAGTGAAGAAACTCGATCGATGGGTGCCGCACCAATTAACGGAAGCCAATAAGCTCCGTCGATTAGAGGTGGCTACCTCTTTGTCTAGTCGATAGAAAGTTGAACCGTTTTTTCATCGAGTGGTAACGTGTGACGAAAAATGGATACTTTATGATAATCGGAGACGGTGAGGACAGTGGTTAGATCGAGGCACCAAGACAGCATGCACGAGCATCACTTCACCCGCGAAAGATTATGGTGACTGTATGGTGGACCAGTAAGGGTATTATTCACTATTCATTTTTGCAACCTGGTGAAACCATCACGGCAGCGTCCTATTGTTCCGAACTGGAAACTATGCATGGAAAATTGAGCCGCTTGCAGCCCTCACTAGTCAATAGACATGGACCCATACTTCTTCATGATAATGCAAGACCTCATGTTGCACGACAGACAATCCAAAAACTTTTGGAATTTGGTTACAAAATTCTCCCTCACCCACCTTATTCACCTGACCTTTCGCCAACTAATTTTCATTTTTTCCTAAGTTTAGATAATCACTTAAAAAATAGGGACTTCCCTGACCGGGAGTCTGTAATAGCAGTGTTTGAGCAATATGTGAGCCGTCAAAACCTAGATTTCTTTTAAAAGGGAATTTTTCAGCTTCCAGGCCGTTGGCAACAAACTATTGATGTAAATGGAGACTATTTTGCAGAATAAATATTTATATTTTTTTAAATTTAGACTTTTTTTATTCCTTACAAAATCGGACATTTCATATGTAACAACCTGATATTTATGCTGACGATACTACGATTTTGGTAACCGATGGTTCGTTGAATCAGGTTATTGACAATACTGGTTCTATGCTGGCAACAGTTCGAAACGATCAGAAAGACTTTTGCCGTCAAATAATAGCAGTTGATGAAATCTGGATGCACTGTGATGCACCCTAAATGAAGCGACAGTCGAAACAATTGGAGAGAGTTGGCGCAAGTGCTCCGAAGATGGCAAATACTCAGGTGAAAGCTTATATCTACTATCTTTTGGGATTGCAGTGGGATTCTTCTACAAAGAGGTGGTAAAATGAAAATAGACAAGTACTATGCACCTCTTTTAAACCGACTGCACAGTGCTATCTACAAAAAGAAAAAAACAAGTGCGTTTTCTTCAAGGCAATGTAAGTGTTCACACTTCGACTGCTTCGAAAGGAAAAATTCATCAATTACACTTCTAACTGTTTCTTCATTCATCTTAATCTTTTTGTTTTCTCTTCTTTATTCTTTTTCTTTTTCTTTCTGTTTCTTTTTCTTCTTCTTTTTCTTTTTAATTTTCTTTGTCTTTCTCTTTCTCTTATTCCTTTTATTTTGCATTTTTTTATTTTTTCTTTTTCTGTATCTTCTTCTTCTATTTCTTTTTCTTTTGCCTTCTCTTTTTCTTCTTCGTTTTTTCTTTTTTCTTTTTCTTTTTCTTTTTTCTTCTTCTCTTATACTTCAATCACAGACTTAATAAACAATGTCTCACAATTAATTATGCCGACGAGACTACACCTCTAGTAATCGTTGAGTCATTAAATCACATTATTGACAGATTCATGTACTGGGAACAGTTTGAAATGATCAAAAAATTTTTTGTCTTCAAATAATAAGAAGATAGCAGAGACCATACACTCAGTTGGAAAGGTTATACACACTGTCTTTTGGAACAGCAGTGGGATTCTTCTTCAAAGAAGTGATAAAATTGTAATAGACAAGTACTATGTATCTCTTTTAGACCAACTGTACGGTGCAGTCTAATGCAAAAGATCCCGTTTAAAGAAGAAACAAGTGCTTTTTCTTTAAGATAATGTATGTGATCATACTTCGACTGTTTCAAAGGCAAAAATTCATGAACTGCACTTCGAACTGTTTCCTTATTCATCTGGTTCACTAGATTTGACTACTCCAAATTTTTTCTTTTCCCCAACTTTAGCTTTTTGTGGAATTCGCAATAAAGATTCCACACTATTGGGCCATACTCCAACCTCGAACAGAACAATGAGAATTATAAGTCATCCAACGTGAATTTATAAATAAATTGCCTAGCAATTATTATCAAAATTATTATCAAAATACAGTCCCAAATCTTTTAAATGGCCGACAATGTCATGTGGTGTTCGGTGGCCGAAAAATAATCACTACATTTTCAAGTTGTGTTATTCAGAAATTAGAAGACTTTACTCTTGCTTTCCCATTCTTTTCGTCAAATTTTTACAGCCACGATGACATGATCTCTATTTTTATCGAAGCCCTTTTATTAAACACCCATTTTAGTGACAGTTTGTTGATTTGAAATCGTTCAAAACACCGAAGTGTGCTTTTCCCAATGACTAACGAATTTGTCTTATAATCTTCCACATTTGAGCAAAATAAATCAATCTTCGCCTTGCATTTACCAGTACATTCAATGCTTTTTACTATCTGTGGATATCTTTTTTGGAATTGCTCGGTAAAAAACAGGTTTTGCCGGCGTTATAAAAAATTTTTGGTAAATACTTCTGTATTCAAAATCATCAGTATTAAAGTCAGTCAAAAAGTACATTTTCGAAACTATAAAAATATAATTATTTCATTAGCCTTTGTGAATCTTTTGCTAAGTATAAGGCGATATTCCTTCATCTCAATTAGTCCACTTTGAAGTATTACTTCTTCGTAAACGTACAAAGTGCATTTATGATATTAGTTTAAAAAAATTTAATGAAGACAAAATTGAAAAGACGTAGATTTACTACCCACTAATAGGACAAACATCTGTACACGACATCAGTACAATAACTACTGAGCTTTCACACAAAAAGAATGAAACTTACGCCCGACGACGCTACTACACAGTCCCTTGCTTGAGGGTGGTTTATATATAAGTATATATAGAGGAAATCGGATTTTTCAAGCCCACTTCCACACGTATAATGCCTTTTTTGGTACAAATACAGTACACAATGTCGAATTCGTATAGACCTTTCAGTCAAGCTTACAATCTGTAAATAGAAATACTGGGTTATTGATATTGTTACAAAATGGAAGTCTTATAAAGGAGGGACACAGCATACCTAATACACAAATATTTCATTTTGCGAGCTATTAATGTAAACGTGGCTAAAGAGCTGTTTTGTGTTATTGTGTAATATGATACTTTTTACGTGCTTATATTTATGAATAATTGTAAGAAGAATTAATTGTGATGGATTATCCTATGGAAGAAATTTATCTTTATTTTTATGGAAGCACAAACAAGCTATCAAAGTCATTTAAATATTTAAAACGCAGTTATATTTGAAATGAATTATTAAAAGAATACCAGTTGTACATTGACCGAATTCACGTGTGTACAGATTGGTAGAAAAGTTTTGAAAGCGACACCTACTAAGCAGTAGAAGAATCAAAATTCATACGCCATTTTAATATTTCATGTGTCATATGAACACACTAAAAATTTTATCTCGATCTGTTAATTCATTCATTGTTAGCAATCCATTTGAATTAGATGTGCCGGTGTATTTTTTAACAATAGAAAAAACTAATATAGCGCTCTGATATAATCCTTTGTTTTGGAAGGTTTATCAGCAACAGAGATTCATACAAAGATGGTGAACGTGTTAAAGGAATGTGCTCCTTCATTTCCAACAGTACATCGATGGGTTTTAGAGTTTAAACGTGGTCGTACAAGCGTTGAAGATGAACCACGTAGTGGATGACCAAAAACTGCAGCAACAGCAGAAATCATTGAGCAAGTACATAATATGGTTAGTGAAGATCCGAATTTGACTAAGCGTGAAATTGCTGATACCATAGGCATCTCAGACGAACGAGTACTCCATATTTTACATGAATAATTACATATGAAAAAACTGTGTGGAAAGTTAGTGCCGCATTCGTTAACAATTCAACAAAAACTGGATCGAAAACAAATTTCTCAGCGTAACTTGATGCGTTTCAAGCCGAATAAAACCGATTTCTTGCGTCGTTTTATAACTATGGATGAGACTTTGATCTACCGCCATGATCCTAAATTGAAACAAGAACGATTACAGTGGACTACGGTTGGTTGTTCAACTCCAAAAGAGATGAAGTCAGGACGATCGTCAAAAAAGGTTATGGCATTAGTGTTTTGGGATGTAAAAGAAATTTTATTGATTGATTATCTTGAAAAAGGTAAAACAATTAACTCAGAGTGTTATTGTAACCTTTCAGATCAACTGGATGCAAAAATTCGTGAAAAAAAGACCTGGTTTAGCGAAAAAAAAAAATAATTTTTCATCAAGACAATGCGCCTTCACACAAAAGTGTTTCGATGATGGCTAAATTGAATGAATTAAAGTACGAATTGCTTGAACAACCACCGTATTCACCAGATTTGGCCCCAAGTGATTACTACCTCTTCAGAAACTCGAAACAATTCGTTCGTGGAAAGCGTTTTTCATCGAATGAAGAAGCTATTTCAGCCGTGGAAGAGTATTTTGCAGAGCTTCCAGAAAATCATTACAGAGATGGTATAATATTATTGAAGGATCATTGGAATAAATGTATTGAAGTTGAGGGAGATTACATTTATTAAAAAAACTAATTTCATTTAAAAATTCACATTGTTTCATTTTTGCTTTCAAAACTTTTCCACCAACCTGTAATATACTTCATTTGGAGTAGTGTTCATTGAGCATTGTCAGATCAAGTTTCGTCAATATTATTTATGAAGGGAAAGGATTGTTTATTATTTATTTATTTTAAAGGTAAATACATGGGGAATTTGGTGCTGTTCAAGTACAATGGAATAAAATGATGGATTTAGTATTTTAAAATAGAGATAACATTATTTGAAAAAATAGAGAATGTGGGATTTAAGTTGCAGAAGGAATTTCATAGTTAAAAGTTACAGGAAAGGGGAAAATTGGGAACGAATTGTAACTTTGATATTTGTAAAAAGAATAAACATGTAATTATAAATATAAAACTTTTTAAAAGAGAAAAATGTGTTATACTTACTAAGTCGAAGATTTCATAATTTATTTTAATGTTAATTCGTAGTTTTAAAAATGAATTCGTTACTATAAAATTTATTATTTTTAATTAATTATTATTAATTATTATTAATTAAATTTATTATATTTTATGGGCTGCAAACTATACAATAACTTACCTCATAATATTAAAAATATCAATAACTTCCCCAATTTTAAATCTTAAACAGTACTTGCTTGCGATAAACTGTTACAGTTTAAATGATTTTTTTATGTAGAAATTTGTAGTATTTCCTTTTCCTTTAGTGACGTATTTCTAGCGTATGGTATGTGTAATATGTTTGCGCCGCTATTTTTTGTATGTTCTGATATTATGTATACTTGGTTTTTGAAATAAAATATTATTATTATTATTATTATTATTATAAAATGTAATTTATCATAAATATCAATGTTTATTTGCTTGGATTGATCTTATTGGTTCAAAAGCACTTTGAAATCAAATTTTATAAATATTATTTACGAAGGAAAAAGACTATATTATTTATGTATGGGGAATACAAAGTTTTGCATGGTCAATTAACGCGTCGAACGAATTTTCAAGTTCATTTTTAGAGATGTCCTCAAGATTGTTGTCGACGCCCTTTTAATGGCTTCCACGTCGGCATAGCGCTGTCCTTTCATCAGCAAATGTAGTTTGGACAATAGATCGAAATCCCCGGGTGCCAAATCCCGTGAATACGGTGAATGGTTAATGGTTAAAATGCCATTTGTAGTTAGAAAATCAGTGATAAACGGCGAGCGACGAGATGGTGCATTATCATGCAAAAAATACCAGCTACCATTTTCAAGATATTGAGGGCGCACACAGCGAATACGCGCTAAAAGACACTTCATAACACCAAGATAATATACAGCATTGACTGCTTGACTAGTTGGTACAAACTCTTTGTGCACTATGCCTTTTGAATCATAAAAACATATCAACACTGTCTTCACTTTCAACTTCTCCAAAGGGCTTTCTTCGGTTTTTCTTCGTTTGAATGCTGCCATTCAGAGCTCTGACGCTTGGTCTCTAGATCATATTGAAAACACCACGTTTCACAGCCAGTCACAATAGAATACTCGAAATTTTCGTCCATTTTTTAGTCTTTAATCAAGTTCTGTACAATGTTGAATTCGGAGCAATTTTTGATCATCAGTTAACTTGTGTGGTACAAACCTTGCACAAATCTTTTCGGTCCCAAATGCTGTCGAGATGCGATGAATCTTTGGAAATATTTAATTCCATTCCCATGTACCGCACTGAGGATTTCGGCTCAATCGTGATAAATTCATGCACAAGTTCGATGTTACGTAACCACAGATTTTTTTGCACCAGGATGTTCGTCGTCATTTATGTCCATACGACCATCCTTAAATCGTTTGTACCACTCATACACACTTGTACGTGATAAACACGCGTACACATGTTTCATCAAATTAAACGATTTAGTAAACGATTTACCGAGTTTAAAACAGAATTTGATATTTGCTCTTTGTTCAAAACTAATTATGCAACCAATGCCAAATACAGGTTGGTAGAAAAGTTTTGAAAGCAAAAATGAAACAATGTGAATTTTTAAATGAAATTAGTTTCTTTATTCAATGTAATCTCCCTCAACTTCAATACATTTATTCCAATGATCCTCCAATAATTTTATACCATCTCTGTAATGATTTTCTGGAAGCTCTGCAAAATACTGTTCCACGGCTGAAATAGCTTCTTCATTCGATGAAAAACGCTTTCCACGAACAAATTGTTTCAAGTTTCTGAAGAGGTAGTAATCACTCGGAGCCAAATCTGGTGAATACGGTGGTTGTTCAAGCAATTCGTACTTTAATTCATTCAATTTAGCCTTCGTCAAAACACTTTTGTGTGAAGGCGCATTGTCTTGATGAAAAATTATTTTTTTTTTCGCTAAACCAGGTCTTTTTTTCACGAATTTTTGCATCCAGTTGATCTAAAAGGTTACAATAATACTCTGAATTAATTGTTTTACCTTTTTCAAGATAATCAATCAATAAAATTTCTTTTGCATGCCAAAACACTGATGCCATAACCTTTTTTGCCAATCGTCCTGACTTCATCTCTTTTGAAGTTGAACAACCAACCGTAGTCCACTGTAATCGTTCTTGTTTCAATTTAGGATCATAGTAGTAGATCGAGGTCTCATCCGTAGTTATAAAACGACGCAAGAAATCGGTTTTATTCCGCTTGAAACGCACCAAGTTACGCTGAGAAATTTGTTTTCGACCCAGTTTTTGTTGAATTGTTAACGAATGCGGCACTAACTTTCCAAACAGCTTTTTCATATGTAATTCTTCATGTAAAATATGGAGTACTCGTTCGTCTGAGATGCGTATGGTATTAGCAATTTCACGCTTAGTCAAATTCGGATCTTCACTAACCATATTATGTACTTGCTCAATGATTTCTGCTGTTGTTGCAGTTTTTGGTCATCCACTGCGTGATTCATCTTCAACGCTTGTACGAAAACGTTCAAACTCTAAAACCCATCGATGTACTGTTCGA
The DNA here is from genome assembly GCA_031893035.1 of Dermolepida albohirtum. Lineage (NCBI taxonomy): Eukaryota > Metazoa > Arthropoda > Insecta > Coleoptera > Scarabaeidae > Dermolepida > Dermolepida albohirtum. The sequence continues at coordinate 181,399 of JAVIWB010003165.1, forward strand.
AATGAAGGAGCACATTCCTTTAACACGTTCACCATTTTTGTATGAATCTCTGTTGCTGATAAACCTTCCAAAACAAAGGATTATATCAGAGCGCGATATTAATTTTTTCTATTGTTAAAAAATACACCGACACGTCTAATTCAAATGGATTGCTAACAATGAATGAATTGACAGATGGAGATAAAATTTTTAGTGTGTTCATATGACACATGAAATATTAAAATGGCGTATGAATTTTGATTCTTCTACTGCTTAGTAGGTGTCGCTTTCAAAACTTTTCTACCAACCTGTACACACTGTTACTTTATGCGCAATTTCTCTGCTTCTAATGATTCAAATATCCTGATATTTTGACATAACATTAGTGAAAGATCTACCTTACCGGCGCATATTCTTTTAATAGATAGCGCCATTTAGAATTGCAATTTTAAAAAAGTTCGGTTTTCTCTGCGACAGACTGTATTATTAAAACACTATTCATTTTCATAAACTTGTATTAAAAGAATCTTTATTTAAATAATTAGCACCTTCTGTCGAGACGTATAAAGCAATAGATTTAAAATTTGCATTTGAATTAACATTTTTCTCTCTTAAAAACCAGATATACCTTCAGGAGCGGAAATTCCAATCTTTTAACAGCCGTGTTTGATCGAATTAACTTTTAATTAACGTCATTTTGCATGTTTATTGGATCTGTCATTACGAATTTTGTACGCTGAAATACACTAAAGGCGAAAGAAAATGTCGATTATGAAAACTTTTAATTACACAGTAATTTATAGCCGTTTTATTGTGTTTAATAAAACAAGGAATTATGCTTGTTTTCGTGTTGTATCACATATTTAAAACGTATTATTTTAGCACAAAAGACTTACTGTGTTTTAAATTTTCTCCTTATTGGACTGACAAATCTTTAGAACAGAATTATAAATTAAGTGTGTAAGTAATCCGATGATCTCGAGATTGTATTGTTTACCTAAGATACAAAAACTAAGTCATTCGATGAGGCTAATTGTTTCAGGTTCAGATTAGCTTCCTGAGTTATTCGATTTCAAAATGGTTAGTAAATGTATATTTGCTCAAAAACCTTAAATTTTATCTGTTGTCAACTCAGTATATTTTATTCAAATAATCACGATTGTAAATTGAAATACGGAACAGACGTAACGTCATTGCTACCCTCGATACCTGTTCCAGTAGCTTTAAAATATTTAGAAGATTTTTTTCTATTGGGTTGGCAACTAAGTACTTTCGGTTTTGTAGTATAAAATGAAACACTTTTTTTTTAAACAAAGAATAGTTTTTAATCAATTATATATTTTCCATTTTGCTAAATGACCTTTTGCCATCTTTCTTTCAGCTGCATGATTCCGCGCTCATAAAATTTCTGGTCCTTATCAGCAAAAAACTGAACCAGGTGCGAGTGAAGGTCATCATCATTTGTGAAAGTTTTACCATTCAAAGAATTCTGCAAACTTCGAAATAAATGGTAATCAGATGGTGCTAGATCAGGGCTGTATGGGGGCCAATAGCTCCAATAGTTTCCCACGAGTTGTCAAAGATGTGTGAGGCCTTGCATTATCTTGGTGGAAAACTAAACCTTTCCGATTTGACAATTCTGGCCGTTTTTCTTTAATTGTTTCATCCATTTTTATTAATTGTTGACAGTAAACATCAGAATTGATCGTTTGGTTCCCTGGAAGCAGCTCAAAAAACACAACTCCTTTGTAATCCCATCAAACTGACAGCATGATCTTTTTTGGATGCAATTCAGCTTTCGATGTGGTTTGAGCTGGTTTATCGTGTTCGCTCCATAATCGTTTTCGAACTATGTTACTGTACAGGACCCATTTTTCATCACCAGTGATGATTCTTTTTAAGAAAGGGTCGGTTTCATTTCGTCTGAGGTGCATATCGCAAAAGTTGATTCTTTGTGTTAAATGAATTTCTTTTTCGTAGGGTACCCAAATATCAAGCTTCTTAACTAGCCCAAGACATTTTAAATGTTTTTTAATGGTTGTGTGCAATACATGTAGCCTCTCCGCAACCTCTCGAACAGTTATATGACGATCCTCTTCAATTATGACTTTGATTTGGTCATCATCAACTTCAGTAGGCCGACCAGAACGTTGCTCATCTTTGAGGGAAAACTCTCCAGAACGGAATTTTTTATACCAATTCTAACACGTGCGCTCTGTTAAGCAATTAGCACCATAAACTTCACATATCTTTCTGTGAGCCGCAGCAGCTTTCTTTCCTTTACGGAAATAAAATAGTAAAATATGTCGAAAATGTTCGTTTCTGCACTCCATTTAAAATTAACCCACAACTAATAGCTTTAATAAAAATCACGCACTACTTGCTCCCGAAGTTACGTCAATGTGACTAGTATCAGGTGACAAACGGTAAAGTACAGCACTAACATACGTTATACAAAAAATAAAGCAACGCTCTCTATCAGTAAAAACCGAATGTACTTAGTTGCCAACCCAATATTAAAATATGGCTGAATCTGAAAAAGTAAATGAATATTTGCGATTGAGAATTCTATAAATGGTCTCGAAATTGTTTCCAATTCTAAATTCTATGTACAGAAACCAAAAACAGTAATTGGCAATTGTCTTTCTCCGTTTATAACTATTTTTGGGAGGTAGTCAACGAGGAGAATACCTTTTGCATCCCAAGAAGTGGAAGTCAATACTTTTCCAGAAGATGGAACGGTCATTACCTTCTTTGACTTGACTCGTATCTGTGGTGTTAAATCAGCAGATGAAATCTCCTTTTTTCAAAAACGCTCCAAACACTCACACAAAGTTTGCATCCGCACCAATTTTTAACAAACACCAAGCAATCGTGGCATCCACCTCACGGGCAGCGAATATAGTGTCATAATTATTAATTGTTCCTTAAGGATATTCATAAATTTATTCAAAGATTGACACTTAACTGCATCTGGCATATTATTATGATTTTTTTTACAATGATGAGTTCTATCTGACTCAAAAATAGGAAAGTTTCTGAAGTCAGTGTGTATAAATGCACAAGAGGAACACTTTAAAGCTAGCAATAACCTCTAGTGTGTCATTTCATATATACATGAGTGAATCAGTAAATAGTCTCCACAAGAAGACACACACTGGATGGCAAAAATTATTTTATTTTTCACATATATTTCCGTACCAAGAAATTCATCTTGTCGAAATTGTATCCTTGTCAATCCCTTACATTGGCATAGAACGTTGAGCGCGGTTCTTTTCTTCTACTTGACAGAATTTGCATATAGTTTCTTTTGTCAAACATATACATATGTTTTTTGGGCTTACAATGCGTTGTTAGTAGATTCGCTAACATTCTAACAGACTTTCTGTCTGTACACTGTAGGTTTGTTGTAAATTTGGATCGCTGTTTTCTAAGAAATTTTCTTTGACTTGCGGTGTTCTTCCAAAACCATGTACTAACTAACTTACTTTTTCATGGCTCGTAGTTTCTTCTACTGCTTGACAGAATCTATATACAGATTCTTCTGCTAAACTTATATTATGCATGCGTTCTCTGGGCTTATAACACCTTGTTAGTAGACCCGTTAACATTCTAACAGATTTTCTGTCTATACTCAATAGGTTCGTTGCAAATTTGGATAACAGTTCCTTAAAAAACTATGTTTGACCTGAAGTATTCTTTCGACTTTCCCAAAACCGTTTCGTAATTTATTCTTCCATGTTTCGCACTTTCTTCTATTGCTTGATAGAATCTATACACAGTTTCTTCTGCCAACTAATATTATTTATACGTTTTTTGGATTTACAACGCCTTGTCAGCCGTCTCGCTATCATCATATCAGACTTTCTGTCTATACTCAGTATATCCGTTGTAAATTTGGATAACTGGTCCCTAAAAAGACTATCTTTGATCTTAGGTGTTCTTCCAACTTTCCCAAGTCCTAGTACTATCTCACTTTTTCATAGCTCGCACTTTTGCCTACTGCTTGACAGATTCTATATACAGTTTCTTCGGCCAACTTATATTATTCATACGATTTTTGGGCTTATAACAGCTTGTTAGTAGATTAGCTAACATTCTAACAGACTTTCTGTCTATACTCAGTATATCCGTTGTAAATTTGGATAACTGGTCCCTAAAAAGACTATCTTTGATCTTAGGTGTTCTTCCAACTTTCTCACTTTTTCATGGTCATTTCGATGTTCGTTTGCTTTTTTATTATCTCCATAGCCTTCTCAACTAATTTAGATAAAGGATTAGTTTTACTTTTTGTTTCAACTAATGTTTCAGTTAAAAAACGTATGTTGTATTTCATTTCAAGTTGAAAAAAATATTTAAATGGATTCAAGCTCATTAAAATTTATAAATGACACGCACTTGAAGTTAATAAATTTAAGTTTAATTTTTGGTTGATATCATCTGCAGATAAATCATAGTGTCGCACCTGGAACCACGGCAAAACCTGCACAGAGACAAGTCTATGTTTACATACAAAACGTACTAGAAAAGTTTTGCAATATGACGCAACAATGAATCGTAGGAAGCTACTTGTTGCTCCATGTTGAGACACGTTCATACGTGCATAGTAGGCGCTGCGCCATGTCGATGGGTTCAGTTATTCATTAGCAGTGAGAGTGTAAAGTACTTGCGATGGCATCGTGGTCACGAAATGAGATAAGGGCAGTTTTGCATAGACCACACTTCGAAGAAATGGCTCTTGCACTAGGTGATGTTTGTCCACATCGCACAACGATATTCAGGTGATATAGAGAATTCCAAAGGGGAAATTTAACTATGGAGGATGCTGAGAGGTCGGGAAGGACACGAACCTCAGTTACGGAGGAAAACGTTACTACTATGAGGAAAATGCATGGCGAGGACAGGAGAGTGAGCTACCAACATTTAGAGGGTACTTCAGGCCTAAATGCACCAGCAATTCGTTCGATTCCGCATGATCATTTGCACGTCAAGAACCTTTGTTCTCTCTGGGTGCCGCATCGACTGACTGAAGAGCAGATGACACGACGTGTGACTTGGTGGCGGGAGATGCTAAAAAAGGTTAGTAAGGGACAATCTCGGTGTGTGAGCAATATCGTGACAGGTGACGAGACTTGGCTGTACTATTACTGGACACATGGATCCTCCATTACGATAATGCTCCAGCTCACCGCGTCAAAGCCTACACGGAAAATTTGACAACGACAGGATTGAAACTTCTCGAGCACCCTCACTAGAGTCCAGATCTTGCTCCTTGCGACTTTGCACTCTTCCCGCATGTGAAAAGGAAGCTTAAAGGGAAGCGGTTTTCCAGTGATGACGACCTTCTGCGAACTTGGAACAACGAGTGTGGTTTACTCCCTGGCAGAACTGGTTTAATGATTGGTTTCGGAGGATGGAGAGGTGTATTGAGTGTAGAGGAAATTACTTTGAAAAAATTAAATAAACAAAGCTGTATTGCAAAACTTTCCTAGTACCCTTTGTATTATTGCGTTCACCTATTTCGCTGACCCGGATTCAAAATTAACCGCAGTTGACCATTGCCCAATTATCCTGTGCGAGTTTTACCATAGATTCAGGTGCGCCACAGTGATTAATTATCTAATTATGACAACTTAGTTGTCGGAATACGTATACAGAAACGAACATCGATGTGGTAAGAGGTTTTATTTATCTTTTATTGATTTAAATTATTTAAAGAAATGTTCATGAAAGACGTAATTTCAATTCCGCAACTTATTCAAACCATCAACGGCTTTCAATAGTTCTCGAAAAGACTCTAAATAAAACGGCAGAAATAAATTTAATTTATTTTAGAAATGTACGCCCTACACCTTTTCAGAGGAAGTCTAATGAAGAAAAGAAAAAAAGTCATGAATAGCAACACAAGAGAGAGGTTGCCATTGTCGAGCGAAAAAAAAAATGTCGATATAGACATAGTCATAAAGAACCCAAGCACACAATGGCAATATTGGCGGAGTAAAAAAAAATGGATCACGGACCAAATTTTATATTCATTTGGGGTGCAGAATTCTTTTACCCTTTAACATACGCTTATGATTTATAAAGAAGTCCCATAAACGACCTTGTACCTATATTTACAATGTGTACCAGAAAAATCGCATTACCATAGCTGTATGATCGATATACATTTTTTACTAGCTATTGAATAAGCGGCTTTTTATAGGCACACAAAACGCATGCCATTTCAATTTGGTTTAAAATAGAGAATTCATGTCAGGGGCGTGAATGTATACACGTATTTCATCTTTCTAATGTGAATCACATATCCGTTCGATTTGACTTCACCAATGCTTTTAATCTATTAGTTATTCATTTATTCGAAAAGCTAGCATATGTATATATTTATTCTAACCCCCATTAAACGCTTTTCAAATAAGAAAACGTGTGTTTGAAAAGAAGAACCCTTTAACAACGGACACAAATAGTGAAATAAAATATCGATTACGTTTTCACAGAAAAGTCTGCATTTTAGAATTACAATTTAGCATATTTTATGTGCACAAGTTTACGTGCCTATAGATTTCAATCGATCGGGGAAAAAAAATTGCGTATTATGCGCGTTATATTGTAGGCAGAGTAGAAACGTATGAATATCAATGATTGCTTGAAATTTTTGCTTGACTTGGCTAGACATCCTAACAATATAGTATATTGTTGCTTGGTGCACTACAAGGGAAACTTTTTGAAGCGTTCTCTAATAATGTATGCATATTTTACGAGGCACATGTGAAGTTATTGAAAAGAATTCCGTCGAGCCTTCTTGAATTATACCTACAAACGGCAAAAGTACGTATTCCGGAATATTGATAGCTAGAGTCCTTAATGTAAAATGGAATAACGGTCTGGTTAGTTGAATGTCATTTGACTTTTGCCAACGATGCAATTCATGCTTTTGTAAACGATTATGTGTATGTACTGTTCACGAAGGATCGAAGGATTTTCTAATTTTTCTATTGTTTCTACTAGTCCAAAGTAATTGTTAATTGGTGATTTTGATAGAGCCTGTGGTTGATTAACTTAATCATTAAAGATTGATATATAACCCCTTTCCACATTAATTTTCGTAATTCTGTATACGTATTTCGACAACTAAGTTGTCATCATCAGCAGATAAATTAAGCGGTGTTGCATCTGTGCAGTGTGCGTCTTGGCTTTCAGCGGTACGGATCGTGGCGGAATTAATTGTTTCGTACTGGTATTTATTGCCGTAGTTCTCCAGGTGCAACACTGCTTTATTTATCTGCTGATGATGACAACTTAGTTGTCGAAATACCTATACAGAATACGAAAATTAATGTGGAAAGAGGTTATATATCAACCTTAGTGATTAATTGTTAATCGTTTGTAAATTTGTAGCCTGACTGTCTTGAAATTTCGTTTGGGATTTTCTTGTTAGTTGCAGCTTCTTTCACCTTGTTTATATATATGACGATCTTTTCTACAGCCTTGGCCGTTCTTCGCAAATCGAACTCCGTTTCTTGTCTACGAGTCTTTTTCAATGTCTCTCCTGTCCATAGTTTCATTTCTTTCAAAGGGGTGTACTCTCAAAAATAGGCATTTTCCGAAAGTTATCGTATGTTATTAAAATCTCACGTGGTGACATTTTCGAAGGTCCTAAAAATGATTTTGCTGTCAAAATTTATCTAACTCTTTCGGCTTAATCCTGAAAGAATGGGAAATTTGGAAGACCACGTCAAAATTTGAATTTTTTAGTGTGTCAATGGATTATTTTTAAGGTTTGCATTATTTTACTATAAAGAAAGGTGAGTTTGTATCCTACGAGTGCAAAACTATCGTCTTATAGCCTACCCGGACTAAATTCGAAACTTTTTATTTTGCCGAAAATCTCATTTTTTCCAAAGAGGTATACTCGCAAAAATAGGCATTTTCCGAAAGTTATCGTATGTTATTAAAATCTCACGTGGTGACATTTTCGAAGGTCCTAAAAATGATTTTGCTGTCAAAATTTATCTAACTCTTTCGGCTTAATCCTGAAAGAATGGGAAATTTGGAAGACCACGTCAAAATTTGAATTTTTTAGTGTGTCAATGGATTATTTTTAAGGTTTGCATTATTTTACTATAAAGAAAGGTGAGTTTGTATCCTACGAGTGCAAAACTATCGTCTTATAGCCTTCCCGGACTAAATTCGAAACTTTTTATTTTGCCGAAAATCTCATTTTTTCCAAAGGGGTATACTCTCAAAAATAGGCACTTTCCGAAAGTTATCGTATGTTATTAAAATCTCTCGTGTTGATATGTTCGAAGGACAAACAAACGATTTTGATGTCAAAATTTATCTAACTCTTGGGGCTTAATCCTGAAGGAATGCGAAATTTGGGAAACCATGTCAAAATTTGAATTTTTTAGTATGTCAATGGATTATCTCTTAAGTTTGAATTATTTTACTGTAAAAAAAGTTAGTTTGTATTCTACTAGCTCAAAAATATCGTCTTACGTCCTAAAAAAACTAAATACAAAACTTTTTATTTTGCCGAAAATCTCATTTTTTCCAAAGGGGTATACTCGCAGAAATAGGCGTTTTCCGAAAGTTATCGTATGTTATTAAAATCTCACGTAGTGACATTTTCGAAGGTCCTAAAAATGATTTTGCTGTCAAAATTTATCTAACTCTTTCGGCTTAATCCTGAAAGAATGCAAAATTTGGGAGACCATGTCAAAATTTGAATTTTTTAGTATGTCAATGGATTATCTCTTAAGTTTGAATTATTTTACTGTAAAAAAAGTTAGTTTGTATTCTACTAGCTCAAAACTATCGTCTTACGGCCTAAAAAAACTAAATACAAAACTTTTTATTTTGCCGAAAATCTCATTTTTTCCAAAAATAGGCACTTTCCGAAAGTTATCGTATGTTATTAAAATCTCACGTGGTGACATTTTCGAAGGTACTAAAAATGATTTTGCTGTCAAAATTTATCTAACTCTTTCGGCTTAATCCTGAAAGAATGGAAAATTTGGAAGACCACGTCAAAATTTGAATTTTTTAGTGTGTCAATGGATTATTTTTAAGGTTTGAATTATTTTACTATAAAGAAAGGTGAGTTTGTATTCTACTAGCTCAAAACTATCGTCTTAGGGCCTAAAAAAACTAAACTCAAAACTTTTTATTTTACCGAAAATCTCATTTTTTCCAAAGGGGTATACTCTCAAAAATAGGCATTTTCCAAAAGTATGTTATTAAAATCTCACGTGGTGACATTTTCGAAGGTCCAAAAATGATTTGGATATTCAAATTGATCTAATTCTGCGATGCTCGTCTTGGCATCTCGTACGGTCTCATATAAACTCTGCTACCCAATATTTTACTGTTGTAAACCAAGGAGCAGATTCACCCAGAGTAGAATTCAGTTCAGCTTTCATATCGATTGGGCTGAGGCCTTTCAAATAAAAGTATTGTATCACGTAACGTTGACCAATTTTCTCCATTTTTACAAATTCTTTGAAAACATTCACTATCGATGGTTGCCAAACAAATACTAAACAACGTGGCGTCTTCAAACTTGAAACACATGCTTTATAGATTGTGAACTTTCTAATACGGTAATATTTTTCAAACAACTACCGCCATCTCTAGGTCAGGCCGGGGGTTAATATGTATGAGGGCCACCCTCATACATATTAACAGGATTAATTCAAAAGTAATCTGTATTCATCATTAAATATACAAGAAACCAGTTAAAGTTTCACTATTATTGTTATTATAATAACCTTTTTTCAGGTTAATTCTTTTGATTAGAGGTAAATAAATAATACAATAATTGTATATGCATAAATCAGGCTTTCGTAGGTGATATTTATGTTAAAAATATTCACGTGATTTGGTCGTTATTAGTCTCTCTGTTCGTGGTATAGAGTATAGGTATTTTTTGTAAAGGATCAGATCTCCTCTTCAGGTTTTGACAAACATATTTAACGAATAATTCATACATTACTTACTTCGTAACCGTAAAACATAAAAAAAAAACTTAAACACATCGTTAGATTCCCTGAATACCGTTTCCTTGTGTGATACAAAACAACTATTTACATTCGCTTTTCACTTTTTTTTTAGAAATTCGCATAAGTCGCGCAAAAAATTCCCGAATAAACTGTTACCTATTCTTAACAGAAAAAGAAGTCGAAATAGAAATTGCCAAATAGGTGTAAAATCCTATTAAAGTATATCATTGAATGACCAATAAGGGTCCCTTCCTCCAGCATCGATATGCACAAAGAATTATCGATCCTTATGCTTTCGATTAGACATCAAAGGACCCTTCAAGGTTTTTGCGGATTATGTTAGCATTATTGTTCGTTGCAGATCTGATAAGCAATTTTGAGATCAAGGACCATAGCTGGCGCTGTTTGCGACTGATAATCATCTAATTTCAAATCCTTACAGAAAAATACATTGTTGACGAACATAGACTTGTATTTCTTTATTTAAAAAAGATATAATCCTTGATTTAACGTTAGAGTATCTAAACTGAAATACACAATATATTGAAGACACTTCAAAAGTTTCTCATATATGAAATTATAAATATTTTAATCATATTTGCAAACTGTAGATAAATAAACTTGTAGGAAAGCTCTTGGTATCAATTGAAAACGATTTTTAGGTTAAATAGTACCTTATTCAATAAACTATAATATTTATTTACGTATTATAATAAACAGAATTTTTTTTAATATGTATATACGAGGCTTATTCATCAAATAACACAACTGATTTAATAACAAACGTTTACTTATTCATATAGCAATTGGTTTATATTGAAGAGGAGGCACTCTCTTCGATATATATTTATATTTACATTTTGCCCAACAGAATTTTTTCCATTAATACGACAAAATCAATTACACATACACGCAAATGTTTAAGAAGAACAAAAAGTAAATGTAAAATTTCCTAAATAATAACTAAATACAATAGTTCTTTACGTGTAAGTACCTGACTGAAGGAAAAAAAGTACATGTAAAAGTATAGAAACAAGCAGAGAAAAAATGAAAACTTAGCAATTCCCCCCACTTGTCCTCAATTGCTAGTCTGAATAATGCTCCCACGGAGTTATTATGAATGTCTCCTAGCTATTCATAATTGCATATTTTATTATATTCATTATATTATATTATTATTGCATAATTGTTTAATATTTTAAATTCGACTCTCAATCTGACACAAAATAATAGCTGCTTGTGTTTTTGCCATTAAGCCCATAGAAACGAGTGCGCTCTCATTGGCGGCCATGATATATTTCTAAAGCGGTCGGATATACCCAAAGTCGAGATTCATATTCCTATGGTATGTGTATGAATACCGGGTTAGATACATGATGGCGAATCGACGACGTTCTTTGCTATGTTCGACGAGTGTTAATAGATTTCTTAACCGATTTTCGACATTAGAATACACTGGCAATATTATTAAATGCATTGTTTGGAATACCAACATTTTACTATAGTATTTTTGTGTGTAAAAGACATGTTAATAGCAAACAACACCGGTTAAATCCGCAACGTGGTATACCATATTATAAATTTTATATGACTTTGTTTTTATGTTAAGTGTATGCAATATTCCACAAAATATTGTAGACAATGAAGAATTTCGAAACTTTTTGGGGAAATACGTTGCGGAATGGCGATTGCTAACAAGAGGTTAATTACAGTTTATTTTTTCTCGGAAAATCACAGCTACGGATCAAATTAAAGCAGAGTTAATAGATCAAAAAATATGGCTGACGGTAGATGAAACAAAGAATGCAAGAAAAAATAGTATTTTAGATGTGTAAGTGCGCACTTTAAAAAGAGGTGAAAGTTCCTTGGCTCTTCTTTTACGTAGTAAAATATTACAGAAGACAAACGTGGAAAGGATAGTAAACTATAAAACATACCTTTGGGAAATTCAATATATCGGCAATCCAATTTGTAATGTTGGTTACAAGGTTCGAATATGATTAAAGCTGGAAAGTTATTAAAACAATCTTATCCTCAATTGCTCTATGTAATCTGTTTGCTACATACATGTCATCTTGTAGATGAATTTATTAGAAACACTTATCGAAAAGTAGACCAATTTATAGTTTCTACCAAAAAAGTTTTTATTAAATCTCCAAAACGCATTCACGAGTTTAAACATTCTTGTCCGGACATTCCTTAGCTACCACAGCCGGTATTAACGAGATGGGAAACGTGGCCTAAAGCTGTTTTATATTATGAGAAATGTTTACACATTGTTAAACCTTGTATCTTAAATTTAAATCGACAAGATGCTCAAACAATTTCAGTAAGTCAGCGGCTGGTTTCAGATACCGAAATCCGTACTTAAATAGAGCAAATTTCCGAAAATTATCCAATTCTTTTAGATATTATTTCCAAATTAGAAAACGCCAAACTGTCATTACATGAAGCGCCAAATATAGTATTGGGTTGGCAACTAAGTACTTTCGGTTTTGTAGTATAAAATAAAACACTTTTTTTTTAAACAAAGAATAGTTTTTAATCAATTATATATTTTCCATTTTGCTCAATGACCTTTTGCCATCTTTCTTTCAGCTGCATGATTCCGCGCTCATAAAATTTCTGGTCCTTATCAGCAAAAAACTGAACTAGGTGTGAGTGAAGGTAATCGTCATTTGTGAAAGTTTTACCATTCAAAGAATTCTGCAAACTTCGAAATAAATGGTAATCAGATGGTGCTAGATCAGGGCTGTATTGGGGATGTGGCATCACTTCCCAGCCAAGCTCCAATAGTTTCCCACGGGTTGCCAAAGATGTGTGAGGCCTTGCACTATCTTGGTGGAAAACTACACCTTTCCGATTTGACAATTCTGGTCGTTTTTCTTTGATTGCTTCATCCAGTTTTATTTATTGTTGACAGTAAACACCAGAATTGATCGTTTGGTTCCTTGGAAGCAGCTCAAAAAACACAACACCTTTGTAATCCCACCAAACTGACAGCATGATCTTTTTTGGATGCAATTCAGATTTCGATGTGGTTTGAGCTGGTTTATCGTGTTTGCTCCATGATGGTTTTCGAATTATGTTACTATACAGGACCCATTTTTCATCACCAGTGATGATTCTTTTTAAGAAAGGGTCGGTTTCATTTCATCGTTTAAATGAATTTCTTTCAATTCGTGAGGTACCCAAATATCAAGCTTCTTAACTAGCCCAAGACATTTTAAATGTTTTTCAATTGTTGTGTGCGATACATGTAGCATCTCCGCAACCTCTCGAATAATTATATGACGATCCTCTTCAATTATGACTTTGATTTGGTCATCATCAACTTCAGTAGGCCGACCAGAACGTTGCTCATCTTTGAGGGAAAAATCTCCAGAACGGAATTTTTTGTACCAATTCTGACACGTGCGCTCTGTTAAGCAATTAGCACCATAAACTTCACATATCTTTTTGTGAGCCGCAGCAGCTTTCTTTCCTTTACGGAAATAAAATAGTAAAATATGTCGAAAATGTTCGTTTCCGCACTCTATTTAAAATTAACCCACAACTAATAGCTGTAATAAATATCACGCACTACTTGCTTCTGAAGTTACGTCAATGTGACTAGTAAAGTACAGCACTAACATACGTTATACAAAAAATAAAGCAACGCTCTCTGTCAGTAAAAACCGAAAGTACTTAGTTGCCAACCCAATATATTACCTCAAAGCCTCGTTATTAAATCTAACAAATAGTATAGGAAGATTAAAAACCGATAAATTGTGTGCAGTTATAAATAAGAATCCCTATTTTCAAGCTATTTTGCGTATAGACAAGAGTTTAACTGAAAACCAGTGCCAATATGATGCGAACATCCTTTGTAAATTCACATCATTAGACGCAGAACGCTCCTTTTCCAAATACACCAACATATTTTCACCTCGCCGTAGGAGTATAATTGAGTCAGCACTGGAAGGCATACTAATGACACAATACTACAGCGAAGTTTTGCGACACTCTACGTCAACCACACAAAAGAAAACTAAAACAGTAAGTACATTTATTATTTTTAATATTGATAGTAACTGAGCCGTACGCCACTGCGAAAGCACTCGTTTTTGTAGCCTTATTCGCAATAATTTGAAGAATGGCGTAATATGAATATATTGTTTATTTAAGGTGCACAAACAGATAATTCAATGAGATCAATTGTTTCAGGGATTAACGCACCAACTTATTTGATTTCAAAAGTGAATGGATACAACAATTTTGTCGAAAAATTCATCTACCGTCAGCCATATTTTTTTATCTTTTTTTTAACTCTGCTTATATTTGATCCGTAATCATGTTTTTCACCCGAGGAAAAATATATTGTAATTAACCTCTTCTTGGCAATCTCCGTTTCGGAACGTATTTCCGCCAAAGGTTTAGAAATTATTCATTGTCTACAATATTTTGTGGAATGTTGCATACACTTGACATAAAAACAAAGTCATATAGAAATTTATAATGTGGTACATCAAGATGCGCATTTAATCGGTGTTGTTTGCTATTAATATATCTTTTACACACAAAAATACTGTACGGTCAAATGTTGATATTGCAAACAATACATTTAATAATAGTACCAGTGAATTCTAATATCGAAAATCGCTTAAGAAATCTATTAACACTCATCGAACATAACAAAGAACGCAGTTGATTCGCCATCATCAATCTAATCCTGCATTCATACACATACCATACGTATATGAATCTCAACTTCGCGTGTAACCGACCGCTTTCGACATACATCATCGCCGCCAATGAATGCGCACTCGTTTCTACAGGTTTAATTTGCACAGTTTATTCAAACAAATAACAAAAGTAACTATTATATCAAATAAAAAGTATATAAAATAAATATCGGAAACGACTGTATACTTACTACCAGCGTAATCGTTTCGCATTTTAAATTTTTGCTGTGTAAATCGGATTTTAGCGGCATGTTTAAGTTGCTCTTTCATATTCCAAGATACAATATAATACAATAGATGTTAAAGGGAATAGACAAAGAAGAATACAAAAATTAAGATGTATATTTTTCCAAAACAATATTTCAAATCCTTATTATGTGTACATCGGACAAACATTTAAAATTACAATTCAAAATTGAATATTAAAGAGAAACTAACAATTGTACTTACTAGAGTTTTCTGTGTTCATAATAGATAAGCTTTACTGGGATAATACCGTACTGTAAAACCCCTTGCAGCGTAAAATTGTTAAAACGACAAAATATAGATAGGTTTAAATGAAAGTCGTGCCAGCGAATAGCACCCCATACTTTAACTATGCGGGAGTAAGAGACAGACACTTTAACGTGGCGTCATGTAGTCTACCAAGACAGATTAGTATTCCCCAAAATACGTTTAGTAAAATGTTTGCTACCTAACTCAGTGTATATACGATATATATATGTATATCTACCTCCAGGTGCTATTGATTGGACACCTGCGTCAGAACAATCGACTCATGTTGCTAGGAAACCATCCGTTGCACGCTAAATCTGAGGATTTGTCAAATCTGCATGCGTCGGGGTACTTTGAACTTATTCTCGATGCCGCCGTGATAAATGCCGTTCGTTAAGGTGCTATTACAAAGCGTTTCTTCCGATAAATAAAGAAAATATTGACGCGAATAATAACAAAAAATTAAATAAATATTTTAAAATTTTGGTTAATTGTTTCTGCAAGTTCAAAATGAAAATCTTATTACAAATCTCTAAGATTTTCCATTTAATTGAGGTATTTCTAATTCGTGCAGTTGATTATTAAATTAGTTGCTGAGAAATGTTTAAAAACATTAAGTGATGTTCTCGTAGACAATTCATTTGCTTTTGCATCTTACAGTAGTTGTTTTTAAAGCTTTGGGTTGTTATTTACGAACAAGCACCGAGCGAGAACTATTCTCCAGTTTCCGCTTTACTGAAACAACAATCATTTAGTTTTCTTAGTTTTCTGGAGCAACAGACAAATTTTAATATGAAACTAAAAATAGACTACCTTTATTTTATATAAGGCATTTGCATATATACATTCGGAAAAAAGATATCTTTGCTATGGAAACTTAATTCGCATTTTACCTCAGACAAAGTATATATATATATATATATATATATATATATATATATAGGTATATATAACTGGTAATAATTTATATTTATAATAATAATAATAATAATAATAAAATATATAACGGGTGTCTTTTTAGAGGTATAGAACTTTGAAATGGAATAAAACAAATATGATTTTCTTAAATTGACATGAAATTTACTTTATTCGAAAGATAATCTTCTGGCATTATAATTTAAATATGACTTCTGGCATATGACCGTCACGGCTGGCTCGGACGTAGTCTAATCTGGAGGGCCAATTTTCGATTACTTTTTCCAACATTTGTGGCTGTATATCAGCAATAACGCGGCGAATGTTGTCCTCCAAGTGGTCAATCGTTTCGGGCTTATCGGCGTAGACTATCGACTTCACATATCCCCACAGAAAATAGTCAAGCGACGTTAAATCGCACTATCTTGGAGGCCAATTCACGGGTCCGAAACGTGAAACTATGCGGTTACCAAACGTTTCCTTCAATAAATCAATTGTGACACGAGCTGTGTGACATGTTGCGCCGTCTTGTTGAAACCACAACTCATGCACATCATGATTGTTCAATTGAAGAACGAAAAAGTCAGTAAGCATGGCTCTATAGCGGTCACCATTGACTGTAACGTTCTGGTCAGCTTCGTTTTTAAAGAAGTACGGACCAATTATTCCACCAGCCCATAAAGCACACCAAACAGTCAGTTTTTCTGGATATAACGGTGTCTCAACATACACTTGAGGATTATCATCACTCCAAATACGGCAGTTTTGTTTATTGACGTATCCATTCAACCAAAAGTTAGCTTCATTGCTAAACAAAATTCGCTAAACAATCTTGTTTTGGGCCCATTCACCGAATCTACGCCTTGCTAGGTGATCGTGTGGCTTCAATTCTTGCACGAGTTGGATTTTGTAAGCACGCAAACCTAGATCTTTCCGCAAAATCTTCCATAAAGTGGATGGACACATATCCAATTCCTGTGCACGATGGCGGATATATTGATTCGGGTCTTCCTCTACGCTACCCTCTACAGCAGCAATGACTTCTTCTGTACGCTCTGTACGACGTCTCTCTGGATGCGTGTTATCATTTAGAGTATACGTGGTGCGAAAACGTCCCATAGTTAATCGAATTAATTGCTCTGATGGACGATTATGTTGACCGTAATATTGACGTAGTGCGCGATACGTATTTCGAACAGAACCATGATTTTCAAAATAAATTTGCACAATTGCAAGCGTTGTTCAGGCGTCAGTCTATTCATGTTGAAATGATAAACCAAACTAAATATAAATCACTTAACAGCTGACAAAATGGCCGCCAGTTAAAAAAGTGTTGCCAACTTAAATTTCTATACCTCTAAAAAAAACACCCGTTATATTGCCCAACAGGCTAACCCAATTATAGGACAGAACATTAAGTTTTCCAATAGTGACATAACAATATTGACTTTTAATGCAAACGCACCTTTGAACGTTTTTCATGATCTGGCAATGCCAAAACGTCAGTCAAGGTTAATAAGTCATCGTTTGCTGGTAAATAAAAATATGTGAGGCGTGGTTTCGGCAATTTAAAAGTGGTGATTTCGATGTGCAAGACAAAGAACGTGTTTGCAGACAGAAAAAGTTTGAAGATGCGAAACTGCAGGAGTTATTGGCCGAAGACTCAAACTCAAAAGCAATTGGCAAAAGCGTTAAATGTGGCCCAAGAAACGATTAGCGACCGATTTCGAGCAATGGGAATAATCCAAAAGATGGGAAAATGAGTGCCACATCAATTGGATGACAGGCAAATGGAAAATCGAAAAATTGTCTGTGAGTCGCTGATTCAAAGGTATGATTGGATGTTATTTCTGCTTCGAATAGTGACGGGTGATTAAAAATGGATATATTTCGAAAACCCTAGGCTCAAAGGATCATGGTTATCATGGTAAAGTCGGCCCATCCACTCCAATGCCAAATCGTAAAGACAATGCCCTATGTTTGGTGGGACCAGAGTGGCGTGGTGTTTACGAAATGTTGAAACCTGATGGAACAGTTAATACGGATTTCAACAACAAATTATCAGTTTGAATCATGGATTGATAGAAAAACGTCCAGAATGGGTCCGAAGACACGATAAAAACCGGTCAAGGAAGCGTTGAAAGCACTTGGATGGGACATAATATCACACCCGCCGTACACTTCAGACCGTACCCCATGTGACTGTTGCGTTTTCACATCAATGGAACACGTGCTTGCAGAGTAGCACTTCGCCACTTTCAAAAAAGTTAGAAAATGGCTCGATGAATGGTTTTGCTCAAAGGGCAAACACTTTTTTTGGAATGACATCCATAAATTGCTTGATAGATGGGCAAGATGTGTAGAATCAAATGGCTAATACTTTCCATAAATAAATTCTTCCATTTTCTTGAAAATTATGTAGTTTTTTTTTACGAAAAAGCCGATAATGACTTTCCAGTACGCCTGGTATAAATGTATACAGCTTTCTAGTTTTAAAACTAAATTAAAAACTTTCCTGTTCTCTCAACAATAGTATAACTTAAGCACATTAATCCTTCCAGCATTATCACAAAATATACCAATTTAATTTGAATTGTAGTTTAAATTTATTTAGATCAAGGAAGTGGAAAGGACACCAGACTTCGATCGATTCTACTTCTATAATTAAAACATCTGTCATTGTAATCTTTTACATTATTATTTTTGTCTGTATGTGTTTTAGTTATAAATAAATATTTTATTTTATTGAAATATACCATAATTTTAATTTTATTTCCCAAAAAATACTACGAAAGTTGAATATAAATAAAGATACATCATTAAAAGTACTCATTTAAAGTTGTAGTTTTGCAACAATACAACTTCTGTATCTCGACTATTGTTTTTTTAAAATATATATATAATAAGCAAACCACTAGACACAATACCCTAGACAATATATTTAGAAGCCTTTTATAATAGTACGCTAATGATACGTCATATACTGCGGTATTTCGTTTTGCGACGTTACACTTGATGATTCGATGATTGTACTATTTTCTAACTGAATGAACCATACACTTTTTACGATGCGTACGCCTATGGCGCGCTGCGCATTTCTGACAGTCTTATTTATAAGCAACATCTTTGCAAATGTAAGCCGCTTTTATATTTTACTTGAATATTGAGAAAATTAATATACACATTTTCGTCGCGCGCTGCTTTTTCTACACTCTTACGAGTAAATATAGAACTTCAATCATCTATAATAAATGTTCCTCAACAATGAACACTAAGACGCTGTGAAATTGTAATAAAGACATCCAAAAAAATCGAAACGCTCTCAAAATATTAACGATGAGCATAAATAATAACTTATGTAACAACCAAATAATCAAAGAATTATGGGGTACACGCGCATATTAATAACAAATCATTTAACATTTTGCTCCTAGTCAAACAATGTCTTCCGTCTTTCTCTCGTACGTGGAACATTGCCACAGTGTCAGAAGGGCACCGCCAGTTTGTTAAATCCATTCGGTTCAGATGATGATGTAGACATATGCAGCCCATCAATTTTACTGATGTGTATGGTACATATGTGAGGCTGTTGTACAGTGGAGTGGAGTGTGCTATTAAACGTTACACATATCGCCCGACTCCGACGTACCATTATCATTATAATACATATTACAGGCTAATTATTAAATCTGTATTCAGAAAGAGTATGCTAATATTAATACACCCTCCCCTTTTGAGTGTCGAAGAGTTTTTGGAGTCGTAGTCGTTGGATATGAAATAGGGTTCGTTGTGCATTCACGGACAGACGGAGATAGAAAGAGGTGCGGTAAAAAATGATATTATTGCAATTTTATTATTCATAATTTTATTGTGCGAGCGTTTTGCTCGTACGACCATATAGATTTGCATGGCATAAAGTATTATGAAAGAAACGATGTGTATAAAATACAATTACTAGTGAGGCTTTATGGTTTCTACAATACCACGGTGTTTTTATACGCTCATCATGGAGAAGGGAACTTGTAAGATGCAACAATACAAAATGTATTACCTTTGTATCCAATAGATTGTATGTTGTGTGTATTATCAATACAAAACGATGCAAAAGAGACGGCCTGAATTAATAAATAAAATTGAAATAATAATTGTTTTTATTGTCTAAGAGATTACTCCATTAACAGGACAATATACAGTCTGTCGCAGAGAAAACGGAACTTTTTTTAAAATAGCAATTCTTAGTGGCACCACCTATTAAAAATAATATGCGTCGGTAAGGTAGATATTTCATCAACGTTGTCAAAATATCACATTCTCATCATCAGAAGCAGAGAAATTGCGGGTAAAGTAACAGTATGTATTAAGCCTGCAGAAACGAATGCGCACTCATTGGCGGCGATATATTTCGTGGGCGGTTGGATATATCCGAAGTCGAGATTCATATGCGTATGGTATGTGTATGAATGCCGGATTAGATTGATGATGTTGAATCGATGGCGTGCTTTGCTATGTTCGACGAGTGTTAATAAAGAGTGTTTCAAATTGCGCGGTTTTTTTTAAGAATAAATAAAATATAGATGGCGCACTGAATTTGTCTGGGTATGTGGGCATTTAAAAAGAGTGATGTATGACATTTATAAAAATAACTTCGTATACGGTACAACAACGCGTTCAAATTGTTGAATTATTTTATGAAAATCAGCGTTCTGTGAAAAGAGTTTTTAGAAAATTACGTGAATTTTATGGTTTACATAATCGCCCATCTGTGGCCGTTCACAAGAAAATATTGGTTTGGTTCGTGAAAGTGTTGCTGAAGATCCTGAAATGTCCATTAGACGACGTTCACAACAACTTGGACTTAGTGGATCAACAACATGGCGTATTTAGCTCTGAATGCGTATAAGGTTCAAATAACACAGGAACTGAAGCCATTAGATCATTTAAAACGTTGCTCATTTGTTAATTTCATCAAAGAACAACCACCTGATTTTTCTCAAAAAATAATGTTTTCCGATGAGGCACATTTTGAGCTTGGTGGCTATGCTATTAAACAAAATTGCCGTATCTGGAGTGAGGGAAATCCACGAATTATTCATGAGAAACCCATGCATCCTAAACGAGTTACTGTTTGGTGTGCATTATGGTCAGGTGGCGTAATTGAACTTTGCTTCTTTGAAAATGCTACTGGTGAAGCTGTAACTGTCAATGGTGGTCGATATCGTCGAATGATAACCGAATTTTTGTGGCCTGAATTAATGAATATTGATCTAGAGAATATGTGGTTTTAACAGGATGGCGCTACACCTTATTTTGCACACGAATCAATTGATTTATTGAGAGAAAAATTTTCTGGACGTGTAATCTCAAGAAACGGTGATGTTAATTAGCCACCAAGATCATGTGATTTAACACCGTTAGACTATTTTCTTTGGGGTTATGTGAAGAGTCAGGTTTATAAAAACAATCCACAATCTATTCCTGCTTTGAAGATAGAGCCTGAATTATGTCAAAATGTCGTTGAATATTTTAAGAAAAGAGTGGACGTCTGCGGAGCTGCAAGAGGAGGCCATTTGGCAGATATTATTTTTCGCATATAAATGTCATAACTGATACTTCAATTACCAATAAAATGTTTCTGAAAGTGAATGCAAATTATGTGTTTTATTTATTCTTCAAAAAATCCGCCAAATTTGTAACACCCATTAGTTTGTAACAGATGTCTACTATCTAAAAACTATGCTACTGATTTTAATTTTTGTTTAATATTTATTTAAAAATATATTTTATTAAATATAAACATACACCTAATTAATAAAGTATTAAAAAACATATTTAAAGTTTAATAACATAAGAAAAATATATCTAAAATTTTAGGCGTCGAATATATCTATACAATTTTATTAGTATGTTATTAACTAATTTAGATTTCAAAAACGATTTTCCACATTAGCATATACTGGCACTATTATTAAATGTACTACTGTGGGCAGAAAATAGTAAGACTTTTTAATTTAAATTTCGCGCGAACACCCATTCGTCGAAATATTTTTTTTCTAGGGTAGTATGACTGTCAGTGACATCTGTGCCAAATGTCACATCAAAATAATCATTAGTGTTTAGTATACGTTTGTCTTTCTGAAGTACAAAAAGTGCATTCGGCGATTTTTACAATGAGTGAAATTATTCAACAAAGAAGTTCCATTAAATTTTGTGTACGGAATCAAATTTCTGGTACCTAAACGTTCGGAATGTTGCAAAAGGCCTTCGGGGATAACTGTTTGTCGCGAGCAAGTGTTTTTGATTAGTACAAATTATTCAAAGAGGGTCGAGAACGCGTTGATGACGAACCACGTCCAGGACGGCCATCAACATCAACTGATGATCAACATGTCAATCAAGGAATTGGTGCTTGAGAATCGACGATTAACAGTCAGAGACCTTACTGGCATCGTTGGAATATCGGAAGGATCACTGAAAACCATTTTGAAAGATCATTTGAGCCTAAGAAAAGTGAAAGCACGATTTGTTCCACAATCACTCAATTTTTTGTAAAAACAGCGTCGCGTTGACGTTTGTGAAACAATGCTTTCCGACTATCAAGACAAAATGAAAGGCATCATAACTGGAGATGAAACTTGGATCTACGCTTTTGACCCGGAAACAGACGATCAATCGGCTGAATATCGTATCAAAGGTGAGCCGAAGCCCAAAAATTGCAAAAAAATTGCTTACTGCTCCTTGACTAACATCACATTCCTGAGCAATATCTCTCTGTGTCATTGAAGTGTGCTCACTTAATGTCACAATCTTCTCACGTTTTCTGGGCGCGAACAACCGGTAAAAACACAATATAAATCAAACTTTGAACTTTGAAAGAGTACATGTGAACAAATTCTCTAAAATGCACTGAATAACTGTGTAATATGTTACCGATGATATAGGTTATGTTTTTTGACATAAAACTACTGTCACAACTGACCTAACAATGTTGCCACACGCAGAAAACTAAGAAAATAGTCACGATTCCATTAATTTGCACAATACTGTATATATTGGGTCTGGGAAAAAGTTCGTGGCGTTTTTCCCGATAGATGGCATTGGTTGCCGATAACTAAAGAACAACAAGTCACAGCGACACCACCGACGGCTCGTTTTTTAGATGACCTTCCAAACGTTAGTTTGAGCGTAGAAACATTGTAATCGGTGCAGTGGTTGGAAAGTTATTCGCACTTGAAAATGGAGAAGAATAATGAGAAATTTCGCTATATTCTGCAATATTATTATGATAAGGGGAAGAACGCTGCGCAGGCTTGTGATAAAATTTGTGCTGTGTACGGTGAAGGTACTTTATCGAAATCTGTTGCGCGGAAATGGTTCGCTCGCTTTCGTTCTGGAAATTTCAATGTGAAAGATGAGTCACGCTCCGGTCGTCCAATCACTGAAAAATCTGATGAAATTCTTGAAAAAGTCCAACAAGATAAGCATATCAGCAGTGTCGATATTGGCATGGAGCTAGGCATTGACCACAAAACTGTTTTGAACCATTTACACAAAGCTGGTTACAAAAAAAAGCTTGACGTATGGGTTCCTCATGAGTTGAGCGTGAAAAACATGATGGACCGAATTAACATCTGCGATGCGCTGCTGAAACGGAATGAAATCGAGCCGTTTCTGAAACGTTTAATAACCGTAGATGAAAAATGGATTATGTACGATAATCGGAAGCGTAAAAGATCGTGGATAAAGGATGGTGAGCCGTCACAAGCGTTCGCTAAGCCAACATTGACGCCAAAAAAAGTGATGCTGTGTGTATTGTGGGACTGGAGGGGAATCGTCCACTACGAGCTACTTCCAACTGGTCAGACGATTGATTCTCAACTCTACTGTGCACAACTAGAGAGATTACGCCAGGCGATTGAAAGAAAACGGCCCGAATTGATTAATAGGAAAGGTGTTGTCTTCCATCATGACAACGCCCGACCACACACTTCTTTGATGACCCGTCAAAAATTGAGAGAGTTTGGTTGGGAAGTTTTGATGCACCCACCTTACAGTCCGGATATAGCACCCTCTGACTATCATCTGTTTCGATCTCTGCAGAACTCTCTCAATGGAATTAAGTTGGTTTCAAAAGAAGCCTGTGAAAACTACTTGATTCAGTTTTTCGACCAGAAACCACAGAAGTTTTTCACCGATGGGATCATGGATCTACCAAAAAAATGGCGAAACATTGTCGATAATAATGGAGCATATTCGGTTTAAATGAATTCGTCCACGCGCCATGCGGGGACCAGTTGAATTTTACTGAAAAAACGCCACGAACTTTTTCCCAGACCCAATACATTGCAGATATTTCATTTCTAACTTTAACCAGTTCATTTTCGCATATGAAATGACTTTATTGTTCGTTTTACAATTAAATAAATCTTGGAAAAACATTTCTGTTTTTACACCGTTTCAAGATATTAAAATCTGCACTTAACCTTTAGCTAGTCGCGTTAAAATACTTACACTATTAGTCGCGTGAGGTCCATGTGTACCCATTATTATTTGGAAAAATGAAACAAAATTAATATAAGCAAATATTTACTTTATAAAGGAACTTTAAAAACAACTCTATAACTCTACAAAAATGTTATCCTTTTAGAAAATAACAAAATATAAACTTCTAAAACAGTCTTGAAAAATATTTTGAAAATTTGATGTTCATTGCACATAAATTTATTCGATTTACCGCACTTAGTTCTCGTTTTTCTATCTTTAGACCGCGCACATAGATGACAACGGCCTTTGGTACCACTAGAATCGGTTCCAGAAGTTGAACTAGGAAGCTACTGAAATGGACAGTCACCTACATATAATATTTGCAGAAATAAGACAAAATTTAAGTCGCTTGGGGTCCATTGGACCCCATGCGACTAATTAAAGGTTAATATCTTAACCTCACTGGATAACGTGAAAGTTGTCTTTATTATCTTCTCTATTATCTTTGTGTAAAAGAGCATATGGATATTTATTAACTTTCATACAGAATAGGCGAATCCACCTCTCTTTTATAATACAATTTATCAAGCTAACCTGATAATAGAGGCGACAAAATGAATTTCGCCCAATAGAACGGAAGTTCGGTATGTTACACGGTTTGTTAAGTGTCCAAGCTTATACTTGAAAATTCATTACATCTGATTGAAATTTCGTATGGGACCTAACATCCCAATAATGCTTGTACGGTGGCTAGATGATAACCAAAAAAAGAAAAGAAAGAAAAATTCTTTTCTCACATGCGAACGTCAAGTGAAAAACGGACAGAATGGGCCATTCCAATTCTAGTACATTACACGGAAAATAAGAGAAGAAAAAACATAGTGATCGACAAAGAAGACTACACAATTCCAAAACACCTGTATAAAAGAATAAGAGATAAAAAATTAACATAACAATAGATAGGCGGTCCCCATTCAAAGATTCGAACCATAACGTGGTAGATAATGCCTTAAGGACCGCCTTTCTTCGCTATTGGTAGGCATGGAATTAAACGGCGGACGCATGCTCATTACACGTGCACCTTAGAACGTGTTCTTTGGCCATAGAGTACCGTGCCGTATAGTGGTGAACACGTAGTCCGCGATTGTTGCCATTTACTTGTAACAAAAGCACATTAGATTAATGTGAATAGTGCGGAGTTCTTTTATTTATTTTTTGCGCGGACAGACTGTTCGTTTCTTTCTTTTTTTGTGACGGAAGCGCTGTATACGGCCTCAAAATTGATCTGGATCTACATAGGCAGGCCTCTAGTGGCCATTTTATCAGGTGAGTTTGTCATAAAGCTAACATAGCCTTGTTTACAAATAGAATAAACATATACCCACAGTATTTTAAAAGAAAACAATTATTTTGCAACATAATAGCAGTTTACAAAGCTCATAAGTATATGCTTTAGAGAGACGTATGTATTGGACGTATAACTTAAGTCGATTGGACCTATTGGTTTCACTGATTGTTGGAAGATATGTACCCGTATAACTATGTTGGACAAATAAGTTTAAAAGTTTTATTGGAAGTAATTTAATCTTTTATCTTCGATTAAAAATAAGTAATTTCCACCCTAGAGTTCTTGTAAATATTGTCACGTATTTCTCGGGATACTTCTCCTGGCGCCAGTAAAACCAAACATCATTTTAAATATAACTTTCGCATAATTTATAGTCCCAAAACGCAAATTGCAAATATCTCCGATTAACACTGATCGCTAATATCGATCTTCACGTATCAAAGTCAGTATCACTAATGATGTTTCTTTCTCGAAACTTCTTAACAATATATCAATATAATTTCACGGTGTTTTAAATATAGTTTATAAAAGAAACTTCGTGCAAGAACTAAGTTATTCGTTTCGGAAGGATATGAAGCATACGCGCATAATATGAGTTCTATAAGAACTCACACACGAAAATTACGATCTCTTCTACATGCTAAAAAATGCAGTTTTAGAATATCTCTTAATCTAGGGCTTAATGGAACTCCCATCAAAAATCCACAAGAAATCGTCAATTGTTTTAATGTATTTCTCGATTTTTCTAACGTATATTAGACATAGAACACAATTCGGCAAAATGAAGACAAAAAAAACCCTTACCACATCAATATTGGTTCCCTGTATATCGGAAATGCTTTAGAAGATGTTCTGCATTAAAGTTTTTTTGTCGGAATTTTCAATTTGTGAGCTATATCATTGGTTTTTGCACCCACAAAACGACAACTGTTTGGAAGTAAGTCAAATTTATTAAATTCTTGTTAAAACAAAACTTCCCCCAGCCTAGGTGTAATAAATATTGGGTGTAGGTTCATAAAAAGTACTATAAATAGAATTGAAAATAATATATTTAACCAACATTAAAAAGCTGCTTCCTATAAATAAAGTTACGAATATGTTCTTACAACTAAGTTGTTATGATCAGTAGATAATTACAGTGCATCTGAATCCGTGGTAAAACTCGCACGGGATAACTCCGTCTATCTTTTTCCACAAAAAACCAAACAAACACTTATTTTCACAAGGAACAGTTGAAATTATTAGTAATTCAATTACAAACAAGGTATAAAGTTTTGAACTTTGAAATTACTTTAATATAGATTTCAAAGTTTCCCTTACCACGAGATCAAGAGGCAAAACAAATGAAGAAATAGTATTTATATTTCCAAGAAAATGTTCTTCAATTAATATAGTTTAGATCTAAATTAAAACAAAAAAACGTTTTAAAATATTTTCCAAAAGATTCAAGTTAAAGATGGTTATTGATCCTCCTAGAATTTACCAAGTTAATCTTCTGTTAATTTGAAAATACTTATTTCATCTGTGTAGGTACACACGGAGGAAATCTATGGAGAATTTCAACTAGAGTCGGCCATTTTATGTCCGCGTTTGGCTAAAATATAATAAAGCAAAAGTAAATTAAGAAATCACTAATCTAAGCTCAATCTAATATATCCACAATGGTGTTTATATTCCCAAAAAAAATGGGCTTCAGTTAATACATTTTAGACCTAAAATAAAGCAACAAAACGTTTTAAAATATTTTCCAAAAAATTCAAATTAAAATATAAATTCTAGAGTTTAGCAAATTAATCCTTTGTTAATTTGAAAATACTTATTTCATGTATGTAGGTACATACGAAGGAAATCTAGCAAGAATTTTTGTTGAGCTCGCGCATTTTAGGACCGCATTTGGCTCAAATATTATTGACAATATCAAAGAATTGTTTAAAACTTTTACACGTATTTACCTGTTATGTAAATAATATTTCATATAGTGCAAAGATTTTGAAAAAATGTACATTCCACCTACTAAGTAATAGAAAAAGAAAGTGAATATAAAAAATTTAAAAAATCGTACGATACGTATCCGCATTTCACTAAAATATCGTAGAATTGATTGACATCGTGCAAAGTCTGTTTAAAACTTTAAAATCATGTAAAACTATACAAATATTGCCCCATCATATGACTAGTAGTTTCTTGATGGAGAGGATTTAAAAGGTATCTTATTACGCGTCTATATCTTATTAATAAAATGTCTCAGAAGAATTTTTACGTTTCTTGTTAATTAATAATTGCTAGTTAACATTTTAAAAAGAAAACAAATATTAACAAGACCTCCAGAAGAAATATCGAGCCGTTCAATAACATAAAACTACACTTTTCATGCGATTAATACATCTTTAGATTTGCTAACCTACAAATTAATATACCAATAACATAATAAATTTATTTAAATAATAAATTCACTTAATGAAACACCAAAATTAAATAATAAATCTACCTGTTGTGTATCGCAGCTCAAAAAATCATTTGAAACATAAAATATACCAAATTCTTTTTCCGTCGGAGAATCGTAAATTCACAACGCATCATATTTTTTTTTCAATTGTTTTTTCCCTTCTTTTTCAATTATCCCGAATTTATCGGTGAAACTGCATCAGTAGGTTGAACGAGGATGTAATCTTTCACTCCCTCGCCGGCCGGATAAGTGTCAAGTTGGGGCTGGTTATCCCCAAATCCCGTTTGACCGCCGGAAGGGTCGGCCTACGTATGTCCGAACTCTGGAACAGTTAACTCGAATGGGCCAATTTGTTTGACTTTAATTGACTGTTGGAAAATATATATGTAAGCCTTAAATTCACATTTTTTGGCAAGAAAACACTTTTATTTTGCCCCGATTTTTTTCCTACTTCCTTTGATCTTTTGACGGGTTATTTACTTCCACGATTTTTCGTTTGTGTGTTTGTATTTTTCTTTAAAAGTAAATACTTGGTTTGGAAGGTGAATTTTGAATTTATATCAACTTCCTTTTTGTTATTAAATATGATTCTGAATACGAAAAATAAATGTGTATTTAATTAATTGTGCATCTAAATTATTTAATCAGTGTTAAAGTTAGTGGTTTAAAAATATCGTTTTGATAGCATTTATAAAAAATTAGAGGCCATAAGAAATAACCTTTTTGTGTTGGTACACCTGAAAAATGAGTAGTAAAGTGTTGCAACTTCTAATTTATCAATCGTCTTGCAATCGGTGCATTGTTTCTCTGAAATAAAAGCTTTATTGGTTTAAATAATAAATGTTCATTAAAAAATCAATGATTGTCTTTGGTAGTTGGATTATAAGTAGGTATTTCATGGTTTTTGTTAGAACAAAACAATGTTTAATATGTATAACATACAGTACTGTGCAAAAGAAAGAAGCACCTAACAATATTTTCCAAAACTTAGTTACTAAAACCTTTTAACTAATAATTATTGGCTTAATTTAATTTATAATCCTTAATACATCTTTCCAAGAACGATTCACTTATTGGTAGTAATATAATCACTGGAAATTTCGAAGTTTATAACATCGTACTTCCGCGTAGGGGTGAGATCGACCGCCTGATTAGAGGATTAAAGTAATAAATTTTGTTGCACCACAATGCTCTGCAATAAAATTTCAAATGAGAGTTATTTATCTAAAAGATTTTGTTTTTAATTCAGTGGTAGAAACGATACAGAGCGGTTCCGCAATAGAATTTATTTAGATTCTTAAAAAAAGCGCCTACGAGTGAAATTTTCATTTTAAGAAAAAATTGTGAGCTGTAAATTGTTATAGTAGATAGAAAATGCCTAGAATAGCATTACTAGAAGGAAATAAAATTATTGTTTCACACCAAGAGGGTTATAGTCAAGTGAAAATATCAAAGATAGTGAAATGTTTCCAGTATGTCGTACAACAAACAAAAAGAATGACTGAAACCGGCAGTGTAAGTGATAGGTCAAAGAGTGAACGCCCAAAAAAACTCAATAAAGCTGATGCACAGCTTTTAAAAGTTAGTTCCTTAAGAAATCGTAAGAAAGTTAGCCCAAAACTAGTTCAAGATCTTACGCGAATATCTGGTACTTCGGTACATGCTTCAACAGAAAAGCTATACTTGCTCAGATCAGGCTGGAGGGAATGCGTGGCCGTGAGAAAACCCGTACTGCGACGAGGTAATAGAGGGAAACGATTAAAATATGCCAGAGACCACGAAACTTGGGGATATAATGAGTGGCGAAAAGTACTACGGACTGACGAATCTAAATATCAATTATTTGGAACGAACAGACGTCAGTATGTTAGACGACGCCTTGACGAATCGTTATTGGAACCATGTTTACACACTACCATAAAGCATGGAGGAGGCAATACCCAAGTTCGGGGTTCTATTTCGACAGCAAGTATGGGTGAAATTATAAAATAGATGGTAAATTAACTGGTGAGAAATACAGAACACTATTAGAAGAACATGCCACACCATCAGGGCAGCGACTTATTGGCAATAATTTCATTCTACAGCAAGATAATGATCCTAAGCATACCTCAAAACTTGTAAAAACACAGCAGGAAGCAAATGGGGTATTGCAGACTATGATATGGCCACCTCAAAGTCCTGACTTAAATGTTATTGAGAATGTGTGGGATTATCTTGACAGAACAAAGTGTGAAAGGGGACCAAAGAACAAAAATGAACTGTGGAACATACTACAGGAAGAGTGGTACAATATTCCTGAAAATTTCACTAATTCATTATTGGAAAGCCTACCAAGAAGAATGCAGGATACCATAAAAAATAAAGGTGGTCATACAAAATATTGAAAATTTAAGTTGTTTATGTTTAAATATCGATACGTGTTAGTTTTTATACATTAAAAAAATTTTCAACTTGTGTAAGATTATTATTTATTCTTTTATAATAGTTTCTTGTAAAATTCAAGAAGGTGATTGTTTATTTTGCACAGTACTGTATTTACTTATCAATAACATAGACGAATATAGGTAAAATATCCTACTCTTTGAACCATATTATATCAATTACGAAAAATACAGAACCGCGTTATATAATTAAGGCCATCAAACACAACAAATTCAACTTTTTTAGTTTTATTTTTATAAGAAATTAGGCAAAATAACGACTTGACGTGAACAACTCTTTCGTTAATATTATAGTACAAAGATTAATATATATTTTTAAATAATATGAATTAATATTCTTCTCGGACTTCTGATGTATGACACTGCAAATTCAAAGTCCTGATTATTACACCAAGTGTCTTCAATATTTTGTTTTAGGGCATCTGGGGTCGAATGTGGAGTTGAGTAAAAAATTCGTTTTAAACTATTTGATCAGGTTTAGATCCAGAGATGGCAAGGCTCGGAAGTTTCTGTCAGAAAATAGATCCTTTATTAATTTTGCTCTGTGGTATCTTGGATAAATTTGTAAACATCTCCAGAACTTAAAGAATCAATGTTGATTCCATTACAGATTTGTACTGTACTTGATTCATTGTACCAGTAATAATACAAAGGCCCTAGACCCTTTGTTGATATTCAGGACCAAATTATAATGGCTGGAGGATGTTTAATCGTTCTGATCTTTCTAAAGAAACGCAAATTTTCTATTGCCGCCTCCTCATTCATTTTTTATCTTTAATAAGCATGTGCAAAATTGGATGAACATAAACAACGATGCATACATTTTCCCAATACTTAACCATGAGATTTTTATGCTGTTTTGCACATCGCAATCTCATTTTCATCCACTCGGTCAGTCTTGGTTCTTTTCGCTGGCCAGCGATTATAAATTTGCTCGTATAATCGAGATGGCAAAGTTCGTCTCGATATATTTTAATGTTATATGCTTCTAAGATGCGTAGAACCTCTCTAATAGGTCGCTGTCAATTCTTTAATGATCTTTTAACAATTAATCTGTCCCCATGATCCGTTACCTTTCTCTTTCTTTCACAATGAATGGGGCCGCTCGAAGTGGATGGTAGCCTTTCTGCAATTAAGCATCTAGCCCTCCTGTCCACTGCTCGAGGAGAAACGCGTTCTCGTCTATTTCTCGATGAAAATAATTCCCAGATTTTAATAGTCTGTAGTCCTAACAGTTATTGCACTGGTAGTTACCCAACTTCTTTGGCTTAGTGCCAAAAGGATATGAAAATTTCAAATCCGTATAAAATTGTGAATTTACCATAGTGTATATCGATTATCTCCAAAGTCCGAACGATTTCGTTACTAAATCAAGAAAATTCTTATTTTGTCGGTTCATAATTACTGTTCCACACACTACGAACACCAAATTCAAAAGTTTTAATTTTGGCCAAAATCTCAATTTTTCCAAAGGGGTATACTCGTCAAAATTGGTAATTTTGAAAAGTCGTTGAATATTAACAAAAGCTCGTCTCCCAACGTTTTTTGAAAGTGCTACAACTGATTCTGATGACAAAATTTAATCAACACTTTTGAATTAATCCGGAGCGGATAAGAGACTTGAAAAGCCGTTCCAAAATGTGAACTTTTGAATGTATAAATGAATTATCTCTAAAGTTTGAATGATTTCTTTATTAAAACTAGAAAATTCTTATTCTCCTAGTTCAGAATTATTGTTCAACATATTACGAACAAGATATTCGAAACTTTTTATTTCGTCGAAAATCTCAGTTTTTCCAAAGGGGTATACTCGCAAAAATTGGTAGTTTTGAAAAGTTACTGTACATTAACAAATGCTTGTGTGCTAGGGTTTTCGAGGGTCCTTCAAATGATTGTGGTGTCAAAATTTATCCAACTCTTTTGACTTAATCTCGACAGAAAAGGAAACTTGAAAAGCCGTATAAAAATGTGATTTTTCAAATGTGTCAGTGGATTGACTTATCTCTAAAGTTTGGACGATTTTGCTATTAAAACCAGAAAATTCTTATTCCTGCTTGTACAGAATTACTGCTCTGTACACTAGGAACACCGTTTTGTATTAGTGAAAATCTAAGTTTTTCCAAAATAATATGCTTCAGGTAAGCGCATGTCTTTGCTTTTCCCCATTGTTACAAAACCGAGACCTCACCACACAAGAAAAATAAAATATCATAGAATTTATTTACATTTTGAACTTGGTAGCTATGTTAATAAACAAAATTGCCGTATCTGGGGTGAGGAAAATCACGAATTGTTCATGAGAAGCCTATGCATCCTAAACGAGTTACTTATTGGTGTGCATTATGGTCAGGTGGTGTAATTGGAGCTAACTTCTTTGAAAATGCTGCTGGTGAAGCTCTAACTATCAATGGTGATCGATATCGTCGGATGATAACGGAATTTTTATGGCCTGAATTAATGAATATTGATCTAGAGGATATGAGGTTTCAACAGGATGGCGCTATACCTCACTTTGCACACGAATCAATTGATTTATTGAGAGAAAACTTTCCTGGACGTGTAATCTCAAGAAACGGTGAAGTTAAGTGGCCATCATTGGCCATGTGATTTGACACCGTTAGACTATTTTCTTTGGGATTATGTGAAAAGTCAGGTTTAAAAAAACAATCCACAATCAATTCCTGCTTTGAAAGATGAAATTATTCGTGTCATTGGTGAGATTAGAGCCTCAATTATGTCAAAATGTCATTGAAAATTTTAACAAAAGAGTGTACGTTTGTGGATCTGCAAGAGGAGGCCATTTGGCAGATATTATTTTTCGCATATAAATGTCATAACTGATACTTCAATTACCAATAAAAAGTTTTTGAAAGTGAATGCAAATTATGTGTTTTATTTATTCTTTAAAAGATCCGCGGAATTTGAAACCCTCTTTACTTTGTCTATTTTAACATATAATTGTTGCTTCGTTTTAGATATTTTTATATGCGATATATTCCATGTTATTTTGACATGGAATATTATTGAATAATATTATTAATCAATTAAGGTTAATATAACCCCTTCCCACAATAATTTTCGTATTCTGTATACGTATTTCGACAACTAAGCTGTCATCATCGCAGATAATTAATCGCTAGTGTCACACCAAGAACCACGGCAAAATCCGCACAAACGCAAAGTCCGTACTGGACTTACACCGTCACAAGCCAAACACAGACTTACGGAAAAGAGGTTATATTACCCTTAATTGATTAATTTAATCATCCACAGTCTCTATTAAAAATTACCATTATTGCTTTATTCCGTTTCTATGTATTTTTGTTTAATTCTAATCTTGAAGTTTTAAAATTTACTTTTTATGAATTATACATAGTTTACAATTTCTTATTGTATTGTTCTTTTAATGGAGTAATGCTGGACAATAACGACATATTATTATTATTAAAACGACATCAAAATAAAATCAATTAATAATCAACAAAAATACGAGGAACACAAAATGCAGACCGGGGAAAAAATCTCCAAACTGATCGGAGTTAAAAAAATTAAATTTTGGAAGATGCTTTTGACTCAAGTGAAAACACAATCTTCTATGTAATACATTTGAAAACAGCGGCTTCATGATCTTTTTGCGCAATACATAATTATAAACTGTACTTGCGATCTATATAAAAGACATCTACTTTCAAATAACATTCCATTGTTAACTGTGCTATTGAAAATATCTTCTTAATTACACTACATTCTAGTTCCTGTAACACTTACTCAAATTACGGATTAAACACTTTTACTTTTCTGAATCAAAAGAATAATGGTGACCATCGTAAAGGACTGAAACACCGACAGCTGTGGCGCTTGCGAAAAAAATCGAATAAATGGACTAATTAAATATTGTTCAATCACTGTTGTTGTAACATTGCTAAAAATAATACTTTCAAAGTTAGAAATTAAACGCATTTGTAACCAAGATCAAGAATAT
The DNA here is from genome assembly GCA_031893035.1 of Dermolepida albohirtum. NCBI lineage: Eukaryota > Metazoa > Arthropoda > Insecta > Coleoptera > Scarabaeidae > Dermolepida > Dermolepida albohirtum. The sequence continues at coordinate 216,214 of JAVIWB010003165.1, forward strand.
TGAGTAATTTCTGCTAGGCATGAAAGCACATTGCGCATTACTAAGACTTGAATCAGGCACTTTTTTTGGAATTCCAACTTTTAGTTTTTGATACATCATTGTTTAGTTGTTGTATCTATAATTTCAATGTTCAATTTATATTTTTATGTTTTCCCTACCCGACCGAGTAAGTGAAAAAAATAATTGAAGAAAATCAATTATGTAAAATACATTTAACTCAGAAACTATATTAGAATGGACAATAATATACAACAATAAATAGAGGAGTGAGAAATACGTTTAGAGTTGAAAAGAAAGCATTTTGAGAGCGGAAGTATAATGAAATTAATGTCCTTATTGGTCGTTCAAAATCGATAAAGTATGGCACACTATCAAATCTATGAAAACAGACGACAGGCAGAAAGCATTATCCTTAATATATATCAATAGGTGGACAGAACGAAGAATGAAAAAACAATACTTCTCTCTGTCGTTCAAATATACCAATGATGATCACGTACAATCAACCATAAATTGCGTTTTTGGTGGTTTATTTTTCTTATTTTGGTGTTGTACACTCTTAGTATGATTTTTACAGTCGTGTTTGTGACATATCAAGGGGTTATCGAACACTTTACAGTGTATCTTGGCACCACTGTACAATGGTAGCCGTTTATATTTCGGAAACTGGCAACACTGTTCGTGTTACCTCCGATTTCATGATTGCATCGTGAAGTTTGTCATTTTTGACAGTATATTTACCTTGACAGTTTTATTATCCGGTCGCTATTTCTATTGTTGACAGTAACTTGAAAATTTTATGTCAGCGCAAAAGTGGAATTAACTCGCGAACAGTTTCCTGAAATTATTTTTCATAATTTTCGGCGTGGATTATCTGCATCGGCGAGCTGAATTCTTCACATGATGATGAAGCACCATCGAAAACTAAACAATATATGGTTGGTATGGTGAATTCAAACTTGGACGGCGTTTTTTGGACGATGAACTTCGTGAAGGTCATTCCACAAATGTTGTTGTGTCGCAAAACATTAATGCGGTGTCTGAATTGATAATGCAAGGTCGTCATGTGACATACCGTGAGACCGAGGCATCTAGATATTAGTAACACCAGCGGGCATAGGATCCTGCATGCAACATTTAGCCGTTAAGAAGCTATGTTCACGTTGGGTACCACATAATTTGACAACTATTCAAAAAAGGATTCGCGTCGATTGGTGCCAAGAAATTCACAAAAATTACAGTGGCGGTGTTTCAAAGAACATTTATAAAGTCGTGACAGGTGATGAATCTTGGATCTATACGTATGAGTCCGATAGTGAACAGCCATCGACTGTGCGGGTATTCCAAAGTAAGCCAAAACCAAGAAAATTGTTCGCGCTCGAAGCACATCAAAACAAATGGTCGCCTGCTTTCTCGGAAAAACCGGTCACATTGCAACCATGCCTTTAAAGAGTTGTAGAACAGCCAGTTCCGAATGGTACACAACTATTTGTTTGCCCAAAATTTTTTGAAGAAATAAGGAAAACAAACCGAAAACGACAGATCATTCTCCACCATGACAATGCGAGCTCTCACAGGTCGGTTCAAACAATTGAATATTTGACCGGGCAAAGCATTGATTTGATGAGCCATTCGCCGACCAGCCCTGAACTAGCACTCTGTGATTTCTTTTTGTTCCCACACGTGAAAAATAAATTTCGTGGTCAACAGTTTTCTACGCCGGAAGAAGCAGTTGAGGCATTCAAAACTCATAATTTGGAGATACCGTCTTCACAGTGGCAGCAATGCTTTTTGGATTGGTTTAAACGAATGAAAAAGTGGATTGATTTTCAAGGAGAATATTTTGAAAAGCAATAAAACTATTTTTGATAATCAATTTTTTTTTGTTTTCTATTCCCGAAATATAAACGCCCCCCCCCCCCTCCCCCCTCGTAATATGAATCGGTAAATTCATAAATAAATTTTCGCACTTTCGTCCGCCATATTTAATAACTATACGTTCGCCTTATATCGGGTGTATGTTAATGTCCGAGACCCACGTGACCAGCGATATAGGTATTTACTTGTACCACTATTGGCGCTACTGAAAAACAATTAGTTACTGTATATTCTTTTGACAGGTCGAAGTTACGAATTGTTACGAATTTCTAAGTTACCATTACCTTTTTATTATTACTTTATCTGTTTTTTATTGGGTAAGTTAAACGCTATTAATTGAGATTTTTGTGGTTACGTTGCTTTTTCACATTTTAGAGTTATTAAGATATTTACAATGCCTTTTACACAGGAACAAGATGCCTTTATTGTAATGGCACATTTTCGCAGTGGAACGCGCAATGCAGACGGAATATGGACGTATAGTTTACAATCATGCATAGATCAATTTATGGAAGCATATCCAGAAGTTGACATTAATTATGATGTTTTTAAAAATCATAAATGCATACTTGTAAACCGATTCCAGAATAAACATTGCATTTGCAGAGGAAAATCAACAGGTAGACCCACAGTTTTGACTCAACCAGTTGTTGATGATATTCGCAATCGAACGGATGTAAGCCCTAATAAATCATACGGAAACTATCGGCACAAACAGGTAATAAATTATATCAGCCCGTGAATTTATTGTAGTGACATTTATCAAAACTTTTCAGGGTTCAGTATTGCAACATGTTCAAAAGCATTAAAAAAAGAACTGCACATGCACCCATATAAAGTAACTGTTGTCCAACAACTTTTACCTGCTGATTTCGAAAAACGCATTAATTACTGCCAATGGTTCAATGAACATTTAAATAACAATGATTTGTTAGACTTAACCTTCTTTACGGATGAAGCTTATTTCCATCTATCAGGTTATGTAAATAGCCAAAATTATAGAACCTGGGCTACTGAAAAACCTGAAGCATTTGTTGAAACTAGTTTACATCCAATCAAAATTGGAGTTTGGATAGCAATATCACGACGTCGTATTATTGGACCTATATTTTTTAATGAAACCATAACTGCTGCAAGATACCGACAAAATATTTTGGAAGAATTTATTGAATCCTTGCATGACGATGAAATAACTTTAGGATATTTCCAGCAAGATAGTGCTACAGCCCATACTGCACGAGCTACTCTTGAGTATCTGCAGCAGTTTTATGGAGATCGTATCATAAGCCATGGATTGTGGGCTCCTCGATCCCCGACTTAACACCGCCTGACTTTTATTTATTTGGACGGATGAAGAACAACATATTCAAAAATCGCATACATGATTTGGATCACTTACGAGATGCAATTTTGAAATCGAAAGCAAACTTGAAAACGTTTTCGAAAATATGAAACGTAGAGTTAATTTATGTTTGGAAAATAATGGGGGCCATTTTCAACATTTATTGTAAAATAAAAAGTTATTGTGAAATAAAGAGTTATACATTACTTTAATCTGTATTTATTGTAGTAAACAGTTTTTGAAACATTATAACAACAATATGTACGAAATTACATTACTTGTCAAAGTGACAATTTAAGGTTAAGTTAGCGGAATCGTAGATATAAACTATGGTGTCCAACTGTAGAAAAATACATGAGGTCACGTGGGTCTCGGACATTAACATACACATAGTATAAAGATCCACTCGCTACTAACTTACAATTCTACACCTCATCTGTTTTATTACATTATACTGGTGAGGGCGCTGCGTACTCAGCACGAACCTGGCTTGCGGTAAGACATCCCAACTCAACTCAATACTGTAATTCATCTCGCTGTATGTGAATATATGAATTACAGAATTATAGTAATTTTGCAAGAAAGAATCCTTAACAGGACTCCGCTGAAGACAGTAGTTGAATATTAACTGTCTGAACGTGGGAATACCTAAACTCCAAAAATGATAAAAACAACCCAAATAACAGCTCGAATTAAAATCCATCGTCAACAATTACACATTACGAATTTAATCGTCTTTTCCAAAGCCACGTGACTTTTCTGTGTTGGATGATGTATTTCGAAAATTGATTTTCACGACTTTTCAACGATCAATCGTTCACGCAGTCTTCTTGAGCGTTTTCGAAAATTTCCTGGTAGCTTCCGGATCAAAATTCAACAACAAAAATTTTTTGAAATCTCAAAAATCGCGACGATTTTTGATCAACGACTTTGAACCGTTATGAACCGAACGGCTCCCGACAACTGTTCCTGCATGGTTGTATACATTGATGCTGGGAATTGAGTCGTTTTAAGCACAATTTGCTACGACGCCCGTTACTGGAGTTATGGCTGAAAAACCAAAATGTCTTCTTTAAAAAAGACGCATTTTTGCAAAATTACAAGCTGTCTTGACAGCGAAACCCTTCGTCCTGTCTTGACGATCTGTTCATTTTGATCGTCCCGGAGAGTAGTTTTATTTGGTCGAAAATTCATGGTGATCGGATGAAAAATGTGGAAGTTTTTTGGGATTTTTTTTGATTCTCAAACGATGACATTTGTTCGGAAAAGTCGAAGTGTCGGGTTTCGCCATTCTGAGACTCCTACCCAAGGTATTAGAACCCGCAAATTAGGAATTTAGGAACACGACAATTCGTTCCGTTCCCAAGATATTCGCGAACATTCTTGAATCGGTGAAAAACGAAAAATAAAAAGTGTCGACTTTCGATTGGGCGGATTTTTTTTATGTAAACATTACCGTGAATCCAGATGTGGCATTGTGTTTAATAACTCTACTGATGATGATAACTTAGTTGTCAAAATACGCAAATAGGGTACGAATATTGATGTTTTTTTGTCTTTTTTGATTAACTCAAAATACAATCTCCATCACAAACTTACGTTCTTAATTCTTTTTAAAGAGTATCTGATTTTTATTTAATACCCATGTATAATGTATAATGGCCTAGCAACAAAATAGTACATATAATAAGGCTTTCACATTTTATAAAATTAACCACATAACATCTTCTAAATTCTTTCCTGTTATAAATCACAAGCAATTAGATTACATTTGGTGGCATCTTTTTTTCTATATAACAGAAGTACCTCACCACATTAAAACAGATTATAATTTTTGTTTATCACTTTATTATTACATAAATTAGGTCTCTCTGAATAATTTCATAAAATGAATGATTTACGACAGGCCATAAATTCATGAAGCCTTAATGAAAATAAAACTGTTCCTCTATTTTAAATAATAGTAATCAGGCCATACCTTCGTTTAATACAAGTTTTTGTGGAGGCCTCCATTCGTGTGTACGCGTTCTTTTTGAATGATGAGAGGAATTTAAGCCGTTTTAAGCTTAGGCCACGGACTGGTTTGTTACCTGTCAGTTACCGACGGTAAATGTGAAGGTGTCTTGAATTACATTAGCAGCAACGCGCTGCTCAACAACCCTTGACAAGTCTATTAGCCTACTGAATTATTTGACATTTAATATTATCTGACGTTTATTACCTACTTCGCATTGTTTAAGTGTTGCTATTAGTTGAAATTTAGATCTGGAATTATTCGATATTCAACTCTGTAAATCTTGTCGATAAATTTACATTACTTTATGGATTTCTGATGCTAATAACACTTTCACAATAGGTATTCCGTGTATTGGCGTTAATATTCATTATCGACTGTACGTACTAGATTAAAAACGTTTGCTTTTTATTAAATATGAAATTACGAATGTCCCTAAATTGATTTTGATGTTAAAATTTGCTAAACTCTTTCGATTTGATTCTAACAGAATAGAGACACTTTAAAAACTATGTCTGAATGAAACTTGGGAGTTTATATTCTGCTAGTTTAAAGGTGTGAGCAAATCAAGTTTAAAAATATTTAGTTTGACGAGAAGTTCAATTTTCCCAAAAATTGCTATTTTGTCAGTGCAGTGTAGTGAAATATGTATACTTCGTTCGTTTGGTTACCGTCCTATGTCAACTGGGTCGCCTCAGTTTGAACGACTCTAACTTCGCCTTTTAAGGTTTTTATATTTTAGACATGTTGGTATTTATTTGCTCAAAACGCAGCTTCTGGAAGAATATAAAATGATTTGATTATTGAAAGAGAAATGCGTATTGCTTTATTTTGTTTGCAAAGTAATAACTGGGAGTGCAACTTAATTCGGTTACTTTTTTTTGTAAAAAATGTCTTTATTTTATAATCAAAATGCATGAACATATTATTCAAAGTATTGTCCATTGGAAGCTACAATTTTTTCCACATCTTTCGGGCAATTGATGGATTCCTTCCTAAAAGAACCGTTCATCCTTTGAGGCTAAGAACGAACTAAGCTTTTTTGATTCCTTCAACTGAAGTGAAGCGTATTTCAATAAGGGCATTCTGTATCCATCGAAATAAATAGTAGTCAGAAGAGGCAAAGTCTGGTCTATAAGGCGGGTGAGGTAAAACTTCCCAGCCGCTGTTTTCCAAATAGTTTATAACTGGTCTTGCAACATGAGGCCGAGAGTTGTCATGATGGAATATTACAGACTCATGTCTGGTTGCATATTCTGGTCGTTTTTCGGCGATTGCTCTCTTCAAACGAATTAATTGTTGTCTGTACAGCTCGCCCGTAATAGAATCACCAAGTTTTAACAGCTCATAATGGATAACACCCGTCGAATCCCACCAAATAGACAGCATTACCTTGGCACCATGAATATTTGGCTTCGCCGTTGATGTTGATGGCTGTCCAGGCTTTACATAAGATTTTTTTCGTTTTGGATTATCGTAATGAATCCATTTTTCATCACCAGTAATGATTCGATGCAGAAACGACTTCTTTTTATGGCGTTCAAGCAGCATTTGCGACATGCAAAAACGTCTTTCAACGTTTCTTGGCTTCAATTCGTGTGGTACCAAATTTCCTTGCTTTTGGATGAATCCCAATGCTTTTAAACGTTTTGAAATGCCTTGGTGAGTTACTCCCAACGTTTTTGCAAGTTCTTGCGTTTGACATGAATCTTCATTCAGTAATATCTCCAGTTCCTGGTCTTCAAACTTTTTTGGTTGACCTGGACGCGGTCTATCTTCAACGCTGAAATCACTGCTTTTAAAGCGTCATTACCATTCACAACATGATTTTTTTGTTGGAGCAGATTCACCATACACTTCTGCAAGCAATTATTGAGCTTCAGCTGCACTTTTCTTCCAATTAAAACAGAAAATAAAAGCTTTTCCCGCAAATGTTGTTTATTTAACACAGATTCAGACATTTTCAATGAGCTCAAAAATAATGTTGTACAAAATTCAAAACAATGTAACTAAATATGGTTAACAGATGTCAAACCCTTCCAACAAAAAAAAACATCTGTCATACTTAACTATATATAAAAACTAACGACCTCTATTGAAAAGTAACCGAATTAAGTTACACCAATAATAAATATTATGTTGGTTTTTTAACGTCTTGTAGCCTAATATTGAAGTATTGACTTGTCGAAAAATCATGACGAATTTTTGCAATCGATGGCATATTTTCAAGTATTAAAGTCATTCGCATTTATTGCTATGCCAGGCAACAACTTAGAGTTCTGACATTAACGTACTCTCTTTCAAAAAGAGAGACAAATTTCTGAATATATCGTAAGGCAAAGTTACCAAATTTAAATTTTAAAACTTGTGTAAAATATAAAAGTGGTACGCACTACTTACAACTGAATTACAAATGCAGTAGTACAATACGTGAAAGTAAAGTAGAATAGAAATGTAAATAAATTAGTTGTACGATTAAACAACCCATGCTTTACAATTCCTGCTTTTATATGTGCAGATAGGATATTTGTTTAGAAAACACATGTAATTTTATTCATTTGTTTAAACAAGTTTTAATAATACATCATTATGGATATATTACTTATACATAATAATACTTAATGTTCATTAATAATAATAATTGAAGGTAATGACATTTCTTGGACTGTTTCTATATTTCATCTGATATTTACGTCTTTAGATAGGATCTTCAATATTTCTTGACGAACGTTAAACAACTACCTGTTTTATCTCGAGGTATTTCACCGTTAAGTTACATGACTACAATTTTTTGTATTAAACACTGGGGAATTGAAATTGATCACAATTTATTTTATGTATCTTTTTATTTTATTTAATATTTGTAATATTAGATAGGAATGAATACAGTAGGAAATATACTTTATGTTTTGACAAAAATATAAATTTTGAAGTTCTTTTGAAAGGTCATTATATGTTACCGAGTGATTTTGTTAACTTTCGTAAGTCCTAGAAACGATTTTGAAGTCAGAATTTATCTAACTCTTTTAGTTTCATCTTGAAGGACGAAAGAACTTGAAAAGCTATACCAAAATCTGAACTTTCAAAAGCTGAAATGGGCTATCTCTAAAGTTTGAATGGTTTTCTTATCAACAATTGAAGGTTTGTATTCTTCTAGTTCAGAATTATGGTTTTACTTACTACGAAGTCAAAATTCAGAACTTTATGTTTTGACGTAAATCTCAATTTTTCCAAAGGGGTATACTCGCAAAATTGGTATTTTTGAAAAAGTTATTGTATGTTAACGGGTGCTTGTGTGCTGATATTTTCGAAAGTCCTAGAAACAATTTTGAAAACAAAATTTATCTAACTCTTTCGGTTTTATTCCGAGGGACGAAAGAACTTGAGAAGATATATCAAAATCTGAAATTTTAGAAGCTGAAATGGATTATCTCTAAAGTTTGAATGGTTTTCTTATCAACAGTGGAAGGTTTGTATTCTTCTAGTTCAGAATTATGGTTTTACTTACTACGAAGTCAAAATTCAGAACTTTATGTTTTGACGTAAATCTCAATTTTTCCAAAGGGGTATACTCGCAAAATTGGTATTTTTGAAAAAGTTATTGTATGTTAACGGGTGCTTGTGTGCTGACATTTTCGAAAGTCCTAGAAACAATTTTGAAGTCAAAATTTATCTAACTCTTTCGGTTTTATTCCGACAGGACGAAAGAACTTGAGAAGATATATCAAAATCTGAAATTTTAGAAGCTGAAATGGATTATCTCTAAAGTTTGAATGGTTTTCTTATCAACAGTGGAAGGTTTGTATTCTTCTAGTTCTGAATTATGGTTTTACTTACTACGAAGTCGAAATTCAGAACTTTATGTTTTGACGAAAATCTCAATTTTTCCAAAGGGGTATACTCGCAAAAATTGGCATTTTTGAAAAGTCATTGTATGTTAACGGGTGCTTGTGTGCTGACATTTTCGAAAGTCCTAGAAACAATTTTGAAGTCAAAATTTATCTAACTTGAAAAGTTATACCAAAATCTGAACTTTTAAAAGCTTAAATGGATTATCTCTAAAGTTTGAATGGTTTTCTTATCAACAGTGGAAGGTTTGTATTCTTCTAGGTAAGAACTATTGTTTTACCTACTACGAAGTCGAAATTCAGAACTTTATGTTTTGACGAAAATCTCAATTTTTCCAAAGGGGTATACTCGCAAAATTGGCATTTTTGAAAAAGTTATTGTATGTTAACAAATGCTTGTGTGCTGACATTTTCGAAAGTCCTAGAAACAATTTTGAAGTCAAAATTTATCTAACTTGAAAAGTTATACCAAAATCTGAACTTTTAAAAGCTTAAATGGATTATCTCTAAAGTTTGAATGGTTTTCTTATCAACAGTGGAAGGTTTGTATTCTTCTAGGTAAGAACTATTGTTTTACCTACTACGAAGTCGAAATTCAGAACTTTATGTTTTGACGAAAATCTCAATTTTTCCAAAGGGGTATACTCGCAAAAATTGATATTTTTGAAAAGTCATTGTTTGTTGACGGGTGCTTGTGTGCTGACATTTTTGAAAGTCCTAGAAACAATTTTGAAGTCAAAATCTATCTAACTCTTTCGGTTTCATTCGACAGGACGAAAGAACTTAAAAAGATATATCGAAATCTGAACTTTTAAAAGTTTAAATGGATTATCTCTCAAGTTTGAATGGTTTTCATATCAACAGTGGAAGGTTTGTATTCTTCTAGGTAAGAACTATTGTTTTACCTACTACGAAGTCGAAATTCAGAACTTTATGTTTTGACGAAAATCTCAATTTTTCCAAAGGGGTATACTCGCAAAAATTGATATTTTTGAAAAGTCATTGTTTGTTGACGGGTGCTTGTGTGCTGACATTTTTGAAAGTCCTAGAAACAATTTTGAAGTCAAAATTTCCTAACTCTTCTCTTCATCTTGAAAGAACGAAAGAACTTGAAAAGTGTATCAAAATCTGAACTTTTGAAAGTTTAAATGGATTATCTCTCAAGTTTGAATGGTTTTCATATCAACAGTGGAAGGTTTGTATTCTTCTAGGTAAGAACTATTGTTTTACCTACTACGAAGTCGAAATTCAGAACTTTATGTTTTGACGTAAATCTCAATTTTTCCAAAGGGGTATACTCGCAAAATTGGTATTTTTGAAAAAGTTATTGTATGTTAACGGGTGCTTGTGTGCTGACATTTTCGAAAGTCCTAGAAACAATTTTGAAGTCAAAATTTATCTAACTCTTTCGGTTTCATTCGACAGGACGAAAGAACTTAAAAAGATATATCAAAATCTGAACTTTTAAAAGCTTAAATGGATTATCTCTAAAGTTTGAATGGTTTTCTTATCAACAGTGGAAGGTTTGTATTCTTCTAGGTCAGAACTAATTTTTCACTTACTACGAAGTCGAAATTCAGAACTTTATGTTTTGACGAAAATCTCAATTTTTCCAAAGGGGTATTCGCAAAAATTGATATTTTTGAAAAGTCATTGTTTGTTGACGGGTGCTTGTGTGCTGACATTTTTGAAAGTCCTAGAAACAATTTTGAAGTCAAAATCTATCTAACTCTTTCGGTTTCATTCGACGGGACGAAAGAACTTAAAAAGATATATCAAAATCTGAACTTTTAGAAGCTTAAATGGATTATCTCTAAAGTTTGAATGGTTTTCTTATCAACAGTGGAAGGTTTGTATTCTTCTAGGTAAGAACTATTGTTTTACCTACTACGAAGTCGAAATTCAGAACTTTATGTTTTGACGAAAATCTCAATTTTTCCAAACGGGTATACTCGCAAAAATTATTGTATGTTAACGGATGCTTGTGTGCTGATATTTTCGAAAGTCCTAGAAACGATTTTGAAGTCAAAATTTATCTAACTCTTTTGGTTTTATTCCGAGGGACGAAAGAACTTGAAAAGATATATCAAAATGTGAACTTTTAAAAGCTTAAATGGATTATCTCTAAAGTTTGAATGGCTTTCTTATCAACAGTGGAAGGTTTGTATTCTTCTAGGTCAGAACTAATGTTTTACTTACTACGAAGTCGAAATTCAGAACTTTATATTTTGACGTAAATCTCAATTATTCCAAAAAAATTATTCGCAAAAATTGGTATTTTTGAAAAGTCATTGTATATTAACAGGTGCTTGTATGCTGATACTTTCAAAAGTTCTAGAAACGATTTTGAAGTCAAAATTTATCTAACTCTTTCAGTTTCATCTTGAGGGACGAAAGAGTTAGAAAAGTTATACCAAAATATGAAATTTTTAAACTTCAACATTCTCAATACTCCCACTAATACTTCTTTGCAAAAAATTGACTGATACATATCGTATCAGACGACACACACGCACTTGGGACCGAATGACCTGCTCTCCCGGTCTAGCTCTGTCCTCTTTTCTTCTTGAGCTCTTAAGCTTATATGCTGTTTCTGAGCTCTTAGGCTCACCTGTCTCCTGCGAGCTGCGAGACTCCTGTATCTTAATTAAAATTCCCCGAGTATTTATGTATATACATTTTTTGTTATCTTCTCGAAACACAAAGGAATTATTGTCCGCGCGTTATTACTCTGAAGTGCATGTCATTAACTCAGCCAATATACATAACAGATTTAATAATTAAGCATAACCAATTTATAAGTATATAAGTACAAGATTATATAAATTAAACATTCTTTTCAAGTTAAAGCGACAATATAAAAATGGGAAAACCTATAGTATAACAAAAACAAGTATAAATGCATTCCAACAATATAATGCATTTATATCCTTTGTATCAATAAAACATTCCAGGAAATACATGAAGAAAACTACAAATATACTTTTTAGATAATATAACTAATACATACAAAAAACTATAAACTGTACTTAAACGATAAATAAAAACTGCACTCTCTTAAAAGTAGACATACGAGGATAGTTTGACAAGTAGTGAGAATGACACATAGCTGGCGTTCTAATTGGTAAAACAAATGCACTGTAATTTAGGTTGCCTATTTATATGTGTACATTCCGATATTTAGATAAATCGGTTGATTAGTTTATTTTTGACAGCTGATTGAAAAAGAAGCAACACGTCGTTTTGTTAAAATGGAAAAAGCAGAGTATCGTGTGGTGATTAAATACTTCGTAATTAAGGGTATGAAAGCTACCGAAATAAAAGATGAGTTACGGGAAACATTAGGTGAATCTGCTCCATCATCCGCCACAATAAGTAGATGGGTAAATGAATTTAAACGTGATAGAACAAGTTGTGTTGATGAAAAGCGCTCTGGAGCACCCAAAATCGTGACTTCTACGGAAATGATTATAAAAATCCATAATATTAAATGGCACAAAACAACTGATGTATTAGATAGAAACAAAAGACTTGATACCTTAATGCAAGTAAAATAAAAATTTTCCCCTTTGATGCACAAATCTTAGGCAATATGTGGGCAACAAACGATCCGAGGGCCGGATCCGGCCCGCTATAAGATTTGGTCCGGCCCTCGAGATATTGTATTATTTCATGTCTGATATCTATCGCTAAAAACAATGAACACTACTTTAAAATTCACTACTTTTTAAACGCGACCCGCGAACGTATTTGCACATTAAAGTTTGGCCCACAACATGACAAAGGTTGCCCGCCCATACCTGTCTTAGGCAGTACATACAACTACACTAACTCATATATAATTTACTGTCGTACTGCCATGACAGGAAATAAACTTGACCTTTTAACACGACAATACATACACACATTCTTTAAGCTATATAAACATATACTTCACTAATAAATGCCTGCACTATATTTATTATCAGTCAAAGAACGACGTAAGCATTCGCTCTTCCGTAAGTCCATTACAGTTTTCTTTAACAACAATTCTTCCATACATCATAGTTTCTAAAAAAGAACTCCACCGAACAATTAGACCAGCAAATATTTAATCTTGTTTGCTTAATTAAGACCTCTCAACGTTGAACATTTGGGAAATTGTAACAATTACACACCATAAATTTCTTTTTTTTTGTGCGATATGAAAAAAGATTGTTCTAAAAATATCTTCGAATTCCGCGGACTTGTACATTTAATTTCGATGCGTCATTATTCTAAAGTTTATATTCATTTAATTAACAACTACCCAATGAATAAAACATTACGACTTCAATTCCATATTCATAAATTCTGTTCGTGGTCATGTTCCAGTTTCCAACTTATTGTTATGTATTTATTTATACGCGTACAGGTATGTACATATGTATGTGTATTTCGCCAGGTTCATAACTAGCTCATGCATATTTTCCAAGATTGATAATAGTCATGAACAATTCAGTGCTTTAATTACAATTTACATATTCGAATTATCAAAGTAAATTTATACAAGACAATATCATTCGTATAGTGTAATACTCTTAACATTTTGAAGTACACTATTGCTCATAAGTATTTGGTCACTCGCATTTAACCCCGCAAATTGTAACAAAAATCAAAATTGAAATACTAATATCTTTTTATTATTTACATATATGAAAAATATATTAGGTGTGCAACTAAGTTCTCGCTGTTTTTTTTTTTTGATGAAAATGCAACTTTATTGTGAAGAAATGTTTACAAATGAATCATTCAAAATATTGCCCATCGCTAGCGACAACTTTATCCAATCTTTCTGGCAGAGCTCGAATACCGTCACGGTAGAAGTGTTCGTCTTTTGAGGCTATCCACGAATCAAGCCATTTTGAGATGTCTTTATATGAGCGGAACCGCTGATTAGCCAGATCATGTGCCATCGAACGGAACAAGTAATAATCGGACGGCGCAATATCTGGGGAATATGGCGGGTGGGGTAGGATCTCCCATTTGAGCTTTTCTAAGTAGGTTTTAACGGGTTTAGCAACATGAGGCCGAGCGTTGTCATGCTGTAGAATCACTTTTTCGTGCCTCTGCTCGTATCAATTGAGTTCGATACCGTTCCCCAGCGATAGTTTCGTTCGGTTTCAACAGCTCATAATAAATAGCACCGCCCTGGTCCCACCAAATACACAACAAAACCTTCGCAGCGTGAATATTCGGCCGAACCGACGACGTAGAAGCATAACCGGGCAGTCCCCATGATTTTGTTCTCTTTGGGTTGCTGTAACGAATCCATTTTTTATCACCCGTAACGATGCGATGAAGAAAACTCTTCCTTTTTTTGCTGCTGGAGCAGTTGTTCGCAGGCGAAAAAACGACGCTCAACGTCTCTTGGCTTCAAATCATAAGGAACCCAAGTCCCTTGTTTTTGAATCATTCCCAACGTATGCAATCGCTGGGAAATGGCTTGGCGGATAACTCCTAATGCTAGAGCAGGCTGTTTTTGCGTTTGGCACGAATTCTCATCGAGCAATGCCTTCAATTCAGCGTCTTCGAAGGTTTTTGGTCTTCCTTCACGCGAACGGTCGCTAACATCGAAATCACCGTCTTTGAAGCGACGGAACCAATCACGGCACGTTGTTTCACTTAGAACAGCATCTCCGTAAACTTTTTGGAGTTCTCGATGCGCTTCAACCGCCGTTTTCTTCGAATGAAAGAAGAAAAGCATCACTTCCCGCAAATGACGATTATTTGGCACAAAATCAGACATTTTCTCACAACCAAAAGTATATGACGCAAAAACAGAATCACTAATGTGTTAAAGCGGTTTGTTTGTCATATGTCTAAGCTTGGTCCATGACATTTTGGTTATGTCACAATCGACCAGCACTTACTACTGGAGTCATCTCTTGAAAAACAGCGAGAACTTAGTTGTGCACCTAATATATTTTTACATCTAAAATAAATTGTTGTATAATATATTTATCTAAATTATAGACTTGTCTATATGCCTTCGTTTATTTTTAATCCCCGCAGCACACAATCGAGGCATTCTTTCCATTAATTTTCGTAATGTCTCAGGTTTTATTTTACCCCATGCCTCTTGCAGGTTCTTCCACATATTAACAGCAGATGTGGGGGCCGATTTTCTCACCTCTCGGTCAAGTTCTTCGCACAGCAACTCGATGGGATTTAAACCGGGACTCTGGGAAGACCACGCCATAACTTTTATGGCTCCCTCGTTCTCCAATTTCTGCAATTATTCCCGTCATAGTTTGGAAGTGTATTTCGGGTCATTATGTTGTTGGAAGATAAAATCCTGATCTGAAATTTTAATTTCAGAGGGGATTGCGTTTTCCTCTAATATGCGCTTATACTGTTCTTTTTTTAAAATACCGATTTTTGTGAAAAAAAGCAATCCCATATCATAACTGAATCTCCACCGTGCTTAACAGTAGGAGCCATGCATTCTTCCCGGGCACGCTCACCGACAGACCCATTCACGAAACCGCGTCTTCATGAATCGAAAATCTCGAATTTGGATTTATCGGTCCACAGTATTTCATTCCAGTTTTCTATGGTCCAATTTTGGTGATCGTGTGCCCATTTTAACCTTTTTTCTTGTTTTGCTTGCGTAGAAGCGGCTTCCGCATTGCAATTCGTCCATGAAGACCGGTTTCTTTTAATCGCCGTTTAACTGTGGAAATACTTAGAGGTTTTCGATGAACAGCATTCATTTCTGCTGTGATTGCTGGGGCTGTTTTTCGTCCATTTCTCTTGCTTGTTACCACCATTGCAAGATCTTCTGCTGAGGTTGTTGCCCTTGGTCTGCCTTTTCGAGTTCTGCTCAACACACTTCCACATTCGCGGTGTTTTTTGATGATATAACCCACGGTGGACTGATTTAATTTATGTTCTGTTGCAATTTCACGGTTGATTTTGCCAGTTTTATGGTATGCGATTATAAACGATCGTGTTTCTACACTCAATTCTTTTCGTTTAGGAATTTCTAATCGATTGAACTTCTTTGAAACACACGATGTTATCACTATGACCACCTACCCCAAAAATTAACTGCAATTTTGCCAAAATACCCAAGTAGAAATACTTAATACTTTACAATAACACCCTACCTTAAAATAAAATCTTAACAATCGAAAATTTCCGAGAATTGAGAGATCTAATCCCTTAAGTGCAATTATTCTAGGAGTTTTATTAGGGTATTATTATCTATTGTGAATAATAGGGTAATCGCATAATTGTTTTTGAATAAGCTATTATAGATTTTAATGTTTATTATGAAGCTATTTCTTATTACAGAAATAAATTTTATAATTACAACTTTTCTATAGAAACTGTAATGAAACAAGGGTGACCAAATACTTATGAGCGATAGTATATGGGTTCGCCAGTTTCATAGCTAGCTCGTGCTTAATTTACAAGACTTTTAATAGCTATGAACAACTCAGTGCTTTAATTACAATTTATATATCATTCGAAATATCAAAGTAAATTTATACAAGACAATATCATTCGTATAGTGTATCTACAGTAATACTCTTAACGTTTTGAAGTACACTACCGTTCATAAGTATTTGGGCACCCATATTTTATAAAATTATTTGAACAGCATAGCTTCTAGGAAATCCATTCTTGTAATATTGGATAGGTATAAGGAAAGTATTAAATCTACAGAAACGCTGCATAAGTAACATTATGTATTACTTTATTACCTGCAATAAACCAAAATTTGTTATTGGGACTACCTGGGGATTAGCGCAATAAAAGTTTCTCCAAGTTCTTGTAATTGTCTTTCTGTGAAGGATACTGAAGGATAAGTTTAGTAATGATGTTTTAATGACCTCGGACGAGTTTCATGTTATATTTTTGAAATTGCCCTCAGTTACGTTTCTGTATTCGTTGTGAGATATTCCTGTGCTAGTAGTGTTGTTAAGATCGTTAAATATGCCAAAAAGAAAAGAGATGGACATTGAAACGCGTTCTCTTATAATTGCGCACCATCAAGATGGCAAAAGCAACCGGCAAATTGCGAAACAATTAAAATTAAATAATACTTCCGTAGACTATGTCGTCAAAAAATACCGAGAAAGTGGCAGTGTTCTCAATAAATCACGGAGTGGGAGACCCAGAGCGACAACTTCTGCTGAGGATCGTGCAATAGTGATCACAAGCAAAAGAAATCGACGGAAAACAGCCCCAGAAATCGCTGCAGAAATCAATGCAGACCGTCCAAAGTCAATAAGCGTAACAACGGTCAAACGTCGCTTGTACAAAGCAGGTTTGTACGGACGAATTGCAATGAAAAAACCGTTATTGCGCAAGCAGAATAAGCGGAAACGCTTAAACTGGGCTCGTGAACACCAACATTGGACAGTTGAACAGTGGAGTAAAGTCTTGTGGACCGATGAGTCAAAGTTCGAAATTTTCAGGTCCAGAAGACGTGTTTTCGTTCGGAGATCTACAGGTGAGCGTGCGGCAGAGCAATATATTGTGCCTACGGTTAAACATGGCGGTGGTTCCGTGATGATCTGGGGTTGTTTTGGTGGTACGGTCGTGGGTGATATTGTGAAAATTGAGGGAATACTAAGGAAAGAGCAGTATCGAAACATTTTGGAGACCAACGCTATTGCTTCAGGATTAAGACTTTTGGGTAGGAATTTTGTATTCCAGCAGGATAATGACCCAAAGCACACATCCAAAATATGCAAAGACTATTTGCAACTCTTGGAAGCGGAAGGATCCATCGAAGTTATGAAATGGCCTCCCCAAAGCCCCGATCTAAATCCAATAGAGTTATTGTGGGAGGAACTTGATCGGGAGGTCCGGAAAGCAGTACCAACATCGGAGGCTGATTTGTGGAGGAAACTGCAGGAAGCTTGGGTCCGCATAACACCGGATACATTAGCAAAACTAATTGCAAGAATGCCGCGATTATGTGCTGCCATTATAAAAAACAAAGGAGGTCAGATAGATGAATCGAAAATTTAAATATAATATGTAATTCTACTGCCAGATACTGTAATTAGTTATGTATGTACATGTAATAAATATATTTTCATTTTTTCACTAGTGCTTTTAATCATTTCTTCTAAATTTATGGGTGCCCAAATACTTATGAACGGTAGTGTATATTTTAAATTAAACTTGAATACTTAACCTTTAAAGTCATTTATGTTTTTATATTTTCATACTTATAATACAAACAGCAAATAATTGGTGACTTCATTATTTTTTATTGATGCAAGATTAACAGTAAATGAAAATATGTCCTTGGTCAGTACATTTTAAAATTTTAAAATCGAAATTTCACATTCTGCAGCGTTATCTAATTTTGGTTCTATACATTTTTGTTAATCTTTCCCTGTATGCGAACACTTCCTGGAACGAAAATGAAAGAAAGGAAAAAAAATCTATTTTAAAATTTTTAATGTAGAGATTCTTGAGAACATTTCTATTCCCCGCCCGGGATTCGAACCCATAATCTCATCCTCTCCATTCTGTGCCATCACCATTAACCACGGAGAAAGTGTACGAGGTATGGCAATTAAATAATGAGACTGCGCTCCTTCCTTCGCGCAGAAGTATTGAGCGAGGCTATAATTGTCATTAACCTTAACACTTTCCAAGCAACAACCCATAGTTTCATCTCTCTGCTTTAGTTTACTTTCGAGCTGTAATTGTAGAGGACACTGTTACTTAGTAGTGACGTTGTAATGGTTGACACACAAATCAAGCAGTGAATTAACCTGAAATTACTTGTCAAATTAAAAAAAAATGGCCAACAGAATGTTTACAAATGTTAAAGAAGGTGTTTGGTGATAATGTTATGTTACGTACGCAAGTTTTTGAAAAGGTAGTGCTGATCGTTTTTTCTATATCGACATTGTTATCATGACTGACTGGGTGCCTGAAGGTCAAACCGTTAATCAGGAATTCTACAAAGAAGTCCTAATCAAGCTGAGGGAAAGAGTAGGGAAGAAAAGACAGGATGTGTGGAAGAACAACTCACGGATTCTGTATCAGAACAACGCACCAGCTCACAATGCCCAATCTGTGAAACAGTTTTAAGCGGACAAGCGCATTGCTGTGTTTGATCATCTTCCGTATTCGCCAGATCTCGCACCATGTGACTTCTATCTGTTCCCAAAAGCGAAAAGTGCATTAAAGAGAACGCTTTCAGTCTGTTGAATATGTAAAAGCAAAAACGGCAGAGTTGTTGAACAGATTGACAACTGATGAATCACAGCATCGTTTTAAACAATGGAAGACCATATAGAGCTGTGGATGAATAGATAAGGGAGGATTATATGTTGAAGGGGATAAAATTTAAATACAAGTTTATTAGCAATAAATAACATTTCCCACACCAGCCTCGTTATTTAATTATCACACCTCGTATTTGAGTCCATGTAATGAAGGTAATTTTGATGGAGCCTCTGGTTGATATATAACCCCTTTCCACATCAATTTCCGTATTCTGTATGCGTATTTCGACAACTAAGTAGTCATTATTAGCAGATAATTAAACAGTGCTGCACCTGGAAAACTACGGCAAAATACCCGTACGAAAACAAATTCCGCACACGAACCGTACCGTTGAAAACCAAAACGCACACTGTCACTATTCTAATGTACCATAAATTACATTATAGTAACTGTTAATAAATAAAAACCAACGGTACGATATTAATTGCATATTAATATAAAAGAAAGGAACTTTACAATTTGAAATTGCGTTTATTTCTCGGATATCTCCAACTTTAGGTGCCCGTTAACGTATCTCTAACTTCAAGTATCCCTCAAGGCTCCAACTTAGCACCTTTACTCTTCAATATCTTTATTAATGATTTTTAATATTCACTTGACTGGTACGTTTTGACATATGCGAATTATCTCCAAGTCTTCATTTTTATTTTTATAAACTTCAAAATAATTTGCGACCTCAACAATCAACTGATAAATGTAATTATATTAACTGCAGTTTTTATATTGTTCGAGATTTGGATCGAATCGGATCTCGTCTCTGTACCGGAAGAAGTATTGTGATCTGGGAGAAGCTTCAGAAATTTGTCACGAGTCGAATGAGATTTGAATTTTGTATAAAATTCGCACATCTTTAGTCATTATTATTTGGAATTATATCCATTCAATTACAGGTTGGTAGAAAAGTTTTGAAAGCGAAAATGAAACAATGTGAATTTTTAAATGAAATTAGTTTTTTTATTCAATGTAATCTCCCTCAACTTCAATAATTTTATACCATCTCTGTAATGATTTTCTGGAAGCTCTGCAAAATACTGTTCCACGGCTGAAATAGCTTCTTCATTCGATGAAAAACGCGCTCTCCACAAACGAATTGTTTCAAGTTTCTGAGAAGATAGTAATCACTCGGGGCCAAATCTGGTGAATACGGTGGTTGTCCAAGCAATTCGTATTTTAATTCATTCAATTTAGCCATCGTCAAAACACTTATGTGTGAAGGCGCATTGTCTTGATGAAAAATTATTTTTTTTCGCTAAACCAGGTCTTCTTTCACGAATTTTTGCATCCAGTTGATCTAAAAGGATACAATAACACTCTGAGTTAATTGTTTTACCTTTTCCAAGATAAGCAATCAATAAAATTTCTTTTGCATGCCTAAACACTGATGCCATAACGTTTTTTGCCGATCGTCCTGACTTCACCTCTTTTGGAGTTGAACAACCAACCGTAGTCCACTGTAATCGCTCTTGTTTCAATTTAGGATCATACTGATAGATCCAAGTCTCATCCATAGTTATGAAACGACGCAAGAAATCGGTTTTATTCCGCTTGAAATGCATCAAGTTACGCTGAGAAATTTGTTTTCGATCCAGTTTTTGTTGAATTGTTAATGAATGCGGCACTAACTTTCCACACAGCTTTTTCATATGTAATTCTTCATGTAAAATATGGAGTACTCGTTTGTCTGAAATGCCTATGGTATCAGCAATTTCACGCTTAGTCAAATTCGGATCTTCACTAACCATATTATGTACTTGCTCAATGATTTCTGCTGTTGTTGCAGTTTTTGGTCGTCCACTACGTGGCTCATCTTCAACGCTTGTACGACCACGTTAAAACCCTAAAACCCATCCACGTACTGTTGGAAATGAAGGAGCACATTCCTTTAACACGTTCACCATTTTTGTATGAATCTCTGTTGCTGATAAACCTTCCTTAAATTTTATGACAGCGCGATATTCAGTTTTTTCCTTTATTAAAAAATACACCGACACGTCTAATTCAAATGGATTGCTAACAATGAATGAATTGACAGATCGAGATAAAATTTTTAGTGTGTTCATATGACACATGAAATATTAAAATGGCGTATGAATATTTTGATTCCTCTACTGCTTAATAGGTGTCGCTTTCAAAACTTTTCTACCAACCTGTATGCTTAATTATTTCAGAAACTAGCAACACTTATTAGATCTAAACTACTCAGGAAACTGTATTTAAATTATAGTCATTAATCTATTGAGAAATATACACGGTACCTACATTTATTTTTAAGTCACTTAGAATACTCCTTTCAAAAAAAAAAGGTTATTATCTAACGTAATGATTTCAGCTATTTTTGTGTGCACTATTATTCAAAATATATTTACAAAAGCCAATTGAATTAGTATCTTACAGAATCTGTTGCAATTTATACAAAAGGATATTTATTAGACGCAGCAGTCCTAATATTATTTATTGCCTTGAAAAAGACTCGTCATGTCTTTTAATTCAACTTTTTTACATAATCAAATAATTAATTTATATTTATCTATACAACCATGCTCAAATGTATTAGACACCTTACGAATTTATGTACATACATACATATATAGTTTATATAGTTTAGTCAAAAGAGAGGTGAGGAAAATAAAACTTGTGAAAATTATGTACAAAGTGTTATTTAGTAATATAGTACAATTTATCAATATTTTGTCGCTCCGCCCTTGGCCTTAATGACAGCTCGCACTCTTCGAGGCATACTTGCTACTAAATTGTAACACTCTGCCGGTGGTATTGAAGTCCATATTTCGCGAATTTTTGTTGATAATTCTGCTTTTGACAGGCATTTATGTTCCGCGATCTTAGTTTTTAAGATACGCCACAAATTTTCAATGGGCGATAAATCGGGACTTTGTGGCGGCCAATCCAATACCTCCACTGTGTTTTCCTCGAACCAACGCATTACAGCTCCCGATTTGTGGCAGGGCGCATTATCTTGCTGAAAAATGTATTGTGGAATATCCTGGTCGAATAGTTTTAGCACAGACGGTTCTAATACTTCCGCCAACATGGCTAAATAGCGTTGGCAATTCATCTGTCCATCGTACAGGTACACTTCTCCAACACCGTATGCAGACAAACAACCCCAAACCATTATACTACCACCTTCAAATTTTACTGTGGGAATGATACATTGTGGTTCATAAGCTTCCCCTTGCCTACGCCGAACGTATAGCGTCCCAGGTATAAAGCTGCCAGGCAAAAGAAGAAAGTTAGCACTTAGACAGGATTAATTTTGTTTAATGTTACATGTAGACTGAATTGCATACAACGATAAGAATATTAGTCATGAAGATGTACTTACATACCTAGATATTCGATTCATTAGACCAGAGAATCTTCGACCACTTCTCGATTGTCCAATTTTCATGTTGTTTGGCCCATAAATACCGCTTCTTTTTATGAGCGTCAGTTAAAAGCGGTTTACGTCGCGCTTTACACCCTCGTAAACCAGCACGCTGGAGACGCCTTCTCACTGTTAGCGCAGAAACTGTTACGCGATAACGCTGTTTCAGCTCACTGGCGAGCTGTTTCGACGATTTTTTCCTATCACTGAGAGCCAGTCTTTGTAAAATTCTGTCATCTCTAATCGAGGTACAGAGTTTTCTGACACTTTTTGGTCTGTTAACAAACGACCCACCACAAGTCACTAATGGTTGTACGGACTGCACATCGCGAACATTTTTTCTTGCAACTGCAGCTATTGATAACTTCTGGGAATGCAGTAGCACTATTTGGGCGCATTCCCCTACCGACAACTCGCGTGTTTTAGGCATTTTTCTTCAACAAATAACTGACACAACGTGAAAAAATAGGATAATCTAATTGATCTCTACCATAAACTCACAAACGCACGTTGCTCACACGCTGCTAGAATGACACTAAATTTCTAAAATCCACAATTTCCCCTTTCCACCTATTCTTTTCAATAGGGAATTAACTAGGATATTCAAAAACGCATTTCTGTAAATACCATTAACTATTTTTACGGTTAATTTCCGTCAGACTTGGATAATACCGAGAATAGGAGTTTTTACCTGGGGTGTCTAATACATCTGAGCATGGTTGTATATTTACAAAAGTGACTTTAATTAGCATCTTACAGAATCTGTTGCAATTTATACAGAAGGATATTTATTAGACGCAGCAGTCCTAATATTATTTATTGCCTTGAAAAAGACTCGTCACGTCTTTTAATTCAACTTTTTTACATAATCAAATAATTAATTTATATTTATCTATAATTGCTATTGAACAGTGTAGTATTTGTAAACACTTGAGATCGATGAGAATGATGATGTTGACGATGGCCAAAGAATACAATTAAAACAAACAAATACCTTCTTTATCCGCAATATAATAACTTCTATTATTTTTCTAGTCAAGTATAGTAACCTCGTGTATATTAAGTCGTTATGTAACAATGATTCCAGTATTAATTGACCTTAGAAGTATTAACTGGAAGGGGTCCACCGCAAAAATCACATCGTTAATCATTATGGGTGTAATTAAGACGTGTCGTGAAAGATTTATGCGCGAAATGTCAAACGGCGCTTATTGTAATCGTTATGTCCGTGTACATATATGAAATTGCACGTACAGACTATGAATAATAAGACGCATTATTAAAGAAAAAAGCATGTCTTTATGGAACGATATTTTAAATACATAATAAATCGTATAAATTATCAACATAAGCTATTAAAATAAATGTTAATGGAGTCTGTGGTTGATTAGATTAACCGAAAAAGATACGTACACTACAGGCCATAAGTGAGGGGTCAGTAGATGAAATTTAAAAAAAAACATGCACGCTTAGTGAAACAAAACGTATATTTCTACAAAACTATATCTACGAGACAAATGAACAGTTTTCCTTATAAAATAAAATAATTTCAACATATTCTGTAGAATTTCTTATCATATTCGACTTTCGTCGAAGTATCCACCTCTGCGCTTAATGATTTCTTTACAAATATTAGGCAACCGCGATACAAGTTTCTGGAGCGTATCCATTGGTAAATTATTCCACACCCTTGTAAGTTGCTCTCAAAGCTGTTTCTGCGATTGTGGACAGCTTTCTCTCACGTTTCTATCTAATTCATCTCACAGTAATTCGATAGGGTTGAGATCGGGTGATTGTGGTGGCCAAATCATATTTATCAGCACCCCTTCCTCCTCTTTTTGATTCACATGGTTTTTACAAAGTTGGGAAGTGTGTTTGGGATCATTATCTTGTTGTAGGTGAAAACCTTCACCAATTAACCTTAACCCAGACGGAATTACATGTTCCTCCAAAATCTTCAGGTACCCCTCTTTTTTTAAATGCCTTCAATGCGGTACAAATCTCCGACACCATCAAAGGAAAAGGATCCCCAAGCAAGCACAGAGTCTTTAACAGTTGGCACTACACATTCGGGTAACATCCTTTCACCCACTTGTCTTCGAACGAAAACTCGTCGATTACTACCAAACACTTGGAACTTTGACTCATCTGTCCATAACACCTGCTTCCACATTTCCATGTCCCAGTATTGATGGTCATTTGAACTTTGAAACAGTTTTTTACGATTTCTTGGATTCAATAATTGTTTTCGAGCTGCAATACGCCCATGTAGTCCCGCCTTTGTCAAACGTCGTTTTACAGTAGTCAGTGACACCGGCTTTCGACGGCCTTCATTCAGCTCTGCTCGAAGCTGAGGAGCTGTGAGGCACCTATTTCGTTTTGATAGCATTTTTAGGCGCAAATTCTCTTGTCTGGTAGTTACCCTTGGCCTTCCGCAACGTTTTATTGGTTGTAATGATGCACTTTGTGAATATCGTTTCACTGTTCCTTGCATCACGTGATAAGATAAATTTAACTTTTGGGCTATTTGCCTCAGTGAAAATTTCTCACCATGTAGCGTTATTATAGAACTACGAGTTTCTGCGCTAAGTTCCTTTCTTTTCGGCATTTTTATAAGTTACTTTTACGTCTGTTCTCAAATACGAGTATTGCAACTTACTCGGACAAATGCTGCACGAAAACTAATTTTTAAATTGCTAAATAGTTTACTATGAATTCCTAATACCATTATAATAATATTGCGTTGTAAACCCTATTAAATTTATTGGGGTATATAAAATATTTCTATTAAATAGACACCATAAAGCTATTAAAAGGATTTACAATATTTTTCAGAAACAATTATATTTATCTAATTTATAATAATAATCCGAATAATCCTTCTCAGAATTACATTTACAACTGTTATTTCAATTATTCTCACCAAAACAGGTAAAAGTCTAAGGGATGTGTCTAAAATACAAGTGTTTTGTTATTTATGATAAGTGATCCCTCACTTATGGCCTGTAGTGTACGTAAACCCCTCTCCGCAACGTTCGTATTCTGTACACGCATTTCCACAACTAAGTTGTCATTAGCAGATAAGACTAGGAAATACAAATTGACTAAATTTTGGCATCTCTTTTCAAATATGACCCCAGTTTTTGTCTGTCACATCAACTTTTGAAGCTACAGCATACCTTTTCTTTGTTCTAAAGGTCATACAAAATGCGCATATAAAGGAAAATAAAGGAAAAGTATACCAAAAATACTTACAGAGATTTTTATTCATACGAAGGCTACATATAATTTCTGTAAATTAAATTGTGTTCATACAAATTGTAAAGTTTTTTTATCAAACGGCAATACTACCAATGAAATCACCAGCCGTATGTCTACCTGCATTCGTAGAGTTATTTAAAACTTTAAATGCTTGTAACCCCGTTACGATAGAGTTTTGGGCGTATTTTTAGACGTTATTAACTTTAAATTGCTTCAGTAACCTATCCTTAAGCTCTAGCAATCTTGTCAAGGAGCACCCGGTATGTACATATACAGTGTGTTGTATAGAATTATTATTACGCATATAATTTTATTAATTAATCCACATCTTATTTAGGAAAATTAATGTCTAAAAAAACCTTACCATGAAACTAAACTAATATCAAATTTGTTTTCGTATAGAATTGAGCTTCTAAAGAGTGCCGTTAGAACTAACATATACTTTTAATTTCAGATCTGTGGGCCCGATGTGCGATGGTGGCTTTAGTACGGCAGAGGGCCTGTCGAGAATGGCATCGCTTGGCAGTGCCGCTTTGGGTGTGCCGCAGGGGCTATCTTCATCGTCGCAGGCCGCGAAAAAGCAGGAAGACCACATAAAGCGACCTATGAACGCGTTTATGGTGTGGTCCAGATTGCAGCGACGAAAGATAGCCCAAGAGAACCCGAAAATGCACAATTCCGAAATATCGAAAAGATTGGGTAAGCTGCTCAAGTTTATCGAGTCACCGTATAATATTATTAAACAGGTTTTTTTTAATAAATTTGTTTTTCTTTAATAAACATTGTCATCTTTACGTTCTTAGTTTCCACAGTTCTATATCGTAACACATGTTTTTCTCTAGTCCTATAATTATTATGATGTCTTCTTCATTTCTTTAAAGCATTCTTCTTCTTTTTTACCCTTTCCAAGCCTATTTTCTTCTTCCTTCATCTCGTCAATCCGTCTTCTTCCAATTTCTTTACTTCCTGTTCCTCTTCTTCCGGTTCCTCGTCTTCCTCTTCCTCCTTTTCCCGTCCCTTTTCTTCCTGTTCCTCTTCCTATTCGTTTTCTTTTTGTTTGCCTTCTTCCTCTTCCTCTTCCTCTTCCTCTTCTTCCTGTTCCTCTTCCTCTTCTTCCTGTTCCTCTTCTTCTTCCCGTTCCTCTTTCTCTTCTTCCTGTTCTTCTTCCTCTTCTTCCTGTTCCTCTTCCTCTCCTTCTTCCTCTTTTTCTCCTTCTTCCTCTTCTTTGTCTTCTTTCTCTTCTTTCTTTTCTTTCTTTTTCCCTTTCTTCTTCCTCTTCTTTCCCTTCTTCCCCCTTTTCGGCCGGTTCTTCCTCTAAGAAAATTTAATTATGCGTCTTCGATTGCGATGCTGACGCCTCGCCTGTTTATTGACTAAACTGTGCTCTAGGGCATTCCTGTAAATTTTCTTATAAAGTCGAGCATCATAGTTTTTCATCACACAGCTCATGCCACCCTGGACATTCTGTACGAGCGATTTGAGGGCACGGTCATCGCACGTGGAGGTGATGTGAACTGGTCAGCGAGATCGTGCGGATTGACCCCGTTAAACTTTTTCTTATGGGGTTTTCTTAACTCGCAGGTCTATGCGAATAAGCCACAAACCTCTGCGGCCCTCAAAGCCAACATAACCCATGCCATCGGTCGAATTGAGCCTGATTTATGTGCCAGAGATTTGGACATTTCGAACGCGCGCCACGCAGCGAAGCCGCGACGAACAATTGCACGATGTTATATTCAATACATAATGGCATTGATTGGCCTTTCAAATAAATAAATAATTTCGATGATATCTCACACACACTTTGTTTTATTTAAATTTAAAGATAGGAAGCTCTAAATGAAAGACCCGTTACTTGGCAGAATCATCTCTCAGAAGCCATATTTTTGCTGCGAAACTCTCGCGATGGTGTTGTAGAAAGATCCCGGTTTCATCTTCTGATTATCAAAACCAAGATGTGGTTTCTTGCATCGAGTTTATATTATTTGTATACTTGAATTTACAATCCCCCTCTTAGTAGACCCACTATCATCACAATAAACTTTTCATTCCTGTCCTGTGTTTATAAAACGAATAATTTAAAGGACCTTTACATAACTACAAAAATGGCGAGAAATAAATTAATTCTCATACGAAACAATGCCCTATTTAAAGTAAATTAACCAAAAATTATCACGTTTAAATGTTTCTTTAAAAAATATAGTTTATATTACATCAGACTGCTGTCGTTTATTGTATATGGCGTGGCAGGACGGTCAACTGTTAATGAACGTTTTTAAATTCTCTCTTTGCATTTCTTATTTCATTCCGACAGCGACACCTTGAAGTATTCTCAATTTGTAGACAATAGATATTAGAACAGCATCAATGTAGGACATCGCTAATGAAACAGTAACGTAGAAAGAACTGTCGAGTAACTGTAATCGCGTGCTTGTGTTATAGAAGGTAATTATGGTGATTGTTTCTGTCGAATTAAAGAAGCTCTTTACGTAAAATACTTATAACTTACTGCTCAAATTAAGACAAACCTATTAACATTAGTTTCTTTTCGGAAAATGTAAATTTATATTTTATGATTGTTTCTGATTACTGGGTATGTAAGGAAGGTAAGGTGTTTCTTTTTGTCGTGAATTTAATCTTCGGGAATTTCGAATTTAATTGCTTAACGAAATTGTGTAAATTATGCAGCCAAAAAATCGCGAAAATATCGTCTACATATCTAATTCATACTCTGAAAATATTTGACGTTATGTTAATTCAACTTTTTGATACAAACAAAGATAAAAAAACATTGCCTCCCTCTTTCGTGTCAGTATGCGATATCGACACTCTCGTTGTAGGATACGAGAGAGAGAGGCAATGTTTTTTCATCATGTTTCTGTATTAATAAGATACAATAAACCCTGCAAAGGAATCGTTTGTTAATAACACTAGTGTACCTGATGATAGGTGGTATTCCTAGAAACGTATGTAGTAAACAGAGAGTTATTAATATTTGAATGATTCCTTATAATATTCACCTATTTGGCAAATCGCCAAGATAGCAAATGTCTGTCTACATACGCTCTGGGTCCTTTATTGTCGACATGCGAAATAAACAAGTTGTCGTTCTGTCATTCAGACACATTCGTGTGTTATACGAGAGAGAGAGGCAATGATTTTTCATCTTTAAAATTACTCAATGGAAAAAAAACAATTGCCCATTGCTGTTCCTTGTTTCAGTTTGTAGAATTTACCTTTGAATTGGAAACAATTTTGAGACATATGTATATGTACATAGGGCTCTCAATCACAAATATTCAATTGCTTCTTCTGGCTCACTTTTATTTATATAACGTCTTGTAAACATTTTAAAGTCTCTGGAATACGCACCGAAGGAAGCAACGACGTTATGTCGAATGACACTATAATGTCCCCGTTTTCCAATTTACAATTATTAGAATAAAATCTATTGAATTGGCAGCTGACACACTTTTAGGTTTTTCGAGCATATTTCTATATTCATTCGTCAACTATTTTGACATCAAATAAATCCGTGAATTAACTTGAAACTATTAGTTTCATTGAGTACCTCGGTTTGTGTATCTAAGATAAACAATATATTCTCGGTATCATCGGATTACTCACAGTTAATTTATAATTCTGGTTAGAAGTTATCAACTTTAGACATTTTTAACACGTTTTTAGTGTGAAAAAAAATTCTCGTTATTTCTTGTGCTATTTTAAGATGTTCGTGTCCTTGGATATGCTTGTCTTGTTAAGGTGTTTATAAACAAGAGGCTTCGAGGTGTGGAGATGGAATGAAGTTCGAAGGGCTTATATAATCTCAAGCATGACAATTTTGATTGTCCTTATTATATACTGTCACAACTAAACTATTTAATACCACGAACTTCGTCTTGTCCCACTTCGAATTTTGACTTAAAAGCTGCTACAATCAAAACAACAATCAACTCTCCACTATTGGTTATGGCCCTCAGTTTCAATGTTGTATCTTCCTATCGTAATGTACACTATAACAACTTGTCTGAAATACGTAAGATGCCCAGAATTTATTTAAATTGGTATTTGATTTAATTTAATTCTTATATTGGGTCTGGGAAAAAGTTCGTGGCGTTTTTTCTGTAAAATTCAACTGGTCCCCGCATGGCCCGTGGACGAATTCATTTAAACCGAATATGCTCCATTATTATCGACAATGTTTCGCCATTTTTTTGGTAGATCCATGATCCCATCGGTGAAAAACTTCTGTGGTTTCTGGTCGAAAAACTGAATCAAGTAGTTTTCACAGGCTTCTTTTGAAACCAACTTAATTCCATTGAGAGAGTTCTGCAGAGATCGAAACAGATGATAGTCAGAGGGTGCTATATCCGGACTGTAAAGTGGGTGCATCAAAACTTCCCAACCAAACTCTCTCAATTTTTGACGGGTCATCAAAGAAGTGTGTGGTCGGGCGTTGTCATGATGGAAGACAACACCTTTCCTATTAATCAATTCGGGCCGTTTTCTTTCAATCGCCTGGCGTAATCTCTCTAGTTGTGCACAGTAGAGTTGAGAATCAATCGTCTGACCAGTTGGAAGTAGCTCGTAGTGGACGATTCCCCTCCAGTCCCACCATACACACAGCATCACTTTTTTTGGCGTCAATGTTGGCTTAGCGAACGCTTGTGACGGCTCACCATCCTTTATCCACGATCTTTTACGCTTCCGATTATCGTACGTAATCCATTTTTCATCTCCGGTTATTAAACGTTTCAGAAACGGCTCGATTTCATTCCGTTTCAGCAGCGCATCGCAGATGTTAATTCGGTCCATCATGTTTTTCACGCTCAACTCATGAGGAACCCATACGTCAAGCTTTTTTTTGTAACCAGCTTTGTGTAAATGGTTCAAAACAGTTTTGTGGTCAATGCCTAGCTCCATGCCAATATCGACACTGCTGATATGCTTATCTTGTTGGACTTTTTCAAGAATTTCATCAGATTTTTCAGTGATTGGACGACCGGAGCGTGACTCATCTTTCACATTGAAATTTCCAGAACGAAAGCGAGCGAACCATTTCCGCGCAACAGATTTCGATAAAGTACCTTCACCGTACACAGCACAAATTTTATCACAAGCCTGCGCAGCGTTCTTCCCCTTATCATAATAATATTGCAGAATATAGCGAAATTTCTCATTATTCTTCTCCATTTTCAAGTGCGAATAACTTTCCAACCACTGCACCGATTACAATGTTTCTACGCTCAAACTAACGTTCGGAAGGTCATCTAAAAAACGAGCCGTCGGTGGTGTCGCTGTGACTTGTTGTTCTTTAGTTATCGGCAACCAATGCCATCTATCGGGAAAAACGCCACGAACTTTTTCCCAGACCCAATATTATACAGTAGCGAGCTTAAAAAATGCAACTCTGTAATACACAACCTTACAACGAATCTCTTTTAAAATAACGGTAACTAATTCATCTCTTCTTTGGGTAGTATATTCTTTTGTTTGTGAGTAAGCAATTCTAAAACATTCTTTTTAAATTGTTCATACACAAAGTTTTAAATTCCATCTTTAAGGTCAGAAGCAAATCATTTCAGCGAGCAAAAAATGCAACGCAAAGAAGCAACCGTTAAAGTAAGTTAAGTTGGCTTTTTAAATAAAAATTGCTATATTTATTTTGTCAATGTTTACTTTGTAATAGAAATAGCTATCAACACATAGCAAAAAAAAACCGTTAATAAATTATTAGACGAAGGGAAAAGCATGCGAGAAATTCTACTTCTTTTTGGAGTTAACAAATCTACAATAAGTAGTGTAGCTTCTCGTTTTAGCGCGAAAAAAGTGTTGAAAGAAAATCAGGCAGTGGTCGCTCTCGCAAAACTATAACTAGACAAGATCGTCGAATGTTAAAATTAGTAAAAAACGATCCACGAAAGACGACAGTAGACGTTACAAGTTTCGCTAATGAGCAAATGGCTGTCTCTATTGGGGTACGCACTGCACGTCGAAGGCTCTGCGAAGCCAATTTGCATGCTAGACGACTAGCAAATAGATAAGTAGAGTCAACAAAAAGAAACGTCTTGGCTTTGCTAAACGGTATCAGCATTGGTCAAGATCTTGTGGAGCGATGAAAGTAAATTTAATTTATTCGGCTCGGATGGAATAAATTACATTCGTAG
The DNA here is from genome assembly GCA_031893035.1 of Dermolepida albohirtum. Taxonomy (NCBI): domain Eukaryota; kingdom Metazoa; phylum Arthropoda; class Insecta; order Coleoptera; family Scarabaeidae; genus Dermolepida; species Dermolepida albohirtum. Next base: position 248,393 of record JAVIWB010003165.1, read on the forward strand.
ACCACCCAATCAAAAATGTCCTAAATTTCAGCTACCAACAGTCAAATATTGTGGAGAATCAATAATGGTGTGGGGTAAGAACCAAGATATTTAAAATTAAAGCACTGAACATATGATAGCTCTTTCTAGGTGCGTTCTCCCGTAATGGAGTCGGTCCGTTAATCAAAATTGAAGGGACAATGAACGCAAATAAATACTGTGATATACTTGCACAGCATATGGTACCCCACCTTCGTGAAAAAATGGCGCCTGGCAGCATATTTCAGCACGATAACGATCCCAAGCACTCAAGTCGCTTAGTTCGAAACTTCTTAAGCGATAATGATGTGCAGTTTTGGACTGGCCATCACAATCTCCCGATATAAACCCCATAGGAAATCTATGGGAGCTTGTAGATCGGGAAGTAAAGAAGAAAAATCCATCCAATATAAAAGAATTGGAATCAATTATAAAAGAAGATTGGGGTAAAATGCCCTTAAATACTACAATAGCACTAGTTGATTCTATGCCTTCCAGATTAAAGGCAGTGATAAAAAATAATGGCTACGCCACTAAATATTAGATTTAAGTTAAATTTACCAAGAAAATATGTTTGAATTTAAATAAATCTGTTAAACTATAAACAGTTGCATTTTTTTTGCTCGCAAAGAATACGTAACTTTCCCATTAAATCTAAAAAAAAGTATTAATTAAACTTATGAAGACATAGCAACTCCACCTAGTCTATCACAACTGTAACGAACTAAAAATCATACAAAAATATAAATTGATTAGTAATGTTTTTAAAGAATCACACCTTCACACTATGTTAATAAGCGTTGCATTTTTTATACTCGCTACTGTATATTTAATTTTCTTGCTTTTGTTTTTGTAGATTATATAGATTATAGATCTGGTATAGATATGTTTAAGTCTACCATTTTCATTATAGTTGAAATGTTAACTAAGATGATATTTGGTTAATCTGGTATGTAGACTTCCGCGGTCGTGGTCCATACTATCTGCTTCTGGGCTTCCGGGCTGGAACCGCGTCACTAGTTTCAACTCAGTTTCAGTGCGACAGACAGTAGCAGTAGTTGAGCCCTGAAGATGTCCCATACGAGTGGATACGAAACGTCGGCAGTTATACCAGTGACGCGATTCCAGCCCGGAAGCCCAGAAGCAGATAGTTATATTTGATTGTTTTTTTTAGTTGATTATTGCAATTAGAAGAAAAAAGGACATACTAAGCTGAAAGCTTACCTAAATATTATTCACCATTTGAAATATTATCTTTCGTTGTAAGTTTTTCTTGTCTTGTAACTGTAACTTACAAGAATATAGCAGAAAATACGGCTGTGTTTCTATATAAATACTTATATTAATTCCAATCGCTTACTTAAATGGAAAACGGTTTTATCACTAATATTTCCACCCTTTGTTATACAGCAACGTGCAATTAAATTAGGGCCATTCGCATTTTTTAGTAATATTTAAAACTACTTATTAAGGAGAAAGAATATCATATTTTCCATTGTTAAAATATTTTCTTTTATAGTATTGGAGATTGGGGATTAAACACAATTATAGGGGGTTACTTTTACCAAATTTTCGTTAATCTGAGTGCAGCCTTGTATATGTCAAGTGAAAGCTTCCTTGCAGATAGGGAATAAGTAAAATTATATTTTTAAAATTTCGCGAAATTTTTTATTGCGCGGTGTTGCGGTTTTTTGAACAATAGCGAAACGCAAAGATATGCATTACCTGAAGCAAATTATTTTTGTAAATTTTCGCCAAAATATAAAGTTTTAAATTCGGTGTTCGTAGTACGTAAAACAGTAATTTCAAACTAGCAGAATAAGAGTTGGATAAATTTCGACGTCAGAATCGTTTACAGGGCCTTCCAAAACTTTACCACACAAGCATTTCTTAATGTACACAATAATGTTTGGAAAAATTGAGATTTTCGCCAAAAGAAAAAGTTGAATTTCGTGTTCGTAGTACATAGAGTAGTAATTATGAAATACTAGAATAAGAATTTTCTAGTTTTAAAATCAAAATCCTTCAAACTTTAAAGATAATCCACCTACAAATTCGAAAATTCACATTTTCGTACGTCTTTTCAAGTTTCTTATCCTCTCCGATTTAATCCAAAAGTGTTGGATAAATTTTGATATCAGAATCATTTGTAGGAGCTTCAAAAACGTTGGGAGACAAGCATTTGTTAATATACAGTAACTTTTCAAAAACTACCAATTTTTGCGAGTATACCCCTTTGGAAAAATTGAGATTTTGGTCAAAATGAAAAGTTTTGAATCTGGCGTTCGTAGTACGTAGAACAGTAATTCTGAACTAGCAGAATACGAATTTTCTAGTTTTAATAACGACATCATTCAAACTTTAGAGATAATCCACCTACAAATTCGAAAATTCACATTTTCGTAGGATTTTCCAAGTTTCTTATCCTCTCAGAAGTTAATCCAAAAGTGTTGGATAAATTTTGACATCAGAATCATTTGTAAGACCATCGAAAACCTTAGAAGACAAGCATTTGTTAATATACAACATCTTTTCAAAATTACCAATTTTTTCGAGTATACCCCTTTGGAAAAATTGAAATTTTGGCCGAAATGAAAAGTTTTGAATTTGGTGTTCGTAGTACGTAGAACAGTAATTCTGAACTAGCAGAACAAAAATTTTCTAGTTTTAATAACGACATCCTTCAAACTTTAAAGATAATCCACCTACAAATTCGAAAATTCACATTTTTATACGATTTTTCAAGTTTCCTATTCTCTAGATTAAACCAAAAGAGTTGGGTAATTACCAGTATAAAAAGAGACTTTATTAAAAACTGGTAACTATTCTCATCGAGAAATAGCGAGATGAGAACGTGTTTATCGTCAAACAGTGGACAGGGTGGCATAATTTCAAAAACCCACCATCCACTTTATGCGGCCATATTCATTGTGGAAGAAATAGAAATATAACTGATCACGAACATAGATTAATTGTTAAAAGAAGAGAATCAGCAGTTACTTATTGAGGAAGTGCTACGCATGTTAGAAGCATGACGCCCGTTATCGCGCCATAATGACGGATTATTTGCTGCCTGAAATTGAAGCCTGTGGTCTCGACGATATTTGGTTCCAACAAGACGGCGCTATCTGTCACATAAAGCGTGCAAGCATGTCTTTATAGCGAGAATAATCTGGTAAGGATTTAATTTCGCGTAATGGACCTGTGCAATGGCCCGCCTAGATTGCGTGATATCACACGTTCAGACTTTTTTCTTTGGGGTTACGCAAAGTCCAAAGTCTACATATTTAAGTCATCCACTATTGAGCAACTGGAAGCCTACATTACTCGCGTTATTCGCCAAATACCACTTGAAATTCTTCTACGCGTCATCTGCAATTGGAACTTCAGAATGGACCATGTTAGGCGCAGTTACGGCCAACATTTGAAGGAAATAATTTTATAAAAATAAATATCAAGAATGGTCTTTTGTATCAGGTGCACAACTAAGTTCTCGCTGGTTTTTTGATGAAAATGCAACTTAATTGTGAAAAAATGTTTACAAATGAATCATTCAAAATATTACCCATCGCTAGCGACAACTTTTTCCCATCTTTCTGACTGAGTTCGATTACCGTGACGGTAGAAGTGTTCGTCTTTTGAGGCTATCCACGAATCAAGCCATTTTGAGATGTCTTCATATGAGCGGAACTGCTGATTAGCCAGACCATGTGCCATCGAACGGAACAAGTAATAATCGGACGGCGCAATATCTGAGGAATATGGCGGGTGGGGTAGGACCTCCCATTTGAGCGTTTCTAAGTAGGTTTTAAGGGGTTTGGCAACGTGAGGCCGAGCGTTGTCATTCTGCAGAATCACTTTTTCGTGCCTCTGCTCGTATTGTGGCCGCTTTCCGCGCAGTGCTCGGCTCAATCGCATCAATTGAGTTCGATACCGTTCCCCAGTGATGGTTTCGTTCGGTTTCAACAGCTCATAATAAATAACACCGCCCTGGTCCCACCAAATACACAGCAAAACCTTCGCAGCGTGAATATTCGGCCGAACCGACGACGTAGAAGCATGATCGGGCAGTCCCCATGATTTTGTTCTCTTTGGATTGCTGTAATGAATCCATTTTTCACCACCCGTAACACTGCGATGAAGAAAACCCTTCCTTTTTTGCCGCTGGAGCAGTTGTTCACAGGCGAAAAAACAACGCTCAACGTCTCTTGGCTTCAAATCATAAGGAACCCAAGTTCCTTGCTTTTGAATCATTCCCAACGCATGCAATCACTGGGGGAAATGGCTTGGCGGGTAACTTCTAATGCTGAAGCAAGCTCTTTTTGCATTTGGCATGAATCCTCATCGAACAATGCCTCCAATTCAGCGTCTTCGAAGGGTTTCGGTCTTCCTTGGAACCAATCACGGCACGTTGTTTCACTTAGAGCAGCATCTCCGTAAACTTTTTGAAGTTCTCGATGCGCTTCAGCAGCCGTTTTCGTCGAATGAAAAAAGAAAAGCAACACTTCCCGCAAATGACGATTATTTGGCACAAAATCAGACATGTTCACACAACCAAAAGTATACAACGCAAAAACAAAATCACTAATGTGTCAAAGCGGTTTGTTTACCATATGTCTAAAGCTTGGTTCATGACGTTTTGTTTATGTCACAATCGACCAACACTTACTACTGGAGCCATCTCTTGGAAAACAGCGAGAACTTAGTTCCGCACCTAATATGATAATAAAGAATACCCGATAAAATTGAAGTTTATATATTTTCTTAATTTTTGAAAAAAGTACGGCCAAGTGAATTACCCCTTACTTTGTAAAGGAAGGCAATATCTGTTATGATTTTATTATTTTTCCCCCCTTCTTTATTTACTCTGTTTAAACACTTTATATCTATGTAAAACTGTAAGGACATTATATGAAAGGAGTACAAAACTTCTGTCATTTTCAAAACAACCCTCATCCGAACTTTATCCCTGCGTACATAAAGCAAAGAAAATATAGACTAAGTTAATAAAAAGTTGAATGCGTTCGGGGATTTTACATTATATGAAAGAGGAACTTAGCATATGAAAAGGAACGTATACTGCCATGCACACGTATCTTCATCCCGTTGAACGTCATATTTTTAAATACACCATTCGGCTCAAAATAATAACACGAAAGCGTATCATAACGCATTTTGTGTGCAGTAATGTTTATGTAAAGGGACGGACGTCCTCCAACTACAATTTATACTTTAGTACAACATATCCAAATGCATTATTCATATTCATATGTGAAAGGCTAGGACGAGCGTTTATATTTATACATATGCGCGTTGTATGTACAACGTATGTATATGTGATGATCGACAAGTGACAGTCTACAGCTGCTGTTTCACACTATTTTAGGCTTTGAAGTGTTTTTGTATTTTGCCCTCGGGTAGACGCATAGTCCTACCTACATACGTGATTCTGGTGGTACTTCTGGACCGGTAGCCGATCCGTTTTATATGCTTTTCTGGGTTGGTCAGAAGCAAACAATGCAGGTCCACGATACATTGTTACTTTCGTATCGTACGGCAACAGCGGTAGATTCCCTCGAACATAAGTAATACGAGAAACGGTCTAAAATTTACGACACGATTGTAATAATAGTTTCCAAATCATAATCCCCTTTTAATGTGTTGCTTTTTAAATTCTTAGCTATGCGGTCGTGGAATCGAGTAGGCTTAAAATAACTTTTTTTTTTTATATAAAATTACAGGCAAATAGTAAAGGGTGTTTCAAATTGCGCGGGTTTTTTTAAGAATAACTAAAATGGCTTCGTACACTACAATAACGCGTTCAAATTGTTGAATTATTTTATGAAAATCAGCGTTCTGTGAAAAGAGTTTTTAGAAAATTACGTGCATTTTATGATTTACATAATCGTCCATCTAAAAGCACTATTGGCCGAATTATTAAAAAATTTCAAGAGATCGGTTCCGTGGAAGATCAAAAAAGTGAAAAATACAATCGTAGTGGCCGTTTACAAGAAAATATTGGTTTGGTTCGTGAAAGTGTTGCTGAAGATCCTGAAATGTCCATTAGACGACGTTTACAACAACTTAGACTTAGTGGATGAACAACATGGCGTATTTTACACAAGGATTTAGCTCGCAAGGCATATAAGGTTCAAATAACACAGGACCTGAAGCCATTAGATCATTTAAAACGTCGTTCAATTGTCAATTTCATCAATGAACAACCAGCTGATTTTTCTCAAAAAATAATGTTTTCCGATGAGGCACATTTTGAACTTGGTGGCTGTGTTAATAAACAAAATTGCCAGATCTGGGGTGAGGAAAATCCATAAATTATTCATGAGAAACCTATGCATCCTAAACAAGTTACTGTTTGGTGAGCATTATGGTCATGTGTACTATATTTAAATGTAGTTTATTAGTCATCGAACATGGGTACAAACTACAATACTTCATGAACCAAGAAAACAGCAACAGAAACACAAACACCTCAAAAACAACCACAGAAAACCACACATTAACGGTAATATGCAAACCAAAGAGGGAATTAAACAAACAAGATTCAAAATTATTCTACAAACAATTCAAAAACGAAACGCTGGCTAGAAAATACTTCTGAATCAAGAATCAGCAACAGAAATACAAACACCTCGAAAACAACCAAAGAAAACCACACACTAACAATAATAGGCATACCAAAGAGGCAATTAAACAAATAAGGTTCAAAACTCATCTAGAAACAACTCAAAAATGAAGCGCTGGGTAGAACTGGGCGAACTGATAAAACGGCTGCAAATTATGATTTTCGGAAACAAAGTTGTCATTTGCATACCAGCAAAAAATTTCGGATGTATCTAAAACTCTTTGAAAAATATTGGATTCTACAAAGAATTGTGAGTTTACATATTTTAAAATTTTTAATTTTTGTACTTTTTTACATTGTTATAAACAAGTCAGAAATTATCACACATTTTTTCACTTCGTGAAAAAGGTAACAACTAGAATATAATTCTAAGCTGTTCCCGAAAGATGAACATAGTTATGATTGGTTGTATCATATTTGGAAATATGAATAATAGAGTTGAATAATAGAGTTAGTTTAAAAGATTTCTATTTAATTTTCTTTTTGAAAGTGCAATGACATAATTCGAAAGTACTGCGCGTAGGTTCTTAACAAAAATAATTATCATCTGGTAATATCAGCGTAAATTGTGACGGGTTTACGATCCATACTTATTTGTCACACATCAAATTCTTTTTTTTTTGTGACTAGTTTATCGAAAAGTAAATCTACGTTACTATTATTTTCTAAATTGAAATAATGTAAACATAGACACATACGTGTTAATGTGTATTTAAAAAAAACAACAATAACTAGCAATAAACATAATACACGCACAGAATTGATTTGATATATAAATAAAGAAGTGTGTGAATAGTGGGCATAAATGAAGATAGTGGTGTAATTAACAGCTTGATTTCATTAAGTTTGATTCAAGAATTTGGTATTTCAAAACGATAAATCTAAATTACATCCTTATGTTGTTACAAGCAACAAACTAATTTCAAAATTCACTTCAGCGTAATAGTCGTTTCTTCCTTTATAAATGTAGTTGTTCCAGTTTTTGGTCGTCCACTACGTGGTTCATCTTCAAATGACCACATTTAAACTCTAAAACCCATCGATGTACTGTTGGAAATAAAGGAGCACATTCCTTTAACACATTCACCATTTTTATATGAATCTCTGTTGCTGATAAACCTTCCAAAACAAAGAGTTTTATCACAGCGCGATATTCAGTTTTTTCCATTGTTAAAAAATACACCGACACTTCTAATTCAAATGGATTGCTAACAATGAATGAATTGACAATTGATAAAATTTTTAGTGTGTTCATAGAGAATGAAATTTACCAACCTGTAAGTTAAAACTACATTTCCATTCAATTTTAAGTAAATGCCAACACGATATACGAGGGAGCGTTTTTATATTCGCGGAATGAGCGGGTTGTAGAGGGGTGAGTAGGCGCATTGGGAGCGTGGCCTGTGCAGCGACTCATGATTAGTATAAATATGAAGTTTCATTGTTATTAGATAGTTAGTCTTTGAGCTATCGTCAATCAAGTAACATAATCAGGAGTGAAAAGTGAAATATGGAAAAAATTGAATATCGTGCCGTTATAAAGTTCCTTACGAGGCAAGGAAAATCAGTCGCGACCATAATGAATGAGATGTCATTGGTTTACTGTGACTCTTGTCCAGGAAAAACCATGGTGTATAAGTGGCATAGTTTATTTAAACAAGGAAGGGAATCCCTTGAAGACGACCCGAGGCCGGGCAGGAGCATTGAGGTGACCACACCAGCACTTATCCAAAAAGTTGAACAAATTGTACTCGAAGATGCTCGACTAAAGAAGAAACAACTCGCAGAAATGGTTGGAGTATCCGATACAACAATTTTTAAAATCCTACACGATCATCTTGGCATGTCTAAGGTCAGCGCAAGATGGGTGCCGAGAATGCTCACGCCGCCGCAAAAACAAAAGCGCGTAGAGTGTTTGCGTGCATTTTTGGACCTCTGTAATGAAGACAAGGATGGTGTATTGAGTGGAATTTTTACTGGAGACGAAACTTGGGTTCATCATTATGAACCTGAGTCCAAACAAGACTCCATGCAGTGGCATAAAAAGGGCACAGCACCTCCCAAGAAATTTAAAGTGTCACAATCAGCTGGGAAACTCATGGCAACGGTATTTTGGGACTAGGAAGGAATGTTGTTGATTGATTATAAAGATAAAGGTGTTTCTATAACCGGAGAATATTACGCTTCAATATTGGAGCGACTAAAAGAAGCCATTAAAGAGAAAAGACGGGGAAAATTGACAAAAGGTGTTCTGCTTTTGCACGACAACGCGCCCGTTCACAAGAGCCGCGTTGCGTTAGCTGCCCTGCATAAGGTGGGCTTCGAAATTGTGAATCACCCACCCTACAGCCCAGACCTGGCCCCGAGTGATTATTACCTGTTTCCGAAAATGAAAAAAGAGCTGCGGGGTAAAAAATTTACTGCCGATGATGAAGTCAAGGAGGCAGTTTCGGCGTATTTTGCAGATAAAGAGAAATAATTTTTTTATGAGGGTATAAATAAATTAATTGAAAGATGTGAAAAACGTATCCGTCTTGCAGGTGAATATATTGAAAAAGAAAAATAATTTGGTTTTTTTATTTCCACCCCTTGTCCCCTATTCCGCGAATATAAAAACGCTCCCTCGTATATTAGTTGCCATATTTCTTGTAATACTTGTTTCAATATTCTAATATCGATGAAGAAATTCGAATCTTTTGTAATAGGAAGTTTCGAAAAAAAGTCATATGTATCGAAACGGGTACAATGCCATTCATAATTCATTCTTCAAAAGCGTTCGAGTGAAACCAAATCAGTAGTCAAGCAAGAAAAATACTAATCGACACTTATTATTTCATTACCTCTAGCACAGAGGTTATAAATTAACCAAGTAACATGAGTTAAAGCGGTAATCGAGTGGTTTATTGCGGCTTATTGTTTGTGTATGTTATTATTGAAATGTCATATAAAAATCGTGCTAATAGAATCTCTTAATAATTCACATGTATTAGTGTATAATTCGTTGTATGTATTTTGGTGAAAGTTCGCAGAGATAAGTTTAAAATCAAAACGATTCCTGTTGTCCTAAAGAAAAGTCCAAAATTAAAAGAAGCAGGAAATATTAAGACAGCATCTTCTCTTCTTGATTCTTCAAAAACTTCAAACAGCTTTGTAGTTTTACTAAAAGGAGAAACATGAAGGTTTATGTGTTGCCAAAGGTCGAGGTTGCATTATAAACCTTTGAGATGTAAATATAGTCATGCATTTTCTAATTCATCAAAGGAGCACAATGCAGTCACAATTTATTGCAGTATTAGCAATAACACAGGCTTCCGATGGAAAAATTGTTTAAAATATACGAGGGTGGTCCTAGAAGTATCCAACCCAATAAAGGAAACAAAAAATTTTGGAAAGAAATATTTATTTTTCAACACAATCTCCTTTCACCTCTATAAACTTTTCCCAGCGATGTTCAATAAGTTTGATACCATTTTTATAACAGGAACTGTCTTGGTGCACAAAATAGCCATTAACTGCCGACATCACTTCTTCATCGTTGGAGAATCTTTAACCACTGAGCGATTTTTTCAAATTTGGGAACAGAAAATAATCCGAGGGGGCTAAATCTGGCGACTAGGGTGCATGAGGTTACAATTTAAACTTTAATTCATTAATTTTGGGTATTGCAATAACGGATTTGTGAGCTGGTGCATTGCCTTGATGAAACAACACTTTCTTCTTAGACAAATGCGGCCGTTTTTGCTTGATTTCTGCGCTCAAACAATGCAATAAGTTCGCGTAATACTCGCCGTTGATAGTTTTTCCTTTTTCAAGATAGTCAATAAAAATTATTCCACGCACATCCCAAAAAACCGAAGCCTTGACCTTGCCTGCAGATGAAACGGTCTTCGCCTTCTTTGGAGCCGGTTCTCCCTTTTCAGTCCATTGTTTTGATTGTTCTTTTGTCTCGGGTGTGAAGTGATGCACCCATGTTTCATCTATGGTTATGAAATGACGCAAAAATTCTGCATTGTTTCGCTAAACACTCAATTGAAATATCTTCACTACACTGTTTTTGCTCGAGTGTGAGCAAACGCGACACCCATCTTGCACACAGCTTTTTCATGTCCAAATTTTCAGATAATATACGATTTACCGCACTCTTTGAAATGCCTACTTTGTCTGCTAGCTCGCACACTTTTAATCTTTGGCAGCTCGTACGGCCTCGTTAAACTCTGCTACCCAATATTTCACTGTTGTAAACGAAGGAGCAGACTCACCCACAGCAGAATCCAGTTCAGCTTTTATATCGGTAGGGTTGAGGCCTTTCAAATAAAAGTACTGTATCACGTAACGATGACCAATTTTCCCAATTTTTACAATTTCACTGAAAACGTTCACTGTTGATGGCTGCCAAATAAATACTAGACAACGTGGCGTCTTCAAACTTGAAACATATGCTTTATAGATTGTGTACTTTCTAATATAGTGATATTTTTCAAACAACTACCGCCATCTCTAAATTAGGCGGAGTACTTATGGGACCACCCTCGTAAGAACTATGTACATTTACGTTTCCTGGAGACTACAATATATTTTTAAAATATATTATTCATCATCACTAAGACCTGGAATAATTTAGTTACCAGGTACTGCATTATCTTATTAAATTCATCAAAAAAAGAACAGCCCTCTTAGAGGAAGATGTTCAAATAATTAAACTTTAAAAGAGATGTAAATTTCTAAATTTCTTATCTTATGAAATGATGTCTGTCCATTTAAACAATTTGTGACGTACTACAATAAGCAACATAAACATTCTTTAATGTTCAAGCCAAGTAAAATAAAGGTGTAGTCTGTTACAACAAAAGTAAATACTAGTTTGTGTTATATTGTACTCATGCGTATTGTATAATAATTCAAACAAAAACGTGTCGAAACGAAGTATGAAATTTGATAAAATTATTTTCTATTGACAAAAGAAAAATGCAATAACAAACATGTGTAAGGCTTATTTATAATATTCATTAGTAATTGGTGCTAACGATGTTATTTCCCAAAAAATCTTATGTAATTGATCTACACAAATCTCGGCAATTGTTGATAGAATAACGAATGTTGATAATAAAAGTTTGCGCGTCTTAGCAAATGTTTCCTTTAAATAATTTTCCTTTTTACAAAGTGTCAAAGTAATAATGCCGTTTGGTCAAAGCCACATCATACACATAATTAACATATACACACGAATTTATGCATATCAACTAGTATACGAGAGTGAAAAAATGTTATGGCAGGTGTTAACAATCAAGTTATCTTCGGTTTGACATTTTTTTTGTTACATAAAACAAAGGAATTAATTTATATTTTGTTTTTTTTTTTAATAAATGCTGACTGTAAATATCCTTTGTTTAATTTAACATTTCTAAAACAATTTGCGAACTCTCAATGCTCATTAGCTTATTGAAATGGCCCCACTTTTTCTTTGTACCGGTGAAATAGTTTCGTCCAGTATCTAACACATTCGCTAAACATTGACCCTAAAATAAGAAACCCGGAGAAAATTTTTTCGACAAACTTTAATAGGTTTTTAGTAGGACGAGATTTGGTAAAGTGGAGACAGTAAACATACATTAACAAGCAAACATAACTAAAATCCTTCCAAATGAGAACTCGAAAAAAGTAAATATTATATCGACGCAGAGAGGGAAATATATTTGAACATCTACTTATACGGATCTAAATTTAAAAAAGTGGTCATTCAGAGACGAATAATGTTTGAAATAATCGAAAAAAATTCTTTCGAAGTGATATTGTAATTACTTGTTCAATTTGGATTGGTTTGAATTAAGGTTAAATCTATTGTAAAATATCCTGATTCTTAGTAATATACTTGGTCAGTATTTCAATATGATTCTATAAGATAAGTAGATCATTTCTATTATTCTTAAAAATAGAACTTCTTTTAATGATTTATTAACATAAGAAATAAGGGATTTCACAGTTTCTAAAAGGCTATAGGAAATAAGAAGTTCGAAAATGTCGAAGTACTTGTCTAAAGCTGTATTACTTATATTACCAGGTGTATCGCAAAGTCATTACCGGTTTTTCTAACAGAAGTCGCTAGACTTAAGCATGCAATGTTATGATATATGTCATTTTATTCTACTGACAACAAGCTTCAAAGCCATACATGTTATATTTTCCGAAAGTAATACTCTCATAGATTTATACCTCTTTGAAAATGTCGAGTTTCGTGCCTGAATAAGTGCGTTTGCCGCACGCATTACTTTTTTATTTAATCAAAAGAAAGAAGCTGCTGAAAGTCATCGTTTGTTGGTGGAAACTTATAGGTGAACATGCTCCAACCATAAAAACAAGTGAGGCGTGGTTTCGATAATTCAAAAGCGGTGATTTCGATGTGCCAGACAAAGAACGTTCTGATAGACCGAAAAAGATGCGAAATTGCAGGAGTTATTGGATGAAGACCCAACCCAAACCCAAAAACAATTGGAAGAAGTGTTAAATCTGGCCCCAGAAACGATTAGCGACCGATTGCGAGCAATGGGAAAAATCCAAAAGATGGATAAATGGGAGCCACATCAACTGAATGATAGACCAATGGAAAATCGAAAAATCATCTGTGAAATGTTGTTTCAAAGGTATGATCGGAAGTAATTTCTGCATTGAATAGTAATAGGTGATAGAGATTCGAAGAAAATCGTTTTCTACGCATGAATTTTTTGAGATGTGAGAACAGCCAGATGCCAAAGCGGACTAAGTTTGGCCAATAGGGTGGGTGTCGCAATTATTCGTACTTTAATTCAACGATTTTTGCTATGGTTTTTTGAGCTATGAAAAATTGTTTTTGTCTTTTGTAAACCAGAATTTTCTCACGAATTTTTACGTACAGCTGGTCCAAAATAATAATTTGTGTTTATTATTTGATCAGTTTGGAGGTAATCCACGAATAAAATCCCTTTTGCATCCTAAAAAGCTGATGATAACACCTTCTTGGTCAATTTCTGGCCCCTAACTTGCTTCGAAGCCGATGTACCGGGTTCACACCATTCCTTAACCCTTTGTTTTGATTGAGGATCATGGTGGTAGACCCAAGTCTCACCCATACTGATGGAGCGTTGCACAAAATCGCTTTTATTCTTTCTAAAACGCTTAAAATATTGCTGAGAAAGTCACATCGAAATTGTTTTTGTTCCATTGTTATCGAATGCAGCATCTATTTTGCACACAGCTTTCTGAAACCCAAAACTTCAAAATATTGCTCACACTGCCTAATGAGATGCCTGGGGCTTCTACTAAATCTCGGTTAATCGACGATCTCCCAAAACCATATCCTGTATTTTTGCTACAATTTCTGGTGCCGATGCACTTTTTGGATATCCTTTACATAGACCGTCTTCAAGACTTGTACGATCACGTTTAAATTCAGCAACCCATCTTTCTACTGTTCTAATTAAAGGTGAAGAATCATACGCTTTTAACAATCGTTCATGGATTTGTTTTGATGCTACACCATTCAAAAATACGAATTTTATCACTGCACGATATTTAATTTTTTTATTGCAAAAAAATACTGTGTCAACTTTGAACACTTGTAAATATGCGAATGAGAAAATATAAAATGGGAAAGCTTAACAAGTGTTTATAAAAAAGTAGTACAATTTTTAGAAAAATAAAACGACGAACCTAATTGCGCCATCTCTTATGGAGCGACAAAACTTATTGAACAATATAGTAATTCTACACTTCATCTGTTTTATTATATTGTACTGCCGTGGGCGCTGTGTACTCAGTACGAACCTGGCCCGCGGGAAGACATCCCAACTTTAGTAGTCACCTTTTTTACTCTTAAATTTCGAACTAATTACTTAATTGTTATTGTGCCTATACTTCCCTTAATATCAACTTTTTTTAGTTCTTCTCTTCTATTTTTTTAAAACCTCTTCCCATATAATTTATTTTAATATAATGATTTTTCAAGAACCCATAAACTTGTACTGTTAAAAGTACGTAATACTGAATTTATAATCCCATTTAAAATTTTAAATACATGATTTAATCTACATTCGTACAACAAAAAATACTTAAAAATGAAAAGAGAAATTCCATTATCACGTTTTTTAATGTCACGGCTCTTTTGTTGTGTTCCTCGTTTAATTGTGTAAATTTCCGTTTAGAAACTAAAGTATATTAAAGTAGAGAAATAAAATTTTTAATGAAGCTCTATTTTATAACGTAACACTTGTGTTTCTTGGTGACCATCTGTCTTTCATTTCAAGTTGAATTGTTCGGAGCTACTTGGTGTCCAATATTATCACAACTGCATTACTACGTTCTGGTTTTAACAATAGCTTACCTGAGTCATTGTGCTGATGAATAATAAAATAAGAACACATTTTAGAGGAACTGCATTCCTACCTATTTTTATTAATGATATTAACTTAATGATGACTTAATTGCTCTAAAGAAATCATTTTTAACAATACGTAATGAAATATTTTTTACTTGAAGTATTCCTCGCATATAAAAATGTAAATTCTAAACGGAGTCATAAACGGGTAAAATAAATGCTTTTTTTATTCATCTGCAGTTGGCATATAATCTGGGATCCCACAAGATTCTTATATGGGACCTCTATTGTTCAATACTTACTTACACTATCGGTCATATTTATTTGCCCACCCCAACTTTATGTGTTTCCTGAAATACGGGTTATCTTTCGAAAAATCTGTATTATAATTATTCAACAATATTATTAGTGGAAGTAATTCCATATGAATTTCTACGAAAATCTTAAATCGTTTATGTTATATCGTAAAGGTGTCATAAATTGGAAAAATACCATAAATATTATATAGGCTAATCCCTACAGTATTAACAGTTTTATCTGCATTTCCGAAAGGTATTACCAATATTGTGTTATTGTACTAACTAATTACAATATTAGGATGTGTTATTCAAAAAGGAAAATAAATTTTATGTCAGTCATCGTTCATCTTTTGTTGCGAAAACAATGAAATAGAGAGTTATTGTGAATATTTTAATGCAATGCCGAAGACGAAGGAATTATCTGTTGAAGTGCGTGCTATGATAATTGCTTATCATCGTACCCGTACGAAAGTAATCGCGAAATTGTAAAATAATTACGATTAAATCGCAGAACCGTTGATTATAACGTTAAAAAATTTGAAGAAAGTGGTACATTTTCCAACAAAAGAAGATCTGGACGACGCAAAGCGACGACATCTGCAGATGAGCGGCGTCTAATACTGATAAGGAGACGCGATAGACGAAAAACAGCACCAGAAATTGCTGCTGAAATGAATAGAGCGCGTCCTAAACCAATTAGTGTGTCCACGGTACAGAGAAGGTTAAGGCAAGCGGGTTTATACGGCAGAATTGCTCTGCGAAAACCACTACTACGAAAGCAAAACAAGATAAAACGACTAAATTGGGCTAAAGAACATAAAAATTGAACGATTGATCAGTGGAATAATGTGTTGTGGACAGACGAATCGAAGTTTGAACTTTTCGGTAGTAAAAGGCGAATATTCGTAAGAAGATCCGCAGGAGAAAGAGTACTGCTAGAATGTATTGCGCCTACCGTAAAACATGGAGGAGATTCAGTAACGATTTGGGGGTGTTTTGGTGGAAGATCTGTAGGCAATCTCGTCAAAATTGAGGGAATCCTAAGAAAAGAAGGCTTCAAGAAAATTTTAGAAAATAACGCTGTTCCTTCAGGACTAAGGATTCTTGGCGAAAACTTTGTATTTCAACAGGACAACGATCCGAAACACACTTCGAGAATGTGTGATGATTACTTGCGTCAACTAGAAGATCAAGGGCAAATCTCTATAATGGTATGGCCAGCTCAAAGTCCTGATCTGAACCCAATAGAGCTGCTTTGCGAAGAATTGGACCGGAAGGTTCGAGATCATCCACCACTGTACTATGGGAACAACTTCAAGAAGCCTGGGCACAAATTTCAAAAGATACACTGCAAAAATTAATTGAAAGGATGCCGCGGTTATGTGCCGCAATTATCAAAAATAAAGGTGAGCACATTGATGAGAGCAAAATTTAATAATAATTAATGGTAAAGTTTTTATATAAGAAAAATGTAACTATTTTATGTTTATTTTACACTATTGTATTGGTACAATAAATAAATTTTCAGTACACATTTGATAGTTTAATAATTTTGGCTAAAACTAAGGGTGGGCAAATAAATATGACCGGTAGTGTACGTCGACAATTTGCAGCTCAAAACTAAATTTATTAATACACAGTCTGTCCCAGAGAATACGGATCTTCTTTAAAATAAAAACAAAAGCTTAATATTTTGATAAAATTCATTTATTTTATTCGAAGAATCGCCTTCGGCTTCAATACAACGATTTGCACGGTCAATTAATATGTCGAATGAATTTTTAAGTTCATCTTTAGAGCTGTCCTATAAGATCGCTGTTGACACCTTTTTAATGGCTTATATACAGTGTGTATCAGCCAAATGGAATAAATTCGATAATAATTAAATGGAAGGGTGTTCGAAAAAACGTTCGGACACGTCGATTGGGATTTTTTGGATTTTTTAGAAAATTCCAGACATATTTCATGTACAATGTCCTATACCTATATATATATATGTTTTTTGATTAGAAAAAATCATTAGATTAATTTACGAAGGCTGATTTGCTAACTAGTCTCTTTTTAATTATAAAATTTCAAATTTTATCAATTAACCCCAGTCTTTATTAAAATTTACCTTCAAATGCATTGCTTCGAACAAATATTTTGTGAACGCCTGTACATGTACACTAATCTATATACCACCAGATTGAAAACGTTTAAATTCTTTTAAATACTCGCCTATAAATACTGCATTAATTATTTGGGTCACAGCGCAAGAACGTTCGAATGTTTCATTTTATATATAAAAAAAGTAAGGAGAGTCTATTGTCAGAGAATACTTCTCAGTTCGGTATCACGGCTTCTGCTCCGTGCCGACGTCGCCTCACACTCCTTCCGTCTCTTTCTCTATATTCATTATTTCCTATGAAACACTGAAACGTCGTCTCTTTGTTGCGGATGCTAGAGCACCTGTTCTCCCATTGGAGGAACAATGGCCCGGGCGATTGGCTCGCCCAATGGAGGCGCTGTATTACATTACACTGCTTTTTGTTCTGTGTTTTGTCATTTTGTGTCTAGAACTTTGTATAGAGCTACTGTAGTGCTTTTGTCGCTGACTTCTGAAGCGAGATAAGGAATTAATTACAAGCCTTGATGGCTCTTTGTTCACTTACGGATTCCCATTTTCATTTAAAGATAATTTAATGCTTTTTCGTTTTGATACATTACAATGGAAATATTGTTTGTTTTTTTAGATATTACATATACACAGAGACAAAAAGTCGAAAATTTTATATAATTTTTTCGATGATAAACAACTATTAGACGTGTCTCATTAAATGTTTGCTTTCGAGTAAGGTTTTTAACGGAATTATTACCCAACACAATCAATAACATTACAAATTATAGTTCGCCAATGAAAATTAAAAAATATACATGACAAAGATAGTGAACTCTATCTAAGTTGGTCACTTACAGTACACCGAAAAACGTCCAATTTAGACAGGCGGCCAACTTATTGAGAAAAGGTACGTGGATCAAAAATTAAAGCCAAAAATACAAAGAACCAATATGTATATTGTGTACATTTTGATTCTTAACGGTACAGATCGCGTTCACTTTGCAATTACCAGGTCGGCTGAAAAGTCCCCGGTCTGACACATAGATGGCGTTACTGTTATTAAATCCATATGTTTTTTAGATAGTACTAACCTACAAACGAAACGTGTCAAAATTTGACAGCAATCCGACCATTAGTTACTGAGATATTGCGTTAAGAGTGAAGCTACTTTTGTTATTTAAAAAAATGGAAAAAAAAGAATTTCGTGTGCTGATAAAGTACTGCTTTTTGAAGGGAAAAAATACCGTTGAAGCAAAAGCATGGCTTGACGAGGAGTTTCCGGACTCTGCGCCAGGAAGATCAACCATAATTGATTGGTATGCTAAGTTTAAACGTGGTGAAATGAGCACCGAAGACCGCGAACGCAGTGGACGACCAAAAGAGGCTGTCACCGACGAAAACATCAAAAAAGTTCGCAAAATCATTTTAAATGATCGTAAAGTAAAGTTGATCGAGATAGCTGACATCCTAAAGATATCAAAGGAACGTGTTGGACACATCGTGCATGAATATTTGGGCATGCGGAAGCTCTGTGTAAAATGGGTGCCGCGCGAGCTCACATGCGATCAAAAACAACGAGTTGATTATTCTGAGCTGTGTTTGAAGCTGTTAAATCGTAATAAAACCGAGTTTTTGCGTCGATATGTGACAATGGATAAAACATGGATTCATCACTACAATCCAGAGTCCAATCGACAGTCAGCCGAGCGGACTGCACGCGATGAACCGGCTCCAAAGCGTGGAAAGACGCAACAGTCAGCTGGAAAAGTTATCGCGTCAGTTTTTTGGGATGCGCATGGAATAATTTTCATAGATTATCTTAAAAAGGGCCAGTCCATCAACAGCGACTATTATACAGCGTTACTGGACCGTTTGAAGAACGAAATCGCAAAAAAACGGTCCCATATGAAGAAGAAGAAAGTGATGCTTCACCAAGACAATGCACCGTGTCACAAATCAATGAAAACAATGGCCAAATTAAGTGAATTGGGTTTCGAATTACTTCCCCATCCACCGTACTCTCCAGATGTGGCCCCCAGCGACTATTTCCTGTTTGCAGACCTCAAGAGAATGCTCGCCGAAACTGAGGCCTATTTCGAGGCTAAAGACAATTCGTACTACAAAAATGGTATCGAAAAATTGGAAGAACGCTATAATCGGTGTATCGCCCTCGAAGGCAACTATGTTGAATAATAAAATCGAATTTTGCCAAAAAACTGTGTTTTACTATGGTGGACCGGGGACTTTTCAGTTCGACTGTTATCTGCTAATGATAACAACTTAGTTGTCGAAATGCGTATACAGAATTACGAAAGTTAATGTGGAAAGGGGTTATATATCAACCTTAGTGATTATGAGTGATGGTATACATATATATATATATATATATATATATATGCAGTTATTTATCGTTTTCGCACTAATTTTACTCTTCTCGATTCAAAACCATCAACAAGACAAAGAAATGTGCGTACCGAAGAGAATATTGCTGCTGTAGCGCGAAGTATTAAACAAGACACCGAAATGTCGATTCGTCGTCGTTCTCAACTTGTTGGCTTTTGTCCTTTGACTACGTGGAAAATTTTACGTAAGGATCTTGGCTTACTTGTCCATACAATACAGCTAGTGCAAGAATTGAAGCCAAACGACCATCGTTTGCGTCGCATTTTTGCTGATTGGGCTCATTTGAAACTGGCCGAAGATGAGCATTTTATGAAAATTGAAGCTCATTTCTGGTTAAATGGCTACGTCAATAAGCAAAATTGCCGTATTTGGAGCGAAGACAATCCTCAAGCCGTTAACGAATGACCATTACATCCATTAAAATTGACTGTTTGGTGCGGTTTACACGCTGGCGGCATCATCGATCCTTATTTCTTTCGAAATGACGAAGGAGCTGCCGTTATGGTAAATGGCGTGCATTATCGAGGCATGCTGAATGGATTTTTATTTCCCAAAATTATCTAAATAAATATATAAAAAATCTGCTGAACATCGACAACATTTGGTTGCAATAAGACGACGCAACTTGCCATGCAGCGCGCTTAACAATCGATTTATTGCAAAATCAATTGGTGACAACTTTATTTCCAGAAGTGGTCCTGTTCACTGGCCCTCTCGTTCGTGCGATTTAGCACCTCTGGATTACTTTTTATGGGGCTATGTTAAGTCATTTGTTTATGCCGACAAACCAGCAACTCTTGAAGCATTGGAAGCCAATATTGAAGCCACCATTCACGCCATACGGCCAGATTTATTGAAAAAAGTAGTCAAAAACTGGACTGATTGAATGGACCATGTAACTCGTAGCCGCAGCGGACATATGTCGTAAATCATATTTAAAAAATAAATGCCATGAAATTATCTACCAGATTATAATAAAAAAAATTTCATTCCAACAATACTTCTGTCTTGTGTTATCATTTAAAGTTCTCAAGCTCTTAGAAAACACCCATTTTATATACATATAGTGTCGCAGCTGGTAAACCACGGCGAAAAATACCTGTACGAAAACAAACTCCGTACGCGATCCGCACTGTTGAGAACCAATATGTACACTGCACGGTGTGTGGCCATGGCTTCGAATATTACTCTAAGTAATAATAAGAGTATCAGTAACACACCGAAAGTTTTTAGAAGAATTAGCAATCTCAATATTAAATTCATAAATTCGAATTTTTGAAATAATGGATTTAAATTTATGTACCTGGATTGAAACGTAAAATATGAATGAAGTTATGTAACACTAATATAACATTGATGACTAAATATTTACAAACTTAATAGCATGATTACATTCAGTCGAAATTAAATATTAACAGGTCGCCCGTTTGTTCGTAGAGTCGCCTTGTTACGATCCTGGCTCGCGGGAAAATATCCCAACTCTACTTAATCACTAAGGTTGATATATAACCCCTTTCCACATTAACTTTTGTAATTCTGTATACGTATTTCATCAACCAAGTAGTCATCATCAGCAGACAATTTCATAGTGTCGCACCTGGTAAAACACGGCGAAAAAACACCTGTACGTAAAATAAACTCCGTACGCGATCTACACCGCTCAGAACCAAGATGTACACCGTGTGTTTGTTTCACAAGATTTTTAAAATTATTTTACTTAAACTAGAATGAACGACATAGAAAAAAAGGGGAACACGGTCACGACCGATAAGTGCCTGCATGTGATTTATTATAGTGTTCCTCCTTCTCTGACATTAAGCGGACAGAAAAGGGTCGGTTGTAAAGGTCCAGTGTCATTGTTATTCACCACATGGCTTGAATTCTTTAAGATGTGCATGCTTTCATACGTGTCTAATTCTCGATAATTATACACGTTCTTTATCAAATGTAAACAATCCATATTAACACTATGGTTATTTTCTAATAGATGTCTCGCTATACCAGATTTTTCTGGTCGGTTGAATTTTATGTGCGAAAGGTGTTCTTTATACCGGGTTTCGATCGATCTTTTAGTTTGGCCGATGTATTGTTTACTGCACTCTAAACATTCAATTCGGTAGATTCCCGATTTTTTATTTTCTTCGCTTTTGTCTTTTGCATTTCCTAGAAGCGTTTTAATAGAATTATTGGAGCGGATACAAACTTGAAACCCGCGCTCTTTAAAAATACTATTTAGATTTTTTGTCATACGATGATAAGGTAAACAAACAAACTGCTTATCCCGATTGCTCTGTGGTGATAGACATGTGGTGTCACGGATTGTTTTTCTTATGTAGTTCTAATCTACTTCTTTTGCTGTATAGATATTTTATTTCCATTTTTAACCATTTCATTTTCGCATATGAAATGACTTTCTCGTTCATTCTACAATTTGATGTAACATTTACTTTAATCAATTTTGGGAAAACATTTCTACTTTTACAGCGATTCAAGAAATTTATATATGCACCTATAAACTTAACTTTACTATATATCTTGTGAAAAATGTTGTACTCCTTTGACCGGGAAGTCATCTTGTAGTTGAATTTGATGGAGCCTGTGGTTGATTAACTTAATCACCAAGGTAGATATTTAACCCCTTTCCACATTAACTTTTGTAATTCTGTATACGTATTTCGACAAGTTAATGTGGAAAGGGGTTAAAAATCAACCTTAGTGATTAAGTTTATCAACCACAGGCTCCATCAAATTCAAATCCCAACTCTAGTTATAACATTTTAAATACGTTTGCTATTTGATTTCAAAATCATATCAGTAACATTGGAAAACCTCTTATAATAACCCAATAACTTTGTCGTTTCCCGAAATATTGTACTGGATTTCTCAAAGAAAAAAAAAACAAAAATAAGAACGGTTAAATATAATTTTTCGCTAGTGATTAATTGGAAGAATTAATAAGAAGCTTAACGCAATATTACGCATCAAAGAGTGCGGAGTAATTTTCAAAATTTATATTCTTCGAGTGTTAATGAATGGTAGGTACTTTCTGAAATTAATGCACATACATAAGTATGTATATGTACGAGATACATCCTGTTACAAGAAATGTAGCAGCCCGGTAATAACATAAGCATACTAAACGTCAAACATTATAAATTATGATATCATTTACCTGTGCATGTTTATCTTTTTTTGCTGTGCGTTATAAATAGCCCAATAATTTATTAATTTATAAATCAAACAGTGTAATACTCTTATTTATATCAATTTCTGCCTTTCTATTCAATGGATGTCATCATGATAATAATTTATTGTTGTTAGTGTTACATAAATAAATAAAAGATTGTACCACGAAATAATATACACAAAAGTTAAATATAGAACTACTATATGTGCAAGATTAAGTAAAAGAAATGAATGAAATTGTTTTCTACGTCGTTGATTTACAACCTCACGTATTTTAGAAAGAAAATTCAACTTTTAGTTAAATTTATATTAGATGTAACAGTCGAACTGAAAAGTCCCCGGTCTACCATAGTAAAACACAGTTTTTTGGCAAAATTCGATTTTATTGTTCAACATAGTTGCCTTCGAGGGCGATACACCGATTATAACGTTCTTCCAACTTTTCGATACCATTTCTGTAGTACGAATTGTCTTTAGCCTCGAAATAGGCCTCAGTTTCGGCGATCACCTCCTCATCCTTGCTAAATTTTTTCCCGGCGAGCATTCTCTTGAGGTCTGCAAACAGGAAATAGTCGCTGGGGGCCACATCTGGAGAGTACGGTGGATGGGGAAGTAATTCGAAACCCAATTCACTTAATTTAGCCATTGTTTTCATTGATTTGTGACACGGTGCATTGTCTTGGTGAAACAGCACTTTCTTCTCCTTCATATGGGGCCGTTTTTTTGCGATTTCGTTCTTCAAACGGTCCAATAACGCTGCATAATAGTCGCTGTTGATGGACTGGCCCTTTTTAAGATAATCTATGAAAATTATCCCATGCGCATCCCAAAAACCTGACGCCATAACTTTTCCAGCTGACTGTTGCGTCTTTCCACGCTTTGGAGCCGGTTCATCGCGTGCAGTCCACTCGGCTGACTGTCGATTGGACTCTGGAGTGTAGTGATGAATCCATGTTTCATCCATTGTCACATATCGACGCAAAAACTCGGTTTTATTACGATTTAACAGCTTCAAACACAGCTCAGAATCATCAACTCGTTGTTGTTTTTGATCGAATGTGAGCTTCCGCATGCCCAAATATTCATGCACGATGTGTCCAATACGTTCCTTTGATATCTTTAGGATGTCAGCTAAAAATCTGTGGTTACAGGAAGTAACATCGAACTTGTGTATGAATTTATCAGAAATGAGCCGAAATCCTCATTACGATCCCCAATACGTGGGGACACAGCATTTGGGACGGAGAAAGATTTGTGCAAGGTTTGTACCACACAAGCTAACTGAATTCAACATTGTACAGATTTAATTTAAGACAAAAAATGACAAAAACTTCAGGTAATCTATTGTAACTGGCGATGAGACGTGATGTTGTCAATATGATCCAGAAACCAAGCGTCAAAGCTCTGAATGGAAGCATCCAAGCGAAGAAAGACCGAAAAAAATCCGTTTGGAGAAGTCAAAAGTGAAGACTATGTTGATTTGTTTTCATGATTCGAAAGGCATAGTGCACAAAGAGTTTGTGCCAACTAGTCAAACAGTTAATGCTGTATATTATCTTGGAGATATGAAACGTCTTTTGGCGCGTATTCGTTGTGTGCGCCCTCGATATCTTGAAAATGGTAGCTGGTTTGTTACATGATAATGCACCATCTCATCGCCAGACGCTTATCACTGATTTTCTAATTACAAATTGCATTTTAACCATCATCCATTTACCGAATTTGGACCCCTGTGATTTCAGTCTATTCTCCAAACTACATTTGCCGATGAAAAGATAGCGATATACCGACGTCGAAGCCATTAAAAATGCGTCGACAGTGATCTTGAAGGACATCTCTAAAGATGAACTTAAAAATTCATTCGACATGTTAATTGACCGTGCCAAACATTGTATTGAAGCCGAAGGCAACTACTTTGAACAAAATAAATGAATTTTACGAAAATAGTAAGCTTTCGCTTTTATTTTAATGAAGTTCCATTTTCACTGCGATAGTCTGTGTATTCTTCAGTACAATTCCCAAATTCGAATATTTACAGCTGCTGGTATTAACTCCTGAACAATCTCCAACCTAAGAGTGAAAATTGATGCAACACCTGGACAATTAAACCAAATTAGATACCTCGATAACCGAGTTGACTTATTTTTTGGACAATATTCAGAAATTTCTGAGGCTGACCATAGATTTGTACCCACTACCATTAAAAGAATTACCCCAAGCTATATCAAATGAATATCTAAAATATCTGCTTCATTAGATATCTAAAGCAAAGTCTCTTTTGACTGAAGTTTAGAGACATACAGAATATACAATGAATATCTAAATATTTGGGTGATCTACATTGTTCACAATTTGCATTGACTCCACTAACAACAACCCAGTGTCCTGATTTTTTTTTTGAGCCAAATAAACATTACAATCGTCGTAAATTTGTTTTAAATTTATTCCAACGGAAGTATTTTCAAATCTTTTCTGGCATTCCTTAATTTCTGCAGCTTCGATGGGTTTAAATTGTAGAACCAGGGATTTTATTTATTGAAAATTCTCACAGCGGTTTCTGAATCTTTTGCCTAATTCTTCCCAGTTTTTTAATTGGGTCGAAACCGGGACTTGGGGGGTGGTTACGATATGAGTTTTAATACATATAGCTCAGTTTGTTGGTTTAAATAGTTTTTGCACAACAGTGAGGTGCGTTTGGAGTCACTATCAGGCATAAACATAAAATTGCATCCAGTTGTACGAAGTCCCGATGGAATTACATTTTCTTCTATTTTCTTTATAATTTACTTTTTTCATATTTCCATTGATTTCCAGAAGTTTTGATTTACAGTGTTTACATCATCATTTTACAAAATTTTATTTAATTCGTAATATTACATTACATATTCATTACACATACTGTGACAGTTTTTTGTTTTTTTTTTTTTTGATATCTCAAGAAAGAAGTTAATATTTTTTCCCACCTTCCAACAATAGACATTTTAGAGATATTACTTTCCACCCGCATCTTTTTGTTGAAGTAATGAGAAGGGACTGCGAGCGGAGAGGATGTGCATAACTTACATACACTACCAGTCATATTTATTTGCCCACCCCAATTTTATCTGTTTCCTGAAATACGGATTATCTTTCGAAAAATCTGTACTATAATTATTCAACAATATTATTAGTGGAAGTAATTCCATATAAATTGCTACGAAAGTCTTAAATTGTTTATGATATATCGTAAAGGTGTCATAAATTGGAAAAATACCATAAATATTATATAGGCTAATCCCTACAGTATTAACAGTTTTACCTGCGTTTCCGAAAGGTATTACCAATATTGTGTTATTGTACTAACTAATTACAATATTAGGATGTGTTATTCAAAAAGGAAAATGTCAGTCATCGTTCATCTTTTGTTGCGAAAACAATGAAATAGAGAGTTATTGTGAATATTTTAATGCCATGCCGAAGACGAAGGAATTATCTGTTGAGGTGCGTGCTATGATAATTGCTTATCATCGTACGGGTAAAAGTAATCGCGAAATTGCAAAAGAATTACGATTAAATTGCAGAACCGTTGATTATAACGTTAAAAAATTTGAAGAAAGTAGTATATTTTCAAACAAAAGAAGATCTGGACGCGATAGACGAAAAACAGCACCAGAAATTGCTTCTGAAATGAATAGAGCGCATGCTAAACCAATTAGTGTGTCCACGGTACAGAGAAGATTAAGGCAAGTGGGTTTATACGGAGGAATTGCTCTGCGGAAACCACTAGCAACGAAAGCAAAACAAAATAAAACGACTAAATTGGGTTAAAGAACATAAGAATTGGACGATTGATCAGTGGAATAATGTGTTGTGGACAGACGAATCGAAGTTTGAACTTTTCGGTAGTAAAAGGAGAATATTCGTAAGAAGATCCGCAGGAGAAAGAGTACTGCCAGAATGTATTGCGCCTACCGTAAAACATGGAGGAGGTTCAGTAATGATTTAAGGGTGTTTTGGTGGAAGATTTGTAGGCGATCTCGTCAAAATTGAGGGAATCCTAAGGAAAGAAGGCTACAAGGAAATTTTATAAAATAACGCTGTTCCTTCAGGACTAAGGATTCTTGGCGAAAACTTAGTATTTCAACAGGACAACGATCCGA
The DNA here is from genome assembly GCA_031893035.1 of Dermolepida albohirtum. NCBI lineage: Eukaryota > Metazoa > Arthropoda > Insecta > Coleoptera > Scarabaeidae > Dermolepida > Dermolepida albohirtum. The sequence continues at coordinate 275,529 of JAVIWB010003165.1, forward strand.
AACACACTTCTAGATTATGTGGCGATTACTTGCGTCAACTAGAAGAGCAAGGGCAAATCTCTATAATGGTATGGCCAGCTGAAAGTCCTGATCTGAACCCAATAGAGCTTCTTTGGGAAGAATTGGACCGGAAGGTTCGAGAACGTGCTCTATCATCCACCACTGTACTGTGGCAACAACTTCAAGAAGCCTGGGCACAAAGTACAGAAGATACACTGCAAAAATTAATTGAAAGGATGCCGCGGTTATGTGCCGCAATTATCAAAAATAAAGGTGGGCACATTGATGAGAGCAAAATTCAATAATAATTAATGATAAAGTTTTTATATAAGAAAAATGTAACTATTTTATGTTTATTTTACACTATTGTATTGGTTCAATAAAATAAATTTTCAGTACACATTTGATAGTTTAATAATTTTGACTAAAACTAAGGGTGGGCAAATAAATATGACCGGTAGTGTATATGTATATGTACATAAATACATGATTATACTTTCCAATTTCAAAATTAAATTTTCTACATTTCCAAAAACACCTAAACGTAATATAAGTTTGTACTGCCTATAATAGGGTTTTTCTTTTAATTTGTTCGTACGTGCGTTATAACTAGAGTTGGGATGTTTTCCCGTGTGCCAGGTTCGTACTAAGTACACATCGCCCTCACAAGTGTAATGTAGTAAATTTTCGTTGATATAAAATTTTCAAGTTACTGTCAACTGTTGAAATAGCGACCGGATAATAAAACAGTAAAAGTAAATATATTGTCAAAAATTACAAACTTCACGATGCAATCACCAGATTGAGGGCAACGCCAACAGTGTTGCCAGTTACCGAAATATAAACGGCTACCCTCGTACAAGGTTTAATAATCTGTAAAAATTTCCCATAATATAAAAAGCTTTAAGACATGTTCCCCATCTCGTTAATACTGGCTGTGGTGGCTGAGGAATGTTCGGACAAGCCTGTTTAAACTCACGAATGTGTTTTGGAGATTTAGTAAAAACTTTTTTGGTAGAAACTATAAATTGGTCTACTTTTGGATAACTGTTTCTAATAAATTCAGCTACAAGATGACATGCATAAAGCAAACAGGTTACATGAAGCAAGTCAGGGTGAATATGCTTTAGTAACTTTCGCGTTTTAACAATATTCGAATTCCCATCTGTTACCAACATTACAAGTTGGGTTGCCGATATACTGAACTTCCCAAAGGTATGTTTTATAGTTTCTATTATCCTTGCCGCGTTCCTCTTCTGTAATATTCTACTACGAAAAAGAAGAACCATGGAAGTCGCACCACTTTTTAAAGCGCGCACCAATATTTAAAATACTATTTTTTTTTGCATCCGTTGGGTTATCTGCCACAAGCTATATTTTTTGATCTTCTAACTATGCTTTTACTTGATCCGTAATCGTGTTTTTAGAAAATTATACTGTAATCGACCTCTTGTTGTCGATATCCACGGGAGGTATTTTATCCCAAATGTTTCGAAATTATTCATTGTCTACAATATTTTGTGAAATGTTGCACATACTTAACATAAAAATAAAGTCACATAGAAACTTGTAATATGGAACATCATGTTGCGCATTTAACCGGTGTTGTTTGCTATTAACATGTCTTTTACACACAAAAATACTGTACGGTAAAAATGTTGATAATGCAAACAATACATTTAATAATAGTGTCAGTGTATTTTAATGTCGAATATCGCTTAATAAATCTATTAAAGGTCGTCGAACATAACAAAGAACGCCATCGATTCGCCATCATCAATCTAATCCGGCATTCATACACATACCATACGCATATGAATCTCGACTTCAGGTATATTCGACCGCTTTCGAAATATGTCATCGCCGCCAATGAATGCGCACTCGTTTCTGCAGGCTTAGTAAGTAAAGAACTTGTTATACGAAAGGAAACGATACATAAAACGTTATTAATGGAAAAGACAAGGACAAACATGAGAAAAAGAGCAAGCAAGTATTTACAAATAGACACTTTTTCTATTTCTATTAAGTGGCATTTTTACTTCATTACAAACAAAAGTACTCCCTATAATCATCAGTAAGACCAACAGCAACTCTAAATCCAATCCACCGCAATCCGCACAACGACAATCGCAGCACGAAGTAAGATAACGCAATCAGGAAGACAATCTCTCTCTCTTTGAAATGATGTAACTTGAAGTATCTATTCTGGCGAACAATGTACTCGAACAAAGCCAACTAAAGAGACATCGCAGCGATGGCATTGTCTCATTCCCGGAGTGTTTGCGGAGCACATAAAAGGACAGTTTGAACTCAATCTATAGGAAAATATAACTTTTTGTTACTCCTCCTGCTCCTATTATTGTTTGACCGATGCTGCGTGTTTCGTATAAAATACATTGTTATTGGAATCCGATAAGGAAAGAGGATAAAATGGCCGATTTCGATGAAAGATGACCAGTTTTTGTGTTATATTTGACGAGTACGCTTTATGCGGTTTTATTTGTAAAACTCTGGTGTGAAAAAGTCGTTTGTAAGAGATAAAGATTTCTTTTCTAACTTAGATCGTATCACTGCGTCTGTATTGATTCTCATCTTACTTCCTCTTAAGCTTTTCAATTATGTTCTAGGTTTTGTTTTTTATAATTCTAATTCACTCTACTCCTTAATTAATAACAATTGATGATCAGCTATTAATTCAAATACTAAAAAAAAAAATTGGAATGCATTGACTTTAATTTCTATTAATGACTTTTTCAAGTTGATTTTATTTGTTTTTCCTTTTGAAATGTTAAAAGGAATCATTCTATTATTAATAACACCCTATCTACTACATATGTTTCACCGATTTCACGGATCATCAGGCAGATTTGTGTTATTAATAACAGAATGATTCCTTTTAACATTCTTTTAATTGGCAAATAGCCGTTACGCAATGCGTCTGTCTTATACGCTCTAATAACTTAGTTATCGACAAGCGAGATAGACACGTTTCTCGCTTTGTGGTTAAGTATAGTGAACGACAGAGGAAGGAGCTTGTTATTCATCCTTTTGAAATGATTATTTTTAGACTTTTTCATATCCCAATTTTTCAATTTACGATATTAATAAACATGCATTAAACAAATTACAATATAAAAACAGTTTTCTTACATTCTAAATGGTATATCAGTATCTTCTATCCTCCTTTATTCCCTCTATGTTCCTCGTCCGGCATATATCCATTGTCGATACATAAATATATGAATCATCCATCCCTATATTATCCTCGGTGATCCATTTTAACACAGATTTAAAAGTTTTTTTTAACAGTTTTCTTTTATCACCGTCGAATTATTCACTACACGTATTGTGTATATAATCATTTAAAATTATCTGTGTTCCTTTATGACACTATAACCATTATTGACCTATATTCTTATTACAGGTAGCTATTTACAAAAATTACCTCGAAAATTTGTCATTATTTATGTGATGTTTGTTATTCAATTTTCTTTCTCTCAGCTAGCTGACACTATGTTGACTATACGAGTGAATTATGGAGAAACGCTTCTCTTTACCTTGTTTCCCCGTTCCAGGTGTACAGGAAAGTCATTACCGGTTTTTCTAAAAGATGTCACTAGATTTAAGTATGCAATGTTACGTTATATGTTATATTTTGCGAAAGTTACACTGTCATAGATTTATACCTCTTCGAAAATGTCGAGTTTCGGGCCTGAAAAAGTGCATTTGTGTCATGTATTACTTTTCTTAGGGGCTGAAAGTCATCGTTTGCTGGTAGAAACCTACGGTGAGAATGCTTCAACAACAGAAACATGTGAGGCGTGGTTTCAACAATTCAAAAGTGGTGATTTCGATGCGCAAGACAAAAAACGTTCTGGTAGACCGAAAAAGATTGAAGATGCGAGACTGCTGGAGTTATTGGATGAAGACCCAACCTAAACTCAAAAATAATTGGCAGAAGCATTACATGTTGCCCAAGAAACGATTAGCGAAAGATTATGAGGCAATGAGAAAACTTCAGAAGATGGAAAACCGCATCAATTGAATGACAGGCAAATGGAAAATCGTCTGTGAAATGCTGCTTTAAAAGTATGCTCAGAAGCCATTTCTGCATCGAATAGTGACGGGTGATGAAAAATTGATTTATTTTGACCACCCTAAGCGCAAAAAGCCATGGTTACCACCTGGCGAAGCCGGCCCATCGACTCCAAGGCCAAATCGTTTCGGTCTCATAGCAATGCTCTGTTTGGTGGGACCAGAGTGCCTCGATGTATTACGAACTGTTGAAACCTGGTGAAACAATGAATACTGATCGCTACCGACAACAAATTATCAATTTGAACTATGCATTGATAGAAAAACGTCCAGAATGGGCCCGAAGACACGGTAAAGTAATTTTACAGTACGATAACACGATGTCCCACACTACAAAACCGGCCAGGGAAACATTGAAGGCACTTGGATGGCACATAAATCGCACCCGTTATACTCTCCAGACCTTGATGAAGTCTGACTATCACCTTTTCGCATCAATGGTACACGCACTTGCACAGCAACCCTTCGCCAATTTCGAAGAAGTTAGAAAATTGCTCGATGAATGGTTTTGCTCAAAGGACAAACAGTTTTCTTGGGTTGCCATCCATAAATTGCCTGAAAGATGGGCAAGATGTGTAGAATCAAATGGCCTTTACTTTGAATAAATACGTTTTTCCATTTGTCTTGAAAATTATGTAGTTTTTTTTTTACGAAAAAGCCGGTAATGATTTTCCGGTATAACAGGTAACAAAATCGCATAGAAAGTCATTTTTGCCTATAAATTCGATTCCAAAACAGTTGCTATCAATAGCTAATATGTTAATTAAAAAGGTATTATAATTCCTTTTTGGATAAAAATTAATATAATTTTCTTAATTTACACATATAAATTATCTCAGTGTCTCAGTTTCATCAATTAAATCTTTCATAGAAATATTTACAAATTGTTTAAAAGTCTAATGTCAAATAAACTTTAAAATCTTAAAGTTCTATTAAAATGCAGTCGTATATACATACAGTACATGTGGTATTTAAATATTAACCAATGTTTAGGTTATTATATGAAAATTACCTATTCGTATGCTAGTTCCATGTTTCTATAATTATTTTAAAACATTCTTTCTGTAAAATAAAATCATTTTCTTTCCATTAAGTTACTTTACATCCCAAAAAAAAAATTCCTCCTCTATTTCCTGTCGATACATATGTGATAACATCGCTTTAACTTGCTATTGTTACAATTTTAACTTGATTTTATATATACTCATTTTTAAGTCCTTCCAACTAACATATCATAATATTCGTATTAACTATAATGGATAACAATATAACATACCTATGTAACATATATTTACGCGTATATAAGCTACATAACATATTTGTTCCAGGATCCGAATGGAAATTACTTACGGAAGACGAAAAGAGACCGTTCATCGATGAGGCGAAAAGATTGAGAGCGCTGCATATGAAAGAACACCCGGATTACAAATATAGACCAAGGCGCAAGCCGAAGACGTTGAGGAAGGAAGGATATCCGTACTCGATACCATATCCTTCCGTACCTATGGACGCTTTAAGAGCAGGTAAGTGTTAAGAAACATAAAAAAGGTGAATAGAACCCCTTATCACATTAATGTTTGTATTCTGCATACGTATTTCGACAACTAAGTTGTCATCGTCAACAATACATTAAGCACGTTGTGTTATACATGGATCCGCGGTAAAGCTGCACAGAATAAGCCATGAAACACTTCACACAAAGACCAAACTGAGACAAATTAACCAGTGTTTATACGGAAATAATGTTTATTGCACTTTATTTTGTATAGCTTTAGTGTCAGTCCATGTACAGCATTGTACTTCATTGCATTTTTGAAGAAATATGGACCGATGATTCCACTTGCCCATAAACCACACCAAACCGTGGTTTTGCCTGGATGTAATGGCAGCTCTTGAGCCTATTCGGGTTGCTCTTCACTCCAAATAGGGCAATTGTGCTTATTGACATAGCCATTTAGCCAGTAATGGGCCTCAACGCTGGACAAAATTTTAGTCGAAAACAGTGGATTTTTTAATGCTTTTCAATAGCCCAAAGATTTAAAACATGACAATTTCAAAGGTTGACTGTTTTCAATTCTTAAACGAATTGAATTCTATATGCTTTTAAACCAAGTTGTGGCATTCGACAAGCCAAGCTGTTGGAATCTATGTCGATTCGATTCTTCATTCTTCAGTACGTGCTGGACGTGGTCTATTTGGCTGCGTATTATCCAGTAATGAAAATTATGTTTTAAATTTTTCGATGGTATAGCGAATTGTGCGTTCGGTGGACCGAGTACGTAGACTATCAGTTGTTCTAAGCACACGAAACACATTTCTCGTTGAACGCTAATTTTCGCAACACAGTTGAATAATTCGTAAACGCTGTGCCGGTCTGAGTCTTTTCATAATAAAATGTCACACACTAGCGTGAAAGTTTGACACGAGCCGCGCTTTAACTGTTTCAGCTTTTTTTCATGCTTTTCACATAATTGAGGCTCCATCTCACCAATGACACGAATAATTTCATCTTTCAAAGCAGGAATTGATTGTGGATTATTTTTATAAACCTGACTTTTCACATAACCCCAAAGAAAATATTATCTGCTTCTGGGTTTCCGGGCTGGAACCGCGTCACTAGTATATCTGCCGACGTTTCGTACCCATTTGTATGGGACATCTTCAGGGCTGAACTACTGCACTGAAACTGCACTGAAACGTCGGCAGATATACTAGCGACGCGGTTCCAGCCCGGAAACCCAGAAGCAGATAGCATGGACCAGGACCGCGGAAGTCTACGTACCAAATTAACCCAAAGAAGATAGTCTAACGGTGTCAAATCACATAATTTTGATGACCGTTTCTTGAGATTAAACGTCCAGGAAATTTTTCTCTCAATAAATCAATTGATTCTTATGCAAAGTGAGGTGTAGCACTATCCTGTTGAAACCACATATCCTCTGGATCAATATTCATTAATTCAGGCCACAAAAATTAGGTTATCATCCGACGATATCGATCACCATTGACAGTTACAGCTTCACCAGCAGCATTTTCAAAGAGTAAGGTCCAATTACACCATCTATCCATAATGCACACTAAACAGTAACTCGTTTAGGATGCATAGGTTTCTCATGAATAATTCATGGATTTTCCTCACCCCAGATATGGCGATTTTGTTTATTAACATAGCCACCAAGTTCAAAATGTGCCTCATAGGAAAACATTATGTTTTGAGAAAAATCAGCTGGTTGTTCTTTGATGAAATTGACAAATGAACGACGTTTTAAATGATCTAATGGCTTCAGTTCCTGTGTTATTTGAACCTTATACGCATTCAGAGCTAAATACGCCATGTTGTTGATCCACTAAGTCCAAGTTGTTGTGAACGTCGTCTAATGGACATTTCAGGATCTTCAGCAACACTTTCACGAACCAAACCAATATTTTCTTGTGAACGACCACTACGACTGCATTTTTCACTTTTTTAATCTTCCGCGGAACCGGTCTCTTGAAATTTTTTAATAATTCGACCAATAGTGCTTTCAGATAGAGGATTATGTAAACCATAAAATTCACGTAATTTTCTAAAAACTCTTTTCACAGAACGCTGATTTTAATAAAATAATTCAACAATTTGAACGCGTCGTTGTCCGGTGTACGAAGCCATTTTTATAAATGTCGTATGTCATTTAAATGCCCACATACCCAGACAAATTCAGTGCGCCATCTATGTTTTATTTATTCTTAAAAAAACCGCGCAATTTGAAACAGCCTTTATTTTTAAAAAAAATTTTCTTAGAAGATATAACAATTTTTAAAATCATCAAAATAAAAAAATTTTAAAATCGTCAATTTTGAAGTTAAAGTAAATAATCGAAGTTAAACCTGTATAAAACGTAGTGTTCAATGTGACGAAGGCATTCGATTTCTTTGGTAATTAATTTTATAAAATATATTATGATGCAATTGTCATTTACAAATACAATTAAATAACATATAAACAAGAAAAACGTATTCTACATGCTTCCTGTTCTCCCTTTCAATCACTGTTACACAAATACAAATTGTTCAATTATAAATAATTAGAATGTCCTTTCCGTATCACTCTTTCTTGCTGTGAATAATGACCAGGACACTTTTGACTATTTTTTATATAATTTATTACGTTCATTGTGCACATAATAGTTCCAAGGACGATAACAGAAGAACTAAATATTTTGTATTTATTTCTTTTGAAATCGATTGCATAACAAATATGAAATTACCACGGTTTCAAAAGGTATTGTTTTTGATTTTTACGTGAGCTCCCTTGGATTAAAATGTTTGCCTTTTTCGTATAGACAGTGTTTCTATATGACTGTTGTTTATTGATTGCAGTATACATAAATTTGCGTTGTTATTGAGATCAAATAAGAATGTCTACAGAGCACATTGTTTCATTTTATTCTTATTAATTGTTGCATTTACAGAATGTATTACCAAAAATAAAAAGTTTTAGGTATAACAGGTGTACCGGATTTTTCGTAAAAAAACTACATAATTTTCGAAGTATTCAAAGTATCGGCCATTTAATTCTACACATCTTGCAAATCTTTCAGGCAATTTATGGATGCCATCCCAAAAAAACTGTTTGTCCTTTGAGCAAAACCATTCATCGAGCCATTTTCTAACTTCTTTGAGATTGGCGAAGTGCTACTTTGCAAGCGCGTATCCCATTGAAGCGAAAAGGTGATAGTCGGATGGGGCAAGGTCTAAGGAGTACAGCGGATGCGATATTATGTCCCATCCAAGTGCTTTCAACGCTTCCTTAACCGGCTTTGCTGTATGAGACGGCACGTTATCGTGCTCTAAAATCACTTTACCGTGTCATTCAGGACGTTCTTCTATTAATTCATTGTTCAAATTGATAATTTGTTGTCGGTAGCGATCAGTACTAACTGTTTCACCAGATTTTCAACAGTTCGTAATTCACAACGCCACTCTGGTCCCACCAAATACAGAGCTTTGCCTTGCGACCAAAACGATTTGGCTTTGGAGTCGATGAGCCGGCTTGGCCAAGTGATAACCATGATTTTTTGCACTTAGGGTTTTCGAAATAAATCCATTTTTCATCACCCGTCACTATTCGATGCAGAAATGATTTCCGGTCATATCTTTGAAGCAGCATTTCACACACAATCTTTTTTATTTTCCATTTTCCTGGCATTTAATTGATGTGGCACCCATTTTCCCATCTTTTGGACTTTTCCCATTGCTCGTAATCGGTTGTTAATCGTTTCTTGGGCCACTCTTAACGCCTTTGGCAATTGTTTTTGAGTTTAGGTCATCATCCAATAACTCCTGCAGTTTCGCATCTTCTTGTTCGGTCTACTAAAAAGTTCTTTTTCTTGCACATATAAGTCACCTCTTTTGAATCGTGGAACCCACGCCTCACTTGTTTTGAAGGTTTGAGCATGCTCATTGTAAGTTTCTACCAGCAAACGATTACTTTCACCGGCTTTTTTCTCTTAATTAATTAAGAAAAGTAATGCCTACCGCAAATGTACTTTTTCAAGTCTTATGTATTAAATAGATTAGCTCATCCTTCACTCTATAGTCTCGGCGAAATAAAATACGAATATAAGAAATTGAAAATGTACACTTCTATATTTATGTAACGTTCCCAAGATGTTCGTCTCACAAATTTAATTCTGCAACTGTTAAAGTTGCGATTCGTCGTTGAATATGACGGGTCATTGAAAAATTAACAACAGCGTCTAAACTATTTTTAAAATGAGCAAATCATAGAAAAAACACTAAACGCCATAATAGAGCCACAATTAGAAGAATCACAAAGGGCATTCTGAAAAGGTAGAGGCGTACAAGATTACATATTTACAGTGAGACAGCTGATCGAGAAGAATAGAAGAAATATTTTGCATAGTGGAACATAGAGGGTGCCACTAGTCGAATGTCAGTACTAAAAATTAACCTCCATCTTTAGTTTACCTAAATCCAAAGTTCCAGTGCTACACGTGTAGTGTTGTAGCTACCACGAATTGTCAAAGTTGACAAGTTAATTGACAAATGGAATTAAACCAAGAACATTTTCACGGAATAGTTTTTTACAATTTTCGAAGACAATTATCTCAATGAGAATGCCTCGCCGAATTGGTTTCTGTTTTCGACAATGAAGCACCACATTAGTCAACAATTTCTCGTCGTTAACGACGAGAAATTGTTGACATCCTATTCTTAAATGTACTAATGGAAGAGCAAAAGCTGGGAGAATGCTGTTGCGGACGCTTTGAGACATCGTGGACTAAGTTGGCAAGAAGTGAAGACTATGGCAAGAAACAAATGAGAATGAGAATTAACACCTTATGGTACTAATAAGATTTTTGATAATATTCCCAACAGTAAAATGTTGATGCATTTTGACACTTTCTCTTCATTGTTTCGGTTAAACGCGGTTTTTTTTGCAAGACGGAGACATTTCAAACAAATGGCAAATCATTAAGTTCACTAGGTACGCTTTCATACCTTTTATATTAAAGGACTGCAGAAAATGTCTAACAATTGTCTCATTGAAGCTGGACTATTTTGCAAAGTGACAATGTTGTCCACCGCTTGATAGCGGGAGCAATTTTTTTTGACAAACGTGTCAATTCTTGCATTATTAAGCGTGTAATTGTTACTTTTCTAGCAATTCTGAATAAATTTTACTCATATAAACGCATTGTACCACCCCCTTCACCTTCCTATTTAGAATTTAGTGAGAGCAGATGAAAATTATGAGTTCTGTAAGGAATTAGCGACCCCGAAACTTAATACAATGAATGAAGTAAATAATCGTATGTATATTGTAGGTTAACACTCTGTGTATTTAAGAAATATGTACATTTATCTTTCCGGGAGAGCCAAATCTCAAATCAATCATTTGACCCCAATACGAACCTTCCTTTTCTATGTCTGTCCAAACACTACAAAAAAAAAACTGTATTTACGACAAGTTAAAAGTAAGCATTTGTTTCTTCAATGTCATTTATAACATAACAAGAATACTTTTAAAAAAAACTTTATTAACATTATTAGAACATTTAATATCACATTGATTGTGCAATTATGCATGGTAAATATTGATTTATTTCCGTAGCATTTGAATTAGTAACATTTAGAACAGAATTGTTTTTTCTTTCAATAAAATTTTTATAAACAACACGTGGTACTTCCCTTCCAATGACATTCAAAAATAAATTTTAAAAATCATTAACACACTTTACTCTTAATCACTGAAGGTTCCACATTAGTTTTCGTATTCCGTATACGTATTTCGACAACTAAGTTGTCATCATCAGCAGATAATTAAACAGTGTCGCACCTGGAAAGTACGGCAAAATACCCGTACGAAAATAAATTCCGCACACGATCTGTACCGTTGAAAGCCAAAACGCACACCGCGTTTAAGTGATTAAGTTAATCAACCACATGCTCCAAAATTCCCTACACTTTACTCTGTGTTGGTAAGAACTGAAAATAAATAAACATTTTTAAGTAGTGTTATTCTGCACCTAAATATGAGGAATATAAAAGATTTCTGAACTGTGAACTTCATTGATTGATTGATAAAAGTGACGAGAAATATCTTGTCACTTTTATCTGGACTTTATTAGGAAATGATTTCGTTTGATCTTTCTAATTTGGGCCGTAGTTTTAGAATTTTACTTAAACATACTAAACAACTAAGAACAATTCTCTCTGTGTTATTACAGAAGAATATTCTCAAAATTGACTAATTTATTGCTAAATTACTCGTAAATAACCTACCGGGTTCAGGGAAGTTAAGTTTTGTAAAGACTAAAAATATTCTCTTCTCTTTTGATGCTCTGCATCTGACAGTTGACTGTTCCAACTTCATTTTGGAAAGAAAATTGAGCAATTTGATTGAGTCTTTGAAACTTGGAAGCTTGTGCAAAGTTTACAATAATCCAAAAGTTTTATATTTGGATTCATCACGAACTCAAAGAAGTTCAGTCAAGCATTTGGAAAAACCCATCGAATAGTTTTGTCAAAAATTACATTCTTCCAAGATATTAAAAAGTTGATTGGCATTATTTGGCGATTTTTCGTGTTTGCCACGATCTAAATAACCCCACACATATGCTTTGGATTATTACCGTGCTAGAAAATTGTTATTATTGCTAATTAATTGTGTACCTGCTGGTATAGCATGTTGCTGTAGAATCTCTACATGTTTCGGTGACATTAATTTTCCATGGGCCAACTCTTTGCGTAGATATGCAACTACATACTTGCAGAAACCCATCTCCATGTTTTGTTACTGACTGTGTACATGAAACCTTCAGCAAACCTCCCCGAAACCTTCAGCAAACACAAACATACTGTTTCCTTTTGGATTCGAATATCTCAAATTTTGTCCCATCTGTCTAAAATACGCGACGTCACTCGTCCAATGTCCAACGGATATGAAGTCGTACATATTCCAACCTTCGGACAAATGGCTCTTCTAGCAACACGACGTCTAAGTCCCTGTTTAATTACATGGCTTCGAACGATACACGGATGCACATAAACTCTTGTTGATCTTCTATTAATTTTTTTAAATGATTTCGTTTTCGTAAAGACCCCAATCGCAAAAATTGATCATGGTTTCCTTTTACTTACCTTGGCTTTTCCGTTTTTGTTTTTTATTAGTCACTAAAATGGTTGCTTCGTGTTTTTCGATCATTTTAAAAATCGTAGACTTAAAACATTTTATTCTTTCTGCAAATCATCGCTGGCTTAAGCTCTGTTAATTAAAAAGCATCCTCCAGCGGCGATTTTCCTCAGATATTCTAGGAATTTCACTACCCTTTCAAGTGTAATTGTCCTAGTCAAAATACAGATGATAGAATGAATTATTACTTACAGTATCAAAAAAATATTACCAAAGGAAACAAATCTTTTTATTAATGTAAACACAATCATTCAAAATACAGTGGTATACTAACACACATTGCGTACAAACTGTCTTTAGCCAGATAACAAACTGAATGACATGAAAGCAGTTTTGAAATTTTAAATTCAAATCTAATTAAATTAATTAAAATATTTGTAAAACGTTATAAATACTTTAAACGAAGATCATCGGACATTTTGACACTATGAAACATAATTGAATTTACGAGAATAAATATTTACAATTTCTAGTACGTGTGATAGCTTTAAATTGTAGACGCATTCTTTATTGGGTTTCTCTTTGTCTGCCTTTTATATCCCGCTGTCATCTTTCCGGCTTTATCTACACGCAATCAGAGACAAAAAACTAGGTCCGATCTATATTATAAGTCACGTTATCGATGCAACAATTTTTCTTTCCCTTTTTAAAACTTCTCAAATTTTTTATTTTCATTCTTTCCAATTTAATTTACCTCATTTAGAAATAAACATTAGATTTTTAAATAAAATTATAAATTCGCTTATGTCATCTATTGGTCATTTTTATACTATATTTGATATAATTTATTCGATAAAAGATATATTATTCGAGTGAATTTAACTACGCAGAAACTGTTTTTTCTTTCATTTAATATATTTTCAATTCCTAGAACTTCATTGTGAAAGTAAACGTAGAATCATAGTAAATATGGAAACAATATTAAAAAATTTAATTTTCTGCGATCACCTGCTCATATTCACTATTATAGAGTCGCTAATTTAGCTACAAATTCATGACGCGTCTGTAATATTCGATGAATTCTACCATATTTATTCAAAGATTAAATGACTTTATAGGAATATTACTTATATTAATCTAGTCTATTCAAGTTATTGTTGTATAGGTAAAAGTATCTTCTTTGATTATTGTTGTATAGGTATTTCATTCCGCAACTTTCTATTGAAATTTAAATATATAAAACCAAGCAAAATAATCATTAATATCGATGTATCAATTCGAAAACAAATTAACGAATTTAATAGTTATTACTAGCGATACAAAAATTTCACCATATCCCATTCACGTAACATATAATTTAATTTCGATCCAGATTTCATATAAAATAAAAAGCTAAACAGGTGGTCCCTCCATTAATGCCTTGAATACAGTAACAAGTACACATATATAATACATATATATATGAACTTATACTTTATATATAAGCCTATACGGAAACAAAAATAACACACAGAATAGAATATCATTTAGTTTCATATAAAATAGTTTTTAATTTTCGAGCATGACTAATGTTACAATTCACTGGAACTTTCTATATGAATAGGAACCTCGAAATGAATAGACACAAATTAGCATAATGTTAATATCTCGTGGGATATAATGTAGACATTAGTCGGTCTCTTTTATTTTTACATTCTTTTAAACGTTCTACTACCGACCACAGTTTCGACGGACACCTGTGGTGGTTGTAGTTTCGACCACTGAATTGTTTTTTTTTTCGGAAGAGAGGAGCGGACATTTTAACACATTCCAAAAAACAAAAATACACGTGTAGATACGTAGATGTGTTTTTAATTTTCTTTCACACACGTTGAACATTTTACAACTACGATTTTGTGATAACGCTCAAGCATGTAATGGTAATGAATTGTGGTAATTAATTAGAACTAGCAATTGTTCTCAGAGCATATATACTGCGAGCGGTTACTTTGAAGTCTAATCCATTTGAACTGGTCGTTGCGAAAAAATCTCCAAACGAATTGCTTTGATATTGAACTATGATCAAAATAATAGAAGGCATTGCATAAGATTTGCTTGTAAATAAATTTTGTAGGCGTAATTTTTGGTGTGAAAAAGATCGAAATATGACAATTTAATCCCCTGATTGCAGATTAAAAACAAAAACGTACGAGGTACGCTTTAGATTTCAACACTACAAGCCTGGTGGCCCTTGGCTTCATTTCTTCATTCATATTTGCCATTATTTTTCTACCTTTCGCCTCTGTTTTCTAGTCCATTAGACCTATTTATCGCAGATCTTTCCAATCACCTCTCTTTAAAGTGTCTTCTGCTTTTTCTACTCTCTTCTCTGTTTAATAGACGTCTTTTGGCCCATTTATTATGTTGTTCGGAAGTCGTAACTAGAGTTAACGCACTTTGTATGGAACGCAGTGGTGTATTACAGAGATGTCCACCCGATGCGAATAGCTATGGGAGTAGTTAGGTCCGAACTGTAGTACTTTGTGTACTAAAGCTACATTGTAACTCATAATTCAGGGGTGTATTGTATTAACAGCCGTGAACAACAGTCTGATTCTATGTATTCAATGTGTTTGTGTAGTAATAGGGCCAATACAATACGCTGTGCAGGTCGTGATTTTAAAAAAACAGAGTTAATTTGTTGTAGATTAAGTGCAGAATTCATGCGGTTCATCTCGTGGCAGAAACTATTCGAGAATTTTATCCAGAAGTAGTTGTAAATACAAAGGCTGTTTTGCAAGGCCCCTAAACGTACTAACGTATCCCTGAGCCACAACATCCAAAAGAGTACACTCGCGAAAATTGGTAATTTTTGAGAGTTATTATACATTAACAAATGCTTGTGTGCTTTCTAAAGGTTGGATAATGTTGCTGTAAAAAGTACTGAAATTGTATTCCACTAGTTCAGAAGTACCGACCTGAAAACCACCAAGTCTGAATTCAAAATTTTTTATTTCGACGAAAATTCCAATTTTTCCAAAGGGGTATACTCGCAAAAAATGGTATTTTTGAAAAGCTATCGTATATTAACAAATGTTTATGACGATTCCGAAGGTCCTAAAAACGATTCTGATGTCAAAATTGATCGAACTGTTTTGATTTAACCCTGACAGAATAAAACACTTCAAAGACCTTCTCAAAATGTGAACGTTCGAATATTTATTTCCAAAGGTTGGATAATGTTGCTGTAAAAAGTACTGAAATTGTATTCCACTAGTTCAGAAGTACCGACCTGGAAACCACCAAGTCTGAATTCAAAATTTTTTATTTCGACGAAAATTCCAATTTTTCCAAAGGGGTATACTCGCAAAAAATGGTATTTTTGAAAAGCTATCGTATATTAACAAATGTTCGCATGTTGACGATTCCGAAGGTCCTAAAAACGATTCTGATGTCAAAATTGATCGAACTGTTTTGATTTAACCCTGACAGAATAAAACACTTCAAAGACCTTCTCAAAATGTGAACGTTCGAATATTTATTTCCAAAGGTTGGATAATGTTGCTGTAAAAAGTACTGAAATTGTATTCCACTAGTTCAGAAGTACCGACCTGAAAACCACCAAGTCTGAATTCAAAATTTTTTATTTCGACGAAAATTCCAATTTTTCCAAAGGGGTATACTCGCAAAAAATGGTATTTTTGAAAAGCTATCGTATATTAACAAATGTTCGCATGTTGACGATTCCGAAGGTCCTAAAAACGATTCTGATGTCAAAATTGATCGAACTGTTTTGATTTAACCCTGACAGAATAAAACACTTCAAAGACCTTCTCAAAATGTGAACGTTCGAATATTTATTTCCAAAGGTTGGATAATGTTGCTGTAAAAAGTACTGAAATTGTATTCCACTAGTTCAGAAGTACCGACCTGAAAACCACCAAGTCTGAATTCAAAATTTTTTATTTCGACGAAAATTCCAATTTTTCCAAAGGGGTATACTCGCAAAAAATGGTATTTTTGAAAAGCTATCGTATATTAACAAATGTTCGCATGTTGACGATTCCGAAGGTCCTAAAAACGATTCTGATGTCAAAATTGATCGAACTGTTTTGATTTAACCCTGACAGAATAAAACACTTCAAAGACCTTCTCAAAATGTGAACGTTCGAATATTTATTTCCAAAGGTTGGATAATGTTGCTGTAAAAAGTACTGAAATTGTATTCCACTAGTTCAGAAGTACCGACCTGGAAACCACCAAGTCTGAATTCAAAATTTTTTATTTCGACGAAAATTCCAATTTTTCCAAAGGGGTATACTCGCAAAAAATGGTATTTTTGAAAAGCTATCGTATATTAACAAATGTTCGCATGTTGACGATTCCGAAGGTCCTAAAAACGATTCTGATGTCAAAATTGATCTAACTGTTTTGATTTAACCCTGACATAATAAAACACTTCAAAGACCTTCTCAAAATGTGAACTTTCGAATATTTATTTCTAAAGGTTGGATAATGTTGCTGTAAAAAGTACTCAAATTGTATTCTACTAGTTCAGAAGTACCGACCTGGAAACCACCAAGCCTGAATTCAAAATTTTTTATTTCGACGAAAATTCCAATTTTTCCAAAGGGGTATACTCGCAAAAAATGGTATTTTTGAAAAGCTATCGTATATTAACAAATGCTCGTGTGTTGACAATTCCGACGGTGCTAAAAACGAATCTGATGTCAAAATTTATCTAACTCTTTTAATTTGGCTTTGACAGAATAAGACACTATAAAAAGGCAATCTCAAAATGTGAACTTTTGAATATGTATTTCTAAAGTTTTGGATAATAATATTGTAAAAAGTACTGAGATTGTATTCTACTAGTTCAGAAGTACCGACCTGGAAACTACGAAACCTGAATCCAAACTTTTTATTTCGAGGAAAATTCCAATTTTTCCAAAGGGGTATACTCGCAAAAAATGGTATTTTTGAAAGTTATTGTACATTAACCAATGTTCGCGTGTTGACGATTCCGAAGGTCCTGAAAACGATTCTGATGTCAAAATTTATCCAACTCTTTTGGGTTAATTCCGATAGAATAAGAAACTTGAAAAGCCCTATAAACCGCCAAGAACTTAAATTTTCGCACTTTCGAAAATATGCAAAGTAGTCTATAAACTCGCACTGTAAAACAAATATACTGTGTGCGTATTTGAAGAATAAGAACCATTGGACACTGGCATGAGCCCTACCTGCAACTCATCTCTCTTTGACCTCTTATACGATAGACAAAGGAGGGTGCCATAAACACGTGTTGGTACTTTTCTTTTAAGTTAATTCAAGACTAGAATACAATTTCAGTTAAAATTATGTGAAACGAATATACAATGTGCGTTTTGGCTTTCGACCGTACAGACCGTACGGAATTTGGTTCGTGCGGTTTTTTTACCGCAGCTTCCATATGTGACACAGTTTAATTATCTACTGATGATGGTAACTTAATTATCGAAATACAGAATACGAAAATTAATGTGGAAATGGGTTATATACCAATCTTAAGCGATTAAAAAATAATAAATTATTGTTTGAATTTTGGGTAGGGGTCGACGATGAATTTTCTACACTAAAAAGAGCATTTCGTAAATTATTACCATTTTCAACATCCCACCTTTGCGAAACCGAATTTTTACGGTGACTATTTTCAATACGAAATATAAATCTCAGCTACGAGGGAGCGTTTTTATATTCGCGGAATGGGGGACAAGGGGTGGAAATAAAAAAACCAAATTATTTTTCTTTTTCAATATATTCACCTGCAAGACGGATACATTTTTCACATCCTTCAATTAATTTATTTATACCCTCATAAAAAAATGATTTCTCTTTATCTGCAAAATACGCCGAAACTGCCTCCTTGACTTCATCATCGGCAGTAAATTTTTTTACCCCGCAGCTCTTTTTTCATTTTCGGAAACAGGTAATAATCACTCGGGGGCCAGGTCTGGGCTGTAGGGTGGGTGATTCACAATTTCGAAGTCCACCTTATGCAGGGCAGCTAACGCAACGCGGCTCTTGCGGACGGGCGCGTTGTCGTGCAAAAGCAGAACACCTTTTGTCAATTTTCCCCGTCTTTTCTCTTTAATGGCTTCTTTTAGTCGCTCTAATATTGAAGCGTAATATTCTCCGGTTATAGAAACACCTTTATCTTTATAATCAATCAACAATATTCCTTCCTAGTCCCAAAATACCGTTGCCATGAGTTTCCCAGCTGATTGTGACACTTTAAATTTCTTGGGAGGTGCTGTGCCCTTTTTATGCCACTGCATGGAGTCTTGTTTGGATTCAGGTTCATAATGATGAACCCAAGTTTCGTCTCCAGTAACAATTCCACTCAACACACCATCCTTGTCTTCATTACAGAGGTCCAAAAATGCACGCGAACACTCTACGCGCTGTTGTTTTGCGGCGGCGTGAGCATTCTCGGCACCCATCTTGCGCTGACCTTGGACATGCGGAGATGATCGTGTAGGATTTTAAAAATTGTTCTATCGGATACTCCAACCATTTCTGCGAGTTGTTTCTTCTTTAGTCGAGCATCTTCGAGTACAATTTGTTCAACTTTTTGGATAAGTGCTGGCGTGGTCACCTCAATGCTCCTGCCCTGCCTCCTGTCGTCTTCAAGGGATTCCCTTCCTTGTTTAAATAAACTATGCCACTTGTACACCATGGTTTTTCCTGGACAAGAGTCGCCGTAAACCAATGACATCTCATTCATTATGGTCGCGACTGATTTTCCTTGCCTGGTAAGGAACTTTATAACGGCACGATATTCGATTTTTTCCATATTTCACTTTTCACTCCTGATTATGTTACTTGGTTGACGATAGCTCAAAGACTAACTGTCTAATAATAATGAAACTTCGTATTTATACTAATCATGAGTCGCTGCACAGGCCACGCCCCCAATGCGCCTACTCACCCCTCTACAACCCGCTCATTCCGCGAATATAAAAACGCTCTCTCGTAAATATAGAAAAAGAACTCACTATCAAATATTAAACCTTTTTTTCGAAATATTTTACTTTGCAAGTCCCAAGGGGTCACTGACAATTATTTAATTTCTTTGTAATTTATGTCAGAATGTACTTTATTTAGTTTTTTTCAGTAAATTTAACAATTTTCAAAAAAATTAATATTTTTTCTTATTCATTAGATGTATTTATTATTATTTTATTAGTTATTGTTAACGCACCCTCAAGAGAGGGCCACAGGTTGAGAATCACTGTTCAACTGTTATAAATTTCAAATCAATACGTGGGAAAGACTAATAGAAACTCAAAATAAATTCACTGGCGTCTTAATCTAACAATCATATGTAAAAACACGTGTTTCAAATACGCGTATTTATTGGTTACAATATATCTATGTATTTGCCTTCCATTCAATAGCCTGTACAACTAAATTATGAGCTTAAAGTTGAACGAACTTTTATATCTTGGGATACTACTAAAACTTATTATCCGATACATTATTTCTTTCCGATGAATAACAATAGTTTCTATGTAAAAGGAAAATAATTTACAACAAAGAACTGTTTGCCAAATGTATCCTTTCTAAATAAAGAAATATTTAGAACATTTAATTATTAGATTTTCATTATATTATATAAGGAACAGTTGTATCTAATTAAAAATACATCAAAGAAGGATACACAAAGAAATAACTGTAACGGGCAGTAATTGTGTTTTTTTTAAGTAGTTATTGCTGTTGTTTCTGTATCAATCAATTCATTGCGCATAGAACTCGATGACAATTTAAGTAAATGTTCTTTCAGAGTAGGCTACCGTTAAATATCCACAATGAAATGAAATCGTGGTCTCTCTTGTAACACAAATATAAAATAGATGAAAGATACATAACTTGCGAATGAATTAAAATAGTGGAACGTTTTCAGAGTAACTCAACCCAATTAACCATACAAGTGTGTTTGATTCTCGGACAAAAGACTACTATAATTAAAGGAAGTGACAGGTAAACATGAATGAATCTCTCCAGTTAATATAATAATAATGGCAAATGATAATTTCAATTTGTAATCGAAGAAAATTAACGATGATGCTCTGGAAATATTTTCGTTGACAGTTCCGTCTATTCTTATTGTTATCGATCCTCTCTTTACACCTTCAAACTTTAATAACGAGACACTCGCTCACTCGTACAGTGTACAATACACTGTCGACTCTCTATACATTTACTTTCATCGAATTTATTTACATACCAAACAACGCTGTTGCATCATAACGAAAAGCTTTGTTGCCGAGTGAACAATTTGTGGGGCATTGAAATCAACGTTTTATTATTCTTCCGCCATTATTAAAACTATAATAAATCAATAAAATGTGAATGCTTAATTTCAAGCTTCATTATTTCGGTTTCGGTTGCTACGTCTTCTTTTTTTTTTTACGAAACACCACAAGAAAATACGCGCAGAACTAATTTTTCTGGGTATTTCTTTGAATCGGAAGAAAACATGTCATTATCATTTGTTTTTTTTTT
Organism: Dermolepida albohirtum; assembly: GCA_031893035.1. Taxonomy (NCBI): domain Eukaryota; kingdom Metazoa; phylum Arthropoda; class Insecta; order Coleoptera; family Scarabaeidae; genus Dermolepida; species Dermolepida albohirtum. The sequence goes on from JAVIWB010003165.1 coordinate 296,788, forward strand.
TATTATTTTTGGATTCCGACGACGACGTTCTTTTAAATGTTAAAATACCCTTTCTTCTTTTAAAATTTATAGACATACTTGGAATATCTTTTTTACTTCAGTGTATTAACTTTGCAAGTTTGGCCACGTGTACATTTTCATATTCAAACAATATTCTAGCCTACTTGAAACCAATATACAACCATGCTCAAATGTATTAGACACCTTACGAATTTATGTACTTACATACATATATAGTTTATATAGTTTAGTCAAAAGAGAGGTGAGGAAAATAAAACTGTTGTGAAAATTATGTACAAAGTGTTATTTAGTAATATAGTACAATTTATCAATATTTTGTCGCTCCGCCCTTGGCCTTAATGACAGCTCGCACTCGTCGAGGCATACTTGCTACTAAATTGTAACACTCTGCCGGTGGTATTGCAGCCCATATTTCGCGAATTTTTGTTGATAAGTCTGCTTTTGACAGGCATTTATGTTCCGTGACCTTAGTTTTTAAGATACGCCACAAATTTTCAATGGGCGACAAATCGGGACTTTGTGGCGGCCAATCCAATACCTCCACTGTGTTTTCATCGAACCAACGCATTACAGCTCCCGATTTGTGGCAGGGCGCATTATCTTGCTGAAAAATGTATTGTGGAATATCCTGGTCGAATAGTTTTAGCACAAACGTTTCTAATATTTCCTCCAACATGGCTAAATAGCGTTGGTTATTCATCCGTCCATCGCACAGGTACACTTCTCCAACACCGTATGCAGACAAACAACCCCAAACCATGATACTACCACCTCCAAATTTTACTGTGGGAATGATACATTGTGGTTCATAAGCTTCCCCTTGCCTACGGCGAACGTATAGCGTCCCAGGTAGTCCCCAAAACTGCCAGGCAAAAGAAGAAAGTTAGCACTTAGACAGGATTAATTTTGTTTAATGTTACATGTAGACTGAATTGCATACAACGATAAGAATATTAGTCATGAAGATGTACTTACATACCTCGATATTCGATTCATCAGACCAAAGAATCTTCGACCACTTCTCGATTGTCCAATTTTCATGTTGTTTGGCCCATAAATACCGCTTCTTTTTATGAGCGTCAGTTAAAAGCGGTTTACATCGCGCTTTACACCCTCGTAAACCAGCACGCTGGAGACGCTTTCTCACTGTTTGCGCAGAAACTGTTACGCGATAACGCTGTTTCAGCTCACTGGCGAGCTGTTCTGTTTCGACGATTTTTTCCTATCACTGAGAGCCAGTCTTTGTAAAATTCTGTCTTCTCTAATCGAGGTACAGAGTTTTCTGCCACTTTTTGGTCTGTTAACAAACGACCCACTCTCCTGATGGCGACTAATGGTTGTACGGACTGCACATCGCGAACATTTTTTTTTTGCAATTGCAGCTATTGATAACTTCTGGGAATGCAGTAGCACTATTTGAGCGCGTTCCCCTGCCGACAACTCGCGTGTTTTAGGCATTTTTCTTCAACAAATAACTGACACAACGTGAAAAAATAGGATAATCTAATTGATCTCTACCACAAACTCACAAACGCACGTTGCTCACGCACTGCTAGAATGACACTAAATTTCTAAAATCCACAATTTCCCCTTTCCACCTATTCTTTTCAATAGGGGATTAACTAGGGTATTCAAAAACGCATTTCTGTGAATACCATTTACTATTTTTACGGTTAATTTCCGTCAGACTTGGATAATACCAAGAATAAGGGTTTTTACCTGGGGTGTCTAATACATCTGAGCATGGTTGTATTTCATTGACTACTTATTTCACATTTGACTTTTTGAAAAATTTCCTCGTCTTCCAATCTACAATCTTTATTTGAATAAAATCAGAATTGGCTATTGACATACTTTCAGGTTTTTCGGGCAAATTTTCATATTCTTTCACTAACCATTTTGAAATCAAATAAGTCCGCGAGTTAATGCCCGAGACACTTGGTCTCATCAAATTACCTGGTTTGTGTATCTTATGTAAACAATACATTCTTGGGATCTTTGGACTATTCACATTCAATTTCTAGTTGGAAATGGTTAACCTTGGACATTTTCTTTTTTAAAATTATTTTTAATTGAACAGTTACAAGGGCATATTTATTATGAAAAATAAAAACCATGTGTTAAACATGGGTAAAGGTCGGATAACATATTTTTGCCTCTTGAGTTCCTGGAAGACACGACCGTTAAAAAAGATTCATAAATGGAAGCAGAACTGTACTTTAGTATGAGTGTTGGTTTTGGGACTAATAACCATTAAATTGTTTGTAAAATAAATCAGTGAGTGTTTGGTTATCAGCGAGTAAAATTGTACGCAGGTGACTGATTAATTATCTACTGATATCTCTATTAGTAAAACTTTGAACTATGACACACTGTATTTCGGATAACTCCACTATTGCAGTCAGGGAATTAAATTGAATCATAAATAAACGTTCAAAATATATTTCTCCTTCCTTTTAGTTCAGAATTTTATAATTGCGTCATACTTGTCTTATATTATTCAGTCAATATAGATAAAAAAAATTTTCCCATGCTCCGCTGACATTTCTGTAACGACAACCCCCTCACTGTAGCCGTCGTCTACCTGCACGTTATTATTATTTTTATTATAGGAAAACAGACAAAATCGAATTTCAATTGTGCCTATCGGAACAGAAAACATAATACCAAGACGATTGTGTTCTTTACATTATGCGCCATTCTATTCGTATTCAATAAGAAGATTGCGAAATCCAACTGTCACTACTGTTCGGTGGGACATATACGTATGTACATTTCAAAGCAACTCTCAGAAACACCTGGCAATATATACACACGTTGGAAATGTTTGAATTACATAAATTCCTCGTTTTTAATGTATTTTTGTATATACTTGTTTTACGTCGAAGTTATTAAATAAATAACCTCGCAAGAACACGCAGAAATAAGTATTTACAAATTCTGATTTGGGTAAAAATATCCGTTTCATATTGTAAAGTTCAAGTGTAGTAGTTAAACGCCATTAATTTTGAATGAAACCCGACTTTTAGTTGCACTTATTTTTGCGTTTATTGTACCGGTATTTAAACGCTCCCAGAATCGAATTTAAAATACTTATTAAGTCTATATTATTTATTACTAATATTTTTTGATTGTATCATAAAGGTATAAAAACCCTTACCACACCAATATTTACAATTATAAGTCTCTATAATTCAAATATACGAGGGTAGTTTGACAAGTAGTGAGAATGGAAAAGAAAAACTTTTAAATACCTTATCGAGTGAATTAAGATCCTATTGATACATAGAAGAAGTCAAATCAGAGGCAAATTTGTGTGTAGTCTCAGATATTCAATCGGAAATAAATTTTAACCACAGAATTCACTTAAAATTATCGCTACGAGGATAGTTTGACAAGTACTAAGAATGGAAAAGAAAAACGCATTTTTTTAAATACAAAATAATTTTTATTTTTCAATATATTCTCCTAAAAGAGCAATACATTTATTCCAACGGTGCTCCGACGCCCTTATGCCATCTCTAAAATGCGATTCCGGAAGGCTTGCAAAATACTCATTTACGAAGATGATAAGCTCGTCGTTAGACGAAAATTTCTTTCCACCTAGTGCCGTTTTCAATTTTGGAAAAAGGTGGAAGTCGGAAGGGGCTAGATCCGGCGAATAAGGCGCATGCGGTACTAATTGGAAATGCAACTCGTGGATTTTGGACATCGCAACTGTGCTGGTATGCGAGGGAGCGTTGTCTTGGTAAAACAGAATCTTTTTCTTTGCCTTTCCTGGCCGTTTAGCACGAATCTCAACATTTAATTTTTGTAGAAGTTCTGCCATAATATTGACCGTTTATTGTGGCACCTTTCTGAAGGTAATCAATGAGCAAAATACCCTTTGAATCCTAAAAAATTGATGCCATCACCTTGTTTGCCGATAAAGTGGTTTTCGCTTTCTTTGGAGGTGCAGAACCACGTTCAAACCATTGTTTCGACTGTTGTTTAGTTTCGGGTGTACTGTAGTGTATCCAAGTTTCATCGCAGGTAACAAATTGCTTACAAAAATCAACTGGATTCCGCTTATAAAGGTCCAAACACTCATTGGAAATGCGCAAACGAGTGAACTTTTGATCAGTTGTAAGCAATCGCGGCACCCATCTTGCTCAAAAGCTTGGAAAGGCCCAATTCTTTCGTTAAAATGTGGTGTACGCGTTCTGTTGAAATGTTTACTATGTCTGCTATCTCTCTCACTTTGAGTCGTCGATCTTGCATAATAATATTATGGACTTTTATAATCATTTCCTTAGAAGTCACGATTTTGGGTGCTCCAGAGCACGCTTCATCAACACAGCTTGTTCTACCCCGTTTAAATTCATTTACCCATCTACTTTTGTGGCGGATGATGGAGCAGATTCACCTAATGTTTCAGGTAACGCATCTTTTATTTCAGTAACTTTCATACCCTTAATTACGAGGTATTTAATCACCGCCCGATACTCTGCTTTTTCCATTTTAACAAAACGACGTGTTGCTTCTTTTTCAATCAGCTGTCAAAAATAAACTCATCCGATTTATCTAAATATCGGAATGTAAACATATAAATAGGCAACCTAAATTACAGTGCGTGAGAATGACACATAGGTGGCTCTAATTGGTAAAAACCAATTAGAGCGCCAGCTGCACAGAATAAACTGCGAAACACTCTGCTCGAAGTCCGCACAAACACTTAATGTTTGGACGAATTATTTTAAGTCTGTATGAACACTGAGCGTTTATGTGGACTTATGTTGATGTTCTTTTGGTCTTTACGCATGCATTTGATGTAGTACAACATCAAGCTCTTCTAACCAAGCTCAACTCTGTTGGTTTTGCTTTCTCTTTAATTACACTTATAAAATCATATTTGTTAAGTAAGCTTGTTCCGGATGTCACCAATGCTACTATAAGGCGTTAAATATAATAAAGACAAGTAATAGAGGTGACGTCTGTTTTACAATATGGAAAGAATATTTCCACCTACTGGAAGTAGTTTAATGCAATTGTTTTCGTGGCACAATATGACATCCTTTTTGGAAGAAATGAACACTACGCGAAGTTACTGTGAAGTTCTATACATAACAAAATTGAAAGTGAATTTTTATTATTGAGGATGAGTTTTTACGTGTCAAGAGTGTCTACCAGGTTCAAGTGCATTTTCGATTTACCAACGACGAGAACTGGTGCACCTTTATGTTGTAGTGACGTGCAAAAATGCAGATAAACTCCTTTCCGATCTGTTTTTTGAGTTAAAATGCGTATTTTAATTTTTTTATAATTTAGCAACTGCACAAGTTGTATTTTATATTTATTATTGTTCTGTAAGTGAGTGCGATACCTGCTGGATAATTAAGGCATATTTTTATGGCATAAATTTCACTCACTTCTTCAGCGTAACGCTGGGAAGTGAGTCAATCCAGATATCTATGTATTTGAGCTCAGACTGTACACGGTTGATACTACAAAACGGTAAATCAATACGTATTATTATTAGTATAAAAAATAAATGTCAGTAGTAAAAGTACAAAAACGAAATGCAGTACTGTGCAAAAGAAAGAAGCACCTGACAATATTTTCCAAAACTTATTTACTAAAACGTTTTTACTAATAATTATTGGCTTAATTTAATTTATAGTACTTAATATATCCTTCCAAGAACGATTCACTTATTGGTAGAAATATAATCACTGGAAATTTCCAAGTTATAACATCATACTTCCGCGTATGGGCGAGATCGACCGCCTGATAAAAGGATTAAAGTAATAAATTTAATTACATCATAATGCTCTGCAATAAAATTTCAAGGGAGAGTTATTTATCTTTAAAATTTTGTTTTTAATTCAGTGATAGAAACGATACAGAGCGGTTCCATAATAGAATTTATTTAGATCCTTAAAAAACGCACCTACGAGTGAAATTTTCATTTTAAGAAAAAATTGTGAGCTGTGAATTGTTATAGTAGATAGAAAATGCCTAGAATAGCATTACTAGATAGAAATAAAATTATTGTTTTAGCGCAGAACTAGCTGAAGAGTTTGCGCGAACACCTAGTACTTCGGTACATGTTTCAACAGTAAGGTAATACTTGCTCAGCTCAGGCTTGAGGGGCTGCGTAGCCTTGAGAAAACCCTTACTACGACGAGGTAATAGAGAGAAACAATTAAAATATGCCAGGGACCACGAAACTTGGGAATATAATGGGTGGCGACAAGTATGAGGGACTGACGAATCTAAATATCAATTATTTGGAATGAACAGACGTCAGTATGTTAGACGACGCCCTGGTGAATCGTTATTGGAACCATGTTTACACACTACCATAAAGCATGGAAAAGGCAATATCCAAGTTTGGGGTTGTATTTCGGCAGCAGGTGTGGGCCAAATTGTAAAAATAGAAGGTAAATTAACTGGTGAGAAATATAGAACACTATTAAAAGAACATGCCATACTATCAGGGCAGCGACAATAATTTTATTCTACAGCAAGGTAATGATCCCAAGCATACCCCAAAATATGTTAAAACTTATTTAACACAGCAGGAAGCAAATAGGGTATTGCAGACTTTGATATAGCCACCTCGAAAGTCGTGACTTAAATATTATTGAACGCGTGTGGAATTATCTTGACGGAAAAGAGTGTGAAGTGGGGCCAAAAACAAAAATGAAGTGTGGAACATACTACAGGAAGAGTGGTACAATATTCCTGAAAATTTCATGAAATCATTAATGGAAAGTCTACCAAGAAGAATGCAGGATACCATGAAAAATAATGGTGGTCATACAAAATATTGAAAATTTAAGTTGTTTATGTTTAAATATCGATACATGTTAGTTTTTATACAGTAAACAAATTTTCAATTTGTGTACGATTATTATTTATCCTTTTATAATAGTTTCTTGTAAAATTCAAGAAGGTGCTTGTTTCTTTTGCACAGTACTGTATATCTTCAAGACCCGATTTTGATTTTAAAAAATTAGTATACATTTAAACATCTTATTTCATTGTTATTTCTATCTGGTATGTGTTTTAAAATTGTATATCGGTCTTTGCTTGTCAAAAAAGAAAACGCAGGACGAAAAAACGAATACAAAAAATGAAGAAACATTGTGGAAAAAAAACAACTCAAATATTTTAAGTATGTGTACGTATGTAGGGGGGATCACTTCACGGAATTCTGAATCTAACCGATGGACGCTGTGCAGGATCTCACACCTCCTTGACCAGGTGTGTTACGGGCGTGCACATGTATGTGTGTGTTTTGTGAATGTATTTTTACGCCACATGTACGCACACACACACACACATAAAAACAGTTGAACATTAGTTCGATCCGTACAGAGAAGGAAATAAAAGTAAGAACCCAAACGGTTTGAAAAATAAGGACGCGCCGATATGCGAGGGGGCAAGTATCTTCACAGTTGGGCCAGCAGCTCTCCTTTGGCTCGTTTATAGACATGAATCACTTTGCGGTCAAACGGTCTACACGACGTGTTTCTTTTTGTATCGATTTAACATCGTTACCATTCTTGTTACGGGTGATTTAAGTTTGGTGATTTGTTAGGATTTAAATTTTAATATTTTCATACGCGCATTTGTGTACGTCCGGATAGAGTTTATTATGCATGCATATATGTGTAGTAAAGATATATGTAACACGTTTCTTTTTTGGCTCCCTTCGTTCTTAACGCCATGTCAAATGGATTTATTTTGTCATAAATACGGGATGTTGTATTTCATGGAAATCCGTATGTTTCTTCCAGAAATGGCGAATAAGAAATCTATATATACATATAAATGAATGTTTGTCTGTATGTCCTTTATAGAACTGTAAACTATGCATTTGATCATGTGATGATTTTTAGCAAAGTTGTTGTGCATGAGCCCACGAAGGTTTCTAAGTCGGTACGAACAATTTTCGACAGATGGCACAACTGCCATTCCAATGAATTTCATATATTGCCGTGACAGTTCATGCTGATTTGAATTGAAACGAAAACAGCGAACAAATGATGACGAATTGGTGCAAAAAGTTTTCCCAAACATTGCACAGAACTTCAAAAATCATCAGTGGCTTAGTACGCGTGCTATATTAGCGGCCAAAAAAATCAATGTCAATACCATCAACTTCACCATTCAGAATGGAATACACGGCGAAACGACAACATATAAGTCTATCGATACTGTGGTGAATCAAGACGAAATTGTCAACTATCCAACTGAATTCTTGAATTCGCTTGTTTTGCCAGGCATGCCACCGCACGTTCTTACATTGAAAATTGGCGTACCCATCATTCTTCTTCGAAACACAAATCCACCACGACTTTGCAACGGAACCAGACTCTCAGTCGAGAAAATGATGAACAATGTTATTGAGGCAACAATTTTGACTGGAAACTTCAAAGGTGAAGACGTACTGTTGCCACGTATTCCAATGATTCCGACAGATATGCCATTCGACTTCAAACGTTTGCAGTTTCCAGTACGACTCGTTTTCGCAATGACTGTCAACAAAGCACAAGGACAATGGTTGCAAGTGTGTGGATTTGATTTGGAGAATCCATGCTTCTCACATGGGCAAATGGAAAAACAAGAAATATTGTATATCCCACAGCACTTCAATAAATATCGAATGGAAACGAAACGCTGCAATGTCACAATTTTTTCAAAATGAACAAAATCAATAAAATGACTCAAAATGGATTGAATATTTGTGTTATGTCTTTCCTTCAAATTTATTTTGGTTTGGTGGCGTAGCAACGCACGCAGGGTACAGCTAGTATAATATACTTACGAATTAACTTGTATATAATATTATATACGTCAAATAACGAGTAGCAATACATTATTGGACGTCGACTATTGATTTAAATATTTTGAAAATGAGACAATCTTTTTTTTGAAACATTTATTAGAGAGTTCTCAGTAAAGGGAAAACATTTAGACAACATAGCGAGTGAAGTTGGTGCGGATGTCTACGGCAGTCTAGGCCTTTTAATTTCTATTTTATCACACAAGCATTTTTAACATTAACAATCTTTTAACATTTTAATTGTTTGTCTGAACAAAGATCAAGTCTTCAGACAAACGATTCCTAAAATCAATTTTATCAAATATATAGTGGGATGCTCCAAATCTTCATCCACCATCCATGCACTGTAGATATCAATGATTGGTACTTTGACATACAACCTATTAATACATCATCACCCCGCTTCCTATTAACAATGTTAAATAGCCTATCTTGTCTTCAAATTTGGTTGGGAATAAAGCTCTGCTAATGATATTCTCTGAGAGATTCGACGAGGCAGACAACATCAAATTCAGAGTCACATATGTTTGTATAAAAATCATGAACCTTGGTCAATATATGGAATACAAAACGTAATAAAAATTTGTAACAAAGAGACCACTAATAACGTTGGGAAAAAAGTTTAAAGATTATTATTAAGATATTGGAAGACATTTCTAGGAGTAACAAAAAAAGATGAACTAATAAGTGATAAAATAAGAAAGGGTGTAAAACTTTTGGTAATAGCCCAGGAAAACTTAATTTTAGATGATATCAGAATGAGAACAAGCGTATGACAAGCTGAGGTTCAAATGAAACACGGAAGAGGGCGCCACAGTTAAGTAAGCGATATTTTAACAATAGACGTATAAAGGAAGATGGAATGAAATAAAAAAAACGTGGACAACATCAAGATGTGAAAGCGCATAAAAAATTCTACCTAATAACTATATAATTATACAGACAAATGTCTCTTATACATTTTTATGTTAATAACAACTGTACATTAGTCAAACAATGAACGTTTACCAATTCAACATAAATTTAAAAATAAAAGACAACGGTATATACACAAAGATACGTAAATGGTGCCGCCTATAAGAACGATTTATTTACAATATGAATACCAACATTTTTTCACACAACTACAGCATAATTTAAAAAAAAAAGACCGTAGAATAGACAAGTACGAATTTCAGTTTTTCCAATAATTATGCTGAATATATTCTGCAGCATTCCTACAGATATTTGCGAGCCGAACAATAATTGAAAAGCAAACAGTCAATACCGAGTCTGCATTTTATATATTTTAATTTTCACATGCTCACATACATATGCCTGCATGTAGTGGAATGTGCAATAGAAATAGGAAGCCTGACATTTCGATGGCAAAATGTAAGCCTTATATGGACATATAAAACGTTAATAAACACTGAGGTCAGAGCTAATTAACGATCATAATTTTGTAAAAGAGCTATCTGATTTTTATTGCATTATAATCTTCATTTAAGTGTTTGGAAATCGTGTTTATTATTAAGTTTATATACCATTAAATGCTTAAAAATACATTTTAGAAGCCTGTATATAGCGAAAATATTCATTGGAATCTGTTAAAGGAACGGTACTACGAATATTAGTGATACAATGATTGCATTATAACCAGACCAATTATTTAATTCTTTCTCCTAGGAAAACAGGAAATTGCGTCATTATAAATCTTAGATTTCGAAATATTAAAATCACCAATCTAATTGTATATTATATATAAATGATTTAAAGTATATAATAAATTATTAATTCCTCCTTTACTATTTTTGAGCGTTTCAGTCTTCGTATTTCTTAATAATTTCGTATTTTATACGTATGTAAAAAGCGGTTAAAATTAGGATTTTTCAATTTGACATCGTAAAAGCGCATAATTGGGCAATTAAAAACCTATTGTGGGCTTGCATTTAATAACTCAATATTATAACTCATAATAATTCAATTTACAGAATTTACTCACTGTCACCGTGGTACGAGGGTACTCGTTTATATTTCGGGAACTGGCAACAGTAACAGTGTTCCGATCTGATGATTGCATCGTGAGGTTTGTCACTTTTGACAATATATTTACCTTGGTACGTCATTGTAGATACGACTAAGTTATTTTGTTTCTCAGCCAATAAGAATTAATTTGTAATTTGGGACTGAAGTCAGAAACTTGTCTCTGTCTTTTTGAAATAAAGTATAGTTTTCATTTTTCCTGGCTGCATTGCGTTTCCTATTGTGTTCCAGATTTATTTCTCTGCACTAAATGGATTATGTTTCGTTTTAAATACGAGAGTCGCCGTTTATATTTCGGGAACTGGTAACACTATTACTGTTGCCTCCGATCTGATGATTGCATCATGAAGTTTGTCATTTTTGGCAATATATTTAGCTTGACAGTTTTATTTTCCGGTCGCTATTTCTATTATTGACAGTAACTTGAAAATTTTATGTCAGCGAAAAAATTGGATTAACTCACAAGCATTTTCGTGCAATTATTTTTCATAACTTTCGGCGTGGATTATCTCAACAAGAATGCATGGACGAGCTGAATTCTTTATATAGTGATGAAACACCATCGAAAACTACAGTATATTTGTATCGTTGGTATAGTGAATTCAAACTTGGACAGCGTTCTTTGGACGATTAATTTCGTGAAGGTCGTCCCACAAATGTTGTGTCGGGAAACATTAATGCAGTGTCTGAATTGATAATGCAAGACCGTTATGTGACATACCGTGAGATCGAGGCATTTCTAGGTATAAGTAACATCAGCGTGCATAAGATCTTACATGAACATTTAGCCGGTAAGAAGCTATGTTCACGTTGGGTACCACATAATTTGACAACCGCTCAAAAAAAGACTCGCGTCGATTAGTGCCAAGAAATGCACCAAAAATACAATGGCGGTGCTTTAAAGAGCATTTATAAAGTCGTTACAGGTGATGAATCTTGTATCCATACGTATGAGGTCGATAATAAACATAAACATCGACTGTGTGGGTATTCCGAGATAAGCCAAAACCAAGAAAAGTTGTTAGAGACTTATAAAACGGTCCATTCCGAATGGTACACAACTATTTGTTTGCCAAAAGATTTTGAAGAAATAAGGAAATCAAACCGAAAACGATAGATCATTCTCTACCATGAGAATGCCAGCTCTCACAGGTCGGTTCAAACAATTGAATACTTGACCGGGCAAAACATTGAATTGATGAGCTATCCAGCGATCTATCACACGTGAAGAATAAACTTCGTGGTCAACGGTTTTCTACGCCGGAAGAGGCAGTTGAGACATTCAAAACTCGTATTTTGGAGATACCGCTTTCACAGTGGCAGCAATGCTTTTCGAATTAGTTTAAACGAATGCAAAAGTGCATTGATTTTCAAGGAGAATATTTTGAAAAGCAATAAAACTATTTTCGATAATAAATTTTTTTTTGTTTGCTACTCCCGAAATGTAAACGGCTACCCTCGTATAATGGTGATTGCACGTTTCCGGAGAGATTGAGATCATGGATTCGAATCCCGTGCGGAAAACAAAAATATTTAAAAAAATTTCCACATGCATATCTATGTAAAAAGCGGTTAAAAATAGAATTTCTCAATTTAGAGCATAATTAAATGCAATTTGTATCTTGCAATACTTGTGTGAAAGGTGTATGTAGTAAACACATGTGGACTATAATTTCTGTGTGCCTAAACTACATGTGCATTGTTTAAATGTTAATATCGAATTTCGACTGAATGTAATCATGCAATTAATTCTGTAAATATTTAGTCATCGATGTTATATTACTGTTACATAACCTCATTTATATTTTACGTGTCAATCGAGGTGCACAAATTTAAATCCATTATTTTAAAAATTCAAGTTTATGAATTTAATATTGAGATTACTAATTCTCAAAACTTTCCGTGTTTTACTGATACTCTTATTGTTATTTAGCATAATATTCAAAGCCATGACCACTTTTTAGGTGTAATTGTAAGTAAATTATGAAATATAATTCTTCAGAATATGATTTAAGATTCTGTTATTACATATATTATAAAACTAAGTATTGTTTCTTCTTTTACAAGTCGACGTTTATATTTTGTTTATATATAAACTAAATCATACACTAATTCGATTTCATATTCCATTCATTTCGTCTTATTCGAGGAAATTACATTTTTAATCCTTAAATACACATTAAATGGTATTTATTCGTGTCTTTACGCACAGATGCGGCAACTAGGAACCTGTTATTAAGTTATGCAAAGTAATCAATTAACAGCAATCATAATCTTAAGGTAATATTAATTCAAGTCATTCATGGACTTAAATTACATGCAAATATATTCATTTTCTTGGAAGGATAAATGGATTCGAGATTAAATTAACAATTTATTATCCGCCAGCACTTGTCAGCATCTATAAAAAAAACGAGAATTTGATGTGAAAATGTTATTGTTATGCTAATGTCCGAGAATTTCTTAGCATATTCTTTAAAGGAAAGGGATTACATGTTTGTATGTTTAGTTGTCTATTTAAATTTACGTAACTCCCGTGTCGTACGTATTTTACGTAGTTTCTTGGTTTGATATGAAACGTATGTATGTACGAGGGTAGTTTGACAAGTAGTGAGAATGGAAAAGAAAAACGAATTTTTTAAATACAAAATAATTTTTATTTTTCTATATATTCTCCTAAAAGAGCAATACATTTATTCCAACGGTGCTCCAATGCCCTTATGCCATCTCTAAAATGCGATTCCGGAAGGCTTGCAAAATACATATTTACGAAGATGATAAGCTCGTCGTTAAACGAAAATTTCTTTCCACCTAGTGCCGTTTTCAATTTTGGAAAAAAGTGGAAGTCGGAAGGGGCTAAATCCGGCGAATAAGGCGCATGCGGTACTAATTAGAAATGCAACCCGTGGATTTTGGACATCGCAACTATGCTGGTATGCGAGGGAGATTTGAACAGAATCTTTTTCTTTGCCATTCCTGGCTGTTCAGCAAGAATCTCAACATTTAATTTTTGTAGAAGTTCTGCCATAATATTGTCCGTTTATTATGGCACCTTTCTGAAGGTAATCAATGAGCAAAATGCCCTTTGAATGCCAAAAAATTGATGCCATCATCTTGTTTGCCAATAAAGTGGTTTTCGCTTTCTTTGGAGGTGCAGCACCACGTTCTAACCATTGTTTCGACTGTTATTTAGTTTCGGGTGGAAATGCGCAAACGAGTGAACTTTTGATCAGTTGTAAGCAATCGCGGTACCCATCTTGCTCAAAAGCTTGGAACGGCCCAATTCTTTCGTTAAAATGTGGTGTACGCGTTCTGTTGAAATGTTTACTATGTCTGCTATCTCTCTCACTCTGAGTCGTCGATCTTGCATAATAATATTATGGACTTTTATAATCATTTCCTTAGAAGTCACGATTTTGGGTGCTCCAGAGCGCGCTTCATCAACACAGCTTGTTCTACCACGTTCAAATTCATTTACCCATCTACTTATTGTGGCGGATGATGGAGCAGATTCGCCTAATGTTTCCCGTAACTCATCTTTTATTTCGGTAGCTTTCATACCCTTAATTACGGAGTATTTAATCACCGCATGATACTCTGCTTTTTCCATTTTAACAAAACGACGTGTTGCTTCTTTTTCAATTAGCTGTCAAAAATAAACTAATCAACCGATTTATCTAAATATCGGAATGTAAACATATAAATAGGCAACCTAAATTACTGTGTATTTGTTTTATCAATTAAAGCGCCACCTATGTGTCATTCTCACTACTTGTCAAACTATCCTCGTATTTCTTGGTTTGATATGAAACGTATGTATGAATATGTGAGTGTAAATGTATACTGAAACATTACTTTCTACACCATATTTGGACTTACCATTTATTTCTTTACTATTTTGGTATATCATACCATAACCTCTAATCGAATAATACATTCGTAAATACGTTCTTGTTATTGTAAAATGTGAAGTAATATTTCTACTGTCAGTCTTTAAATAATACGTCTTTTATGTTTACCAACAATAGCACTTGCTGTTGCGTCACTTTTGTAATAACCATTAATAATTAGTATTCTACATAATCGAAGGTTATTTCACTACTTTGTACGTTATGCGCTTATCATATGCTCGTTCATTAATCATAATTAATTATTTTTTTAAGAAGTATAATATTGATGGGAATATGTCCGTAGTTCGGATTACATAAAGTGTAGTTCACATGATTTCAAGAAATACGAATTTCAGAGGAAACGACGCACTGATTTTACGAAGAAAAATGCCTTCCTAAGAACTAATTTTATTTAATACATTAAGGGGAAATTATACGGTAGTTTTTCTTTTGTGTAGCCGTATAATTAACAGAATAATAATAGTGTTTATTTATACAAAAAATAAATTCAGGAAAGGTATTTTTAGTTTACAGAATTTATCACAGGTTGGCTGCAAAACATTCGCTCACCGGTTTATGTTGTAGATGATACTTTTCCTGCTTAGCGCATTTTTAAATTTTCCAAAGAATATAGTCTGTAATGTATCTAGATTTATCCCTGTAATTACCACCCCGGTGAACTTACTTCCAACCTTTCAAGTTGCTTAATCGATTTTACTTGTAAAAGAATTAGACAGCAATGGTGGAAATACAAGGTTTTCCAATAAGAGTCATATGCTTTCTTTAAAAGAAAAACACGCTAATTGTTAAGAAAATTCAAAAGTTTTTTATTTAATGTCAAGTACAATCGACACAATTAAGTTCTAAATAAAACGTCATTAAAATGGCCTCCACGACTTCTTCTGTAGGAACGAATTCGATGAACCCAATTTTCGAGCACTTTTTCCACTAAATCTACTCGTATGTTATGAATGGCACGTTCAATATTGACCTGTAAAGCTTGAAAAGAGTCTGGTTTATTTCGATAGACCAATGACTTCAAATAACCCCATAAGAAATAGTCTAATGGTGTTAAATCACAACTTCTTGGAGGCCATTCAATATCACAATTTCTTGAAATATTCGAATCTCCAAACTTTCTCGCAATAATTCTATTTGCATTTGCTGTGTGGCACGTAACCCCGTCTTGTTAGTACCAAATGTTGTCAAGATCAACTCCTTCCAATGTCGGCCATAAAAAGTTAGTTATCATCAATCTATACCGCTCTCCATTGACAGTAACGGTGTTACCAGCTTCATTTTGAAAGAAGTACGGACCGATGATTCCACCATACCAGAAACCACACTAAACTGTCAATTTAGGTGAATGTAATGGTTTTTCATAAATAATTTGTGGATTTTCTTCGCACCAGAATCGACAGTTTTGTTTATTTACCATACCATCCAGATGAAAGTGAGCCACATCAGAGAAGATGGTTTTCTTAAAAAAATCGTTATCGTTTTCAAGTTGTTCTAAGGCAAAATCAGCAAAATCACGACGTTTACGGTGGTCCAATGGCTTCAGTTCTTGAGTGAGAACAATTTTATAGGGATGCAAACCCAAATCCTTTCTCAAAATCCGCCAGGTTGTGGTTTGAGACAGTCGCAATTGTTGAGAACGTCTTGGAATCGACAAATTACGGTCTTCAGTAACACTTGCCTGAACGGCAGCAATATTTGCATTACTTCGAGCGCTTCTTTGTCTTATTGGCACTTGAAAATTATGTAAAGAAAATCTAACCTCAAAATTTTTAACAATTCGACGAATAGCGAGCACACTTGGACGATTATTACGACCATAAAATGGCAAAAGCGCACGAAAAGTTGCAATTTGGAGAACGATTATTTTGATAATAAAACTGAATAATTTGTAAACGTTGTTCTTGCGTATATCTCTCCATGATGAAATTATAAACACTACTGAATACAATGAAAAACAAATGACAGATCATGACATATTACAAATGGCCGAAATGTCACTTCAAAATCATATCATCCCTATTGGAACACCTTATACTATTCTTAGAGCTGGTTTACA
This sequence comes from Dermolepida albohirtum, assembly GCA_031893035.1. NCBI lineage: Eukaryota > Metazoa > Arthropoda > Insecta > Coleoptera > Scarabaeidae > Dermolepida > Dermolepida albohirtum. The sequence continues at coordinate 313,634 of JAVIWB010003165.1, forward strand.
GGGGGGTAGAGTACTTAAGCGAGTCCTTGGTAGAGTCGAGTAATTCTACCAATGTAAACGTGCAAAAACGATCAGAATATAGTAGCTAGTTGCTAGTAGCTAGTAGAGTGAAGCACTATCGCATATGTGGGAAAGTAGATCTACTCTATTGCTCCCACCACTATCAAAAACTTTACTCTCTTGCTCATTCTACCCGTGTAATCTCACCCAACTAGATAGAGTAAAGTTTGTTTGACAATTTATGCGCTATACTCGTATTTAATATAGAATATAATTGCTTGAATAATAATACAGATTTAAATTGATTCTCAAAATAGACGTTGATGCTTTGAGTGACCGGAAAGTCATTACGGGTTTGTTCGTAAAAAAACTCCATAATTTTTAAGAAAATGGAAAAATTTATTTATTCAAAGTATTGAACATTTGATTCTACACATCTTGCCCATCTTTCAGGCAATTTATGGATGCCCTCCCAAAAAAACTGTTGAGCAAAACCATTCAACGAGCCATTTTCTAACATCTTCGAAATCGGCGAAGTGCTGCTCTGCAAGCGCGTGTCCTATTGATGCGAAAAGGTGATAGTCGAACGGGGCAAAGTCTGGAGAGTACGGCGCATGTGATATTATACCCCAACTAAGTGCTTTTAACGCTTCCTTGAGCGGTTTTGCTGTACGAGACGGCGAGTGCGTGCTGTAAAATCACTGCACCGTGTCTTCGGGCCCATTCTGGACATTTTTCCATCAATGCATGGTTCAAATTGATAATTTGTTGTCAGTAGCGATCAGTATTAACTGCATCGCCAGGTTTCAGCAGTTCGTAATACACCAGGCCACTCTGGTCCCACCAAACACAGAGTATTGTCCTTTAAACAAAACGATTTGGCCTTGGAGTCGATGGACTGGCTTCGCCTGGTGATAATCATGATTTTTTGTTCTTAAAGTTTTCGAAATAAATTCATTTTTTATCACCCGTCACTATTCGATGCAGAAATGACTTCCGATCATACCTTTGAGGCAGCATATCGTAAACAATTTTTCGATTTTCCATTTGTCTGTCATTCAATTGATGTGGCACCCATTTTCCCATCTTTTGAATTTTTCCCATTGCTCATAATCGGTCGTTAATCGTTTCTTGGGGCACATTTAACCATTCCGCTAATTGTTTTTGAGTATGAGTTGGGTCTTCATCCAATAGCTCCTGCGGTTTCGCATCTTCAAACTTTTACGGTCTACCAGAACGTTCTTCGTCTTGCACATCGAACTCACCACTTTTGAATTGTCGATCGAAACTACACCTCACATCTTTTAATGATTGGATCATGCTCACCGTAAGTTTATACCAGCAAACGATAACTATCAGCGACTTTTTTCTTTTCTAGTTAAGAGAAGTATCGCGTGCCGCAAATGCACTTTCTCAAGCAAGAAACTCGACATTTTCAAAGAGGTAAAGATGTGACAGTGTTACTTTCGCAAAATATCACATGTATGGCTTTGAAGCTTGATGTCAGTAGAATAAAATGACATACGCGTCAAATTATAACATCGCGTACGTAATCCTAGCGACATCTGTTAGAAAAACCAGTAATGACTTTCCAGACACCTGGGGTAAATGAAGCAATAAATCATTCGTACATTAAAACAATTAGTAGTTTTATCATTATATTAAAGAAATATTTTATTGGCTTGTTATTGTAAAATTAGTTTAAATTTAATAAATTGTCATATTCGACTATAAACAGAATTAATGAAAATAAAGAAAAAAAACATAGGTCTCAAGATAGATGCTTGGGGTACACCATATTGTATTATTTCTTTAGCAAAGTAACCACAACGCGGAATAATTCTGTTCATACATGTAGACGTAACATGTATGATAAATAAATAAATAAATTTAGGTTGGTACAATTGAATGCACTAAAAAGATCTAGAAAGGGATATGGTATTTATTTATAATTATAATGGGTCTGGTTACAAAAAGTTGTTCATTGACGTCGTGTAACGGAGCAATAAATAAATTACACTGTTTTTACTTGTTTTTCCCATCCGTATTCTTTTTCGGTAATTAGAAAGATATTTTTGGCGTGAATTTCTTTTTAAAACATCTTTTTTTTTAACAGGAATTATCTTGTTAAATTATAGGTTATAATTCATTATTTTTCTCCTGGCATCTTGACTTATGTACATGAATGAAAATCCTATATGTATACAAACACAACACCGTTTCCTTTCTAAACACGAACAGGATCCCAATGTTTCTGAAGACCACCTGTACACTCGAACGCAATGAAGCTGATGTAGCTTCTTCTTTAACTTTTATAACGTAATCGTGGTGATGCATGTGGAATTTGAACCGCGGACCTCATGTTGCCTTCCAGGGAGTCTTCTACTCTGTCGGTTCTATTTTGTTGTTCCTCTCGCTCGAACAGAACAAGAGTCGATACGAACAAATGCTTTGACACTCTTTTTGCCACATATTTATAGCTCGACTATAAATTTCGGTGGATATTAATATATGACCATGCATTTTATTTGCCAACTGTTCTTAGAAACAATTTACGCCTGATGTTCCTGATGAATATTAATGTCTTGTGTTGTGGAAAAAATTCCGTACTTCCGTTATAGTGTGATAATTGTTGCTACTAAAAAAATAATGTTGATATTTGAATAATTGTCATATTCGAATTTAATGAGCAAGTGTAAAGTTAACATTTATAACTATTAACAACGCTTTATATTAAATGTAAATATATTTTACCATGTTCCCTTTAGTATTACAAGTATTTATGAACAGTATTAATATAAAGGCTTGAATTTAAATAGAAAATATACCAGTGGAAAAATGGCAAAAGCATTTGATATATTTAATATATATTGTGTTGATTAAAAAAAGCAAAATACCTGTGCTATTTTATCGTGAAACATTACAAAGTAACACCTTCCAATTTTAACATATTAGGAAGCTTTCTCTTTATAAATGCATAAAAGTATAATACCTAGTCCTGCCATAAATACTGATATAAACGTTTTGAAGTACAAAAAGAAAACTGCAAGTTGGATTTAAATTATTTTTTGATAGTTTATTTTGGCAATAGTAAGCTACAAAATACAATGCAAATTACTCGAAATGGCCGCCATTTGCCTTAATACAACGCCGAAGTCTGCAGGGCTACTCATCAATCGCTGTACGGACGATATCCATGGGAAAATTGTCGACTGCTTCTGTTAACGCTTGCTTCAATGATTCCAGGTTGCGATGGGGTCTTCTACAGACCATGCCCTCTAATATTGACCACAGTTTGTAGTCGAGCGGATTTAGGTCTGGGCTTGCTGACGGCCAATAGTCAGTACTAATAAACTCAGGTACATGATTTTCAAGCCATTGCTGAGTTGTTTTGGCCTTGTGAGCGGGCGCAGAGTCTTGTTGGAATATCGATGGTTGGTTTTGGAACATGGTGTAGTTCAGGGGCTCCATTGCACTGCTTAAAATGTCTCGTTGATAGTTTTTGGCCGCTGTTTTAACATTTTCACAAAAATGCAAGGAAGTGACACCGTCATAGGATACTCCCCACCAAACCATCACTGAAGCAGGAAAATGACCTCGCTTAATCCTTGGCACCACTTCACTGGCTTCCTTGGAGGACCGTGCATACACCCTATCATTCTGCTTGTTAAAAGTTTCTTCCACGGTAAAAATTTTTTCATCAGAAAACAGAATTTTTTGGAACGCTCTTTGCCGTACAACGATATCAGGTGTCTGAATTTTTTCTTCCTAGTCTTTTTTAATTCAACGTTAAGGCGCTGTCCTGTTTGTCGCTTGAAAGCTCTAAGTCCTAGGTCTTGTTTAATGATACGGCTAATGGTTCTCGGAGCAATACCCATTTTACGAGCCATGATTTTCTGTTCGCGGACAGGATGTCGATTGATGCGGGACCTCACAGCATTGATGGCCTGTGGTGTACGAACTATGCGAGGCCTGCCAGATCTTTTACGGTCGATTACGTTTCCAGTATCAATGAATAACTTAACAGTACGATACACAAACACACGCGTAATATTTAACGGTTTCAATAAATCAAAAATACGGGCTCTTTCTATTCCACACTTATGAAGTGCAAAAACCGCAATACGGCCCTCTTTATCCGACCATTCCATAATGACGACTCACGCTATAGTGAAATTGTTCGGCACTTTTGTAATGCATATATCAAATGTCAGAACTGCCAACATAAAATTTTTGTGCTTTCAAGTTATCATCTGCAAAAAGGTGCGTTTACACTTGTATCAATACTTATGGCAGGACTAGGTATATGTAATAAATTCGAAATGATACTTCCAAATATCTAAAACTTGCTACTAATTTGCGGTTAGAATAGATATACTTATTTCAAACAGTGCAAATGTGCTAAATCTTTCTTTTCTAAAACAGTGTATGCATGCTCATATTTACGGATGAACTAAACATTAAGTATAATTAATAAAATAAACTATTATTGCTATTTACACACTCTTTTAAGAAAAACCAATTAATTTTATAAATAAGTTAGGTATACGGAGAAACATCTTGATATTATAATTATTGTATGGAACATGGAATTGGTTTCACATGTTCGTTTGAATCTATTACTAAAACTAATTACCAATTGAATACCTTGGCAACAACTGATACCGCAAATCACATGTACAGACATTTACCTTTCGTAGAAGGTAATGGTTGTATTTTAAGGTTAGAAGAATAACAATATTAGCAGGAAAAGTGTCGATATTTATACAACACAATTAGCAGCTTTGTTTACAAGTTACCCATGAGGGTTTTTCTATGAAATGTATGACGTACATATACACAACATACTACTAATACGTTTGTAGGAATCTTGCTCTATGGTTTTTGTTCTTTTTGTAAATATTTCTAACTTTCTATTATTGCAATAGTACTCAAGAATGCATTCATTATATTTTTTGTAATTGCAGTTTTAGGATATGAAATCATAGCAATAAAAATTACATTGTGTTTTTTTAGGTTATGGTTTGTATTGACGTAATAGAATATATTTTCTTTAATTAATATTCGGAATACATTTTATTTAAAGCCATAATTTTCATTTGTTGCAAGTTATGCATATTATGATAATGGTTACCTATATATGTATACATATGTACATATATATAGGATGCGGAATTTACGTTAAACTAAAACTTGTACAATTGGAGTTAAATGATTTGCAATAGAATTTGCATATTTTACTTTAGATTGTATGTAATTAAATAATTTGATATTCACAGTTACTTTATATAGTATATATACGAGGGAGCGTTTTTATATTCGCGGAATGAGCGGTTTGTAGAGGGGTGAGTAGGCGCATTGGAGGCGTGGCCTGTGCAGCGACTTATGATTAGTATAAATACGAAGTTTCATTGTTATTAGACAGTTAGTCTTTGAGCTATCGTCAACCAAGTAACATAATCAGGAGTGAAAAGTGAAATATGGAAAAAATCGAATATCGTGCCGTTATAAAGTTCCTTACCAGGCAAGGAAAATCAGTCGCGACCATAATGAATGAGATGTCATTGGTTTACGGCGACTCTTGTCCAGGAAAAACCATGGTATACAAGTGGCATAGTTTATTTAGACAAGGGAGGGAATCCCTTGAAGACGACCCGAGGCCGGGCAGGAGCAATGAGGTGACCACGCCAGCACTTATCCAAAAAGCTGAACAAATTGTACTCGAAGATGCTCGACTAAAGAAGAAACAACTCGCAGAAATGGTTGGAGTATCCGATACAACAATTTTTAAAATCCTACACGATCATCTCGGCATGTCTAAGGTCAGCGCAAGATGGGTGCCGAGAATGCTCACGCCGCCGCAAAAACAACAGCGCGTAGAGTGTTCCCGTGCATTTTTGGACCTCTGTAATGAAGACAAGGATGGTGTATTGAGTGGAATTGTTACTGGAGACGAAACTTGGGTTCATCATTATGAACCTGAGTCCAAACAAGACTCCATGTAGTGGCATAAAAAGGGCACAGCACCTCCCAAGAAATTTAAAGTGTCACAATCAGCTGGGAAACTCATGGCAACGGTATTTTGGGACTCGGAAGGAATATTGTTGATTGATTATAAAGATAAAGGTGTTTCTATAACCGGAGAATATTACGCTTCAATATTAGAGCGACTAAAAGAAGCCAATAAAGAGAAAAGACGGGGAAAATTGACAAAAGGTGTTCTGCTTTTGCGCGACAACGCGCCCGTCCACAAGAGCCGCGTTGCGTTAGCTGCCCTGCATAAGGTGGGCTTCGAAATTGTGAATCACCCACCCTAGAGACCAGACCAGACCTGGCCCCGAGTGATTATTACCTGTTTCCGAAAATGAAAAGAGAGCTGCGGGGTAAAAAATTTACTGCCGATGATGAAGTCAAGGAGGCAGTTTCGGCGTATTTTGCAGATAAAGAGAAATCATTTTTTTATGAGGGTATAAATAAATTAATTGAAAGATGTGAAAAATGTATCCGTCTTGCAGGTGAATATATTGAAAAAGAAAAATAATTTGGTTTTTTTATTTCCACCCCTTGTCCCCCATTCCGCGAATATAAAAACGCTCCCTCGTAGTTGATGATTACAATACTTAATCCAGAAAAGTAAAACTAGAATTCAAAAAGAATTGCCTTAAAAAAGGTTTGTACCTATGTAGATAGATATTTTATTGTAAAACGACTGTATGTATATATATATATGTTATATATATACACATGTATATATGCACACACACACACACACACACACACACACACACATATATATATATATATATATATATGTATATATATACATATATGTACATATATACGAGGCTGGTCCCAGAAATACCCAACCTAACAAAGAAAACAAAAATTTTGGAAAAAAATATATTTATTTTTCAACATAATCTCCTTTCAACTCTATACACTTTTCCCAACGATGTTCAATAAGTTCGATACCCTTTTTATAATAAGAACTGTCTTGCTCCTCAAAATAGCCATTAACTGCCGACATCACTTCTTCACCGGCGGAAACCAAAAATATTTGCAGATTATTGCTAGTATTGGTTAGAAAAGCTCCAACGAAAATTTATATGGCAAGCAGAAACTTAAAACCTGCATAAGGTAACTTTCAATTAAATTCGATTTACAAATGTGTATTTAATCCAAATTTTACACCACATTAAACAGAAACTATAATCACATAACCTCAATTTTTTCCACTACCAACTGTAAATTGGATTTTATATGCTTAATTTGTCTATTATATCTGTACCTACTGTGCTACTGCTTGTTTTGCTTTTTTTCTTCCAACTGTGCATCCATCGTTTAATAAAGTGCATGACTTTTGGCGGAAATAATTTTTAGATCTTCAATAGTTGGAGGTTAATAAAGAAAAGTTATTTGTGTGTTTGGAATTAGTGCACATATAACTTAGTTAAATCAATTTTTAGGTTATGTGTATGTGGACAAATATATTTACTCTTTAATATGTTGACATCGAAAGGATTCTATCCACTATATAAATATGTATGTTTATTAGACGTAAAAATAATCGCGTACAGTAGTAACAGATAGCTTATCGTGCACTTCTTTTACAAAATGGTATTAAATATTGTAAGTAACTCTTACGTTCTAAGTAACATAATAAATATTAAATTAAAATACGCAGGTGCAACAATTTGCATGTACTTCTGTTCTTGTACATATTTTCTATGCACGTAAATATATATAAATGTTGAAAATTAGGTGTCTTCGTAACAAGAAATTGTATATGATTGATAAAATTTAATGGTCGAAAAGGGAAAATGATAATAAACGCAACCGCAGTTGATTCTGAAAAAAGAAAAACAGTATTGTTTCAAATTAGCATAACAAATGTATATTTTACTGTAAATTAGGCAAGTAGTTCGTTAAATAACGAATTTAATAATGCTGTATGACAAGTATGAACAGGACACGCCATAGCGGTCGTATATTATGAGATAACCGCGCGCTGTTTTAAAGTAGAGATATCTCGGAAATGTTATCGATTCTCTCAGAATAAAAGGTGTGTTTTATACGTATCATGAAAGTGTATAAATGTCTTGGAGTTTTGCCTCGTAATATTCGTTATTAGAGTATCAGTTTTGTATAAGGGAACAACTTTAGAACTACTGTCCATATTGAACGATGTTTTACGAGGAAGCTCCATTTTTACACAATTACCTCCTCAGTTCGAAACGTCTTTTTTTTCCGTCTCCCGGATTGAAAACGTTCCACTTAAAATGCGATATTTATTTTTAGTGCCAGCAGCATCGAGACGTTCGTAAAGTCACGCAATTTAAAAACTGGTCAGTGGACATTTGAAATGACATGATAGAATGCATCATGATCGTAATGTAGGCTGTGAATGTAGCGGGTGTTTTTTTTAGAGGTATAGAACTTTGAAATGGAATAAAACAAATGTGCTTTTTTAAATTGACATGAAATTTACTTTATTCGAAAGATAATCTTCTAGCATTATAATTTAAATATGACTTCTGGCATATGACCGCCACAGCTGGCTCGGACGTAGTCTAATCTGGAGGGCCAATTTTCGATGAGTTTTTCCAAGATTTGTGGCCGTATATCGGCAATAACGCGGCGAATGTTGTCCTCCAAGTGGTCAATCGTTTCGGGCTTATCGGCGTAGACTAGCGACTTCACATATCTCCACAGAAAATAGTCAAGCGCCGTTAAATCGCACGATCTTGGAGGCCAATTCACGGGTCCGAAACGTGAAACTATGCGGTTACCAAACGTTTCCTTCAATAAATCAATTGTGGCACGAGCTGTGTTACATGTTGCGTCGTCTTGTTGAAACCACAACTCCTGCACATCATGATTGATCAATTGAAGAACGAAAAAGTCAGTAATCATGGCTCTATAGCGGTCACCATTGACTGCAACGTTCTGGCCAGCTTCGTTTTTAAAGAAGTACGGGCCAATTATTCCACCGGCCTATAAAGCACACCAAACAGTCAGTTTTTCTGGATATAGCGGTGTCTCAACATACACTTGAGGATTATCATCACTCCAAATACGGCAGTTTTGTTTATTGACGTATCCATTCAACCAAAAGTGAGCTTCATCGCTAAACAAAATTCGATTATGAAAATCGGGATCAACGGCAATCTTGTTTTGGGCCCATTCACCGAATCTACGCCTCGCTAGGTGATCGTGTGGCTTCAATTCTTGCACGAGTTGGATTTTGTAAGCACGCAAACCTAGATCTTTCCGCAAAATCTTCCATAAAGTGGATAGACACATATCCAATTCCTGTGCACGATGGCGGATAGACTGATTCGGGTCTTCCTCTACGCTACGCTCTACAGCAGCAATGACTTCTTCTGTACGCACTGTACGACGTCTTTCTGGATGCGTGTTATCATTTAGAGTATACGTGGTGCGAAAACGTTCCACAGTTAATCGAATTAATTGCTCTGATGGACGATTATGTTGACAGTAATATTGACGTAGTGCGCGATACGTATTTCGAACAGAACCATGATTTTCAAAATAAATTTGCACAATTTGCAAGCGTTGTTCAGGCGTCAGTCTATTCATGTTGAAATGACAAACCAAACTAAATATAAATCACTTAACATCTGACAAAATGGCCGCCAGTTAAAAAAGTGTTGCCAACTTAAAGTTCTATACCTCTAAAAAAAACACCGTTTAGTTACAAAAGTATGCTCTTACTGACATTTCTGAAGAACAGCTTTGAGGGATCTAATTTCTTAACCCTCCATCCATATAGTATATTTCACTTACTGCGTTACTATAATAGGGTGTAACCCACCCATGCGTTTAAAGTGTCTGCGTTTCTTAACTGCCAAATTCAAATATACATATAATGTAATTTTTTGAAGTAAGGAGCACTAAAATACCGAACAAATTTAGTTTTAGTCATAAATCTATTATTTTATTTCAACTTATATGTTGTCTATTAACATTTCATTAAAAAAAGGAAACAAAAAAATTATATTAAATGGATTATGTAATTCTAGTGATAATTAAAAAACTTTTTAAGCAAATCCTCTGCGGATTACTGAATTCGAAAGCTAAAAAGATAAAGAAAATAGAGATATTTAATAATATTTTTGTAAACAAAGTAAAATTTTGCGTAAAAATTGAACTAAGTACCAACAAAATTGTAGTCACTTTTCAAATTCATCAAACATATCATCATGGTTTTCGCAGTTGTTTGTCAATTCTGAATGTGTTGATTGATAACAATTAGTACACAGTGGGTAACTGTGACTTTTACAAATAAAAATGTCGCACTTGCAGCATGTTGTTTTTGTTTTACGGTCCTTTTTATTACCACATACTTGACAACGACTCTGTTTAAGTTTTTTGGCTGGTGGTGATATGTCTTCGGGTTCACTCTGCTTTCTAGAAAGTTGTTTGGTAAATTTTTGGCAGCTTATTTTGATATTAGTTGGCAATGTCTTAATTGTGCTACGTTTTTCCATATGTGGCGTAATAAGCCTAAACGCCAAATCCTTGATGAAAAGTGAACGCTTTTTGGATTTTAGTGGTGGATTTTGAGTGCACAACAAAACAATCCGTGCATTTATGGTAGCCACATTCAGCAAAGAGTAGAATATTACCAGAGGCCAGCGATTACAATTTCTGGCTACGTTATATGTAGAACATAACTGGTCAGTCGTATTGACTCCTCCTTTGGTTTTGTTATAAAACTCAATTATTTCGGGCAAACACTTTGGAACATCTAGGAGCTTACCATCTCTATGCATGGTAGAGAGCAATAAAACACACTTATTTTTTTTGGAATATACGATAAAATCGTACTTTTCTTTCTAAACCCAAAAATCGTCGAATAAGTTGCAAAGTAATCGCTAAAACTATGTACAAGGTTACTATCAATGGGTATAAAACACCCAAAAAATGAAACGCTATTACTATCGCGGGTGTAAACCACCCAAGCTCTTTTTAAAATAAATTTTGTATAAATATAATCTCGGATTAATGTAGTAGAATGTACTTCTAAACATAAAAAACCATTCAAAGTTGGATAACATTATAATAAAGGGACGATTTTCATAGAAAATTATATAGTTTACTTAAAAGTTCAGCCTTTTGGGTGGAATCCACCCAGACGATAGTAACGGAGGGTTAAATAAGTCACGAGATTCTTTTTGCTGAATACATTTTTTATTTTTCTCGTCATTAAGAATGTTCATGTTAACAAATAATGCAATTCGATTACTTATACTGTGTATCAAAAGGACAGACAAATTTCTGAACAGATCCCAAGCCCAAATTACAACCTACAAAATTCGCGAAATCAATTTTAGGCGGTAAAATTAAATTTGAATTATAAATGCAGTAGTATAATACGTGAAAAATAGAAAAATAAATAAGTCAGTGGTATTGTGACATAACCTATGCATTAAAATTCTTGTTTTTATGTGCGTAGACGAGTTATTTGATTAGAAAACACTTGTTATTATAGATACAGTGCGTATATATAATAATACTTAATGTTAACTAATAATAATAATTAAAAGCAATGAAATTTAACGGACTGTTCCTATATTTCATCTGATATAGCTTTAAATAACTACTTATTTAATCTTGAAACATTTCACTATTCAGTTAAGTAACTACATTTTTTTATATTGACCACCATCGTAATTGATTAAACAAATTACTTTATGTATCATATTCTTCTGAGCTTCCGGGCTGGAACCGCGTCACTAGTATAACTGGCAGTTATACCAGCGGTTCCAGCCTGGAAGCCCAGAAGAATATAGTATAGACCACGATCACGAAAGTCTACGTATCAAATTACTTTGTTTCATTTTATTTTATCTAACATTTGCAATATAAAAAGAAAATGAATACAGTAGAAAATAACTTAAATTTTATGATCATTATTTAAAGTTAATGACAAAAATATCTGTTCTTATAAACTATTCTGTCGCAGAGAAAAAGAAACTTTTTTAAAATAGTAATTCCTAGTAGTGCCATCTACTTAAAAAAGTATGGGTCGGTAAGGTAGACCTTTCACCAATGTTATGTCAAAATATCATGATATTTGCATAATTAAAACCAGAGAAATTGCTCATAAAGTAACAGTGTGTATTTGCCATTGGTTGAAAAAAGAATTTTAAACAAAGGGAAAATATGCAGTTCTGTTTTAAACTCGGTAAATCGTTTATTGAAACGTTTAATTTGATGAAACAAGTGTATGGTGATGCGTGTTTATCACGTACGAGTATGTGTGAGCGGTATAAAAGATTTAAAGGCAGTCTTGTGGACATAAATGACGAATATCCTGGTGCGTGAACTTGAGCCGAAATCCTCATTGCGATACGTGAGAATGGAATTAAATATTTCCAAAGATTCAATTCATCACATTTTGATACAGTATTTAGGGCAGAAAGATTTGTGCAATGTTTGTACCACCCAAGCTGACTGAATTCAATATTGTACAGGTATTCTATTGTAACTGGCGATGAGATATGGTGTTTTCAATATAATCCAGAGATTAAGGGTCAAGGGTCTGAATGGAAGCATCCAGGCGAAGAAAGACTGAAAAAAAGCCGTTTGGAGAAGTCAAGAATTGAAGACAATGTTGATTTGTTTTTATGATTCGAAAGGCATAGTACATAAAGAGTAGTCAAACAGTCAATGCTGTATATTATCTTGGTGTTATGAAGCGCCGTCGTGTGCGGCCTCTATATGCTAAGAGTGGTAGCTGCTTGTTACATGATAACGCACTTTCTCATCGCTCGAAGCTTGTCACTGATTTTCTAACTACAAATGGTGTTTCAACCATTCACGGTTTTCACCTATCTATTCTCCAAACTACATTTGCCGATTAAAAGACAGCGTTATGCTGACATTGAAGCCATTAAAAAGGCGTCGATGGCGATTGTGAAGGACATCTCTAAAGATGAACTTAAAAATTCATTCGACATGTTAATTGACCGTGCAAAACGTTGTATTGAAGTCGAAGGTGACTAATTTGAATAAAATAAATAAGCTTATCAAAATAGTAAGCTTTTGTTTTTATTTTAGAAAAAATCGATTTTCTTTGCGACAAACAATCAAATTGGAAAGCTTTGTAAACAATTTTAAGACAAAAAGGAAACTCTGAGCTATTGGAAACTGTGTGCACGATGCGTCTTAAAAATGTCTGCAGATGTTTACAATGAGTACAGAGTGACATGTGTACGTGTTTTCGCGATTGCGTGAACCACAAGGGAGACACATTTCGCCCCCAATAGATTTCGTACGCCAATACTGACACAACAGACTATGCAGTGGCGTTATTCCAAAAATTCAAAGGAAAATCATAGCAAGTATATTCTGGAAGCGTTCCGTTTCCTCTGAGGTACACCGTGTATTTTCATGAACAGTTGGAAATAATAATAATAAAATATTGTTAAGACGGCTTTGTAAAGATTTATTTGGATTCTGTGTTATTTTTTTTAACACATATGCTTATCAAGTTCTTGACAGACTCTGTATGTCACCTTTTTTTATGTCGTATGTGTCCGTTACTACTGTTTTATAAACGTTAATAATTGTCTGCTCTTCAGTACTACTCAAGTGGCCGACTTTCTCTCGTTTCTTCGGATGAGAATACACACCTGTGTTTGTAGAAATATTGGTGGTATGTTCTGCATCCATTCTTGAACTCAATAGCTACAGAATTATATAATTCTAGTACAAGTGGACTTCTTCTGTTCATAGATTATTTACATAATCTCTTAATCTGCAAGTTAATGCTCTAAAACCCTTTTCAGGTGTAAAAACACTCTCATTTTTAGCCGAATTGCATTTGTCTACAATCAAACAGTATTTTATTCTATTTATTTCTACGATTATAAAAACAAAAAGTGTGCGCAAAAAGGAAATACCACAGATTCCTTGTTTTACATAAATAGAAAGTTTAGTAATTGTAATAAGGAAGTAAATACTAGAATTTAGTCATGCGTTATTTTAATTGTTAAGAAAACTGTGCTCATGACTAATCAGATATTGTTTAATTTTTATGAATTCCATATTATTAAAAAACTAAACGATAGGTGACATAACATGTTTCTAAATGTAATCTATATCTTCATCACGTTCTTTAAATTAAAGAGGAAATGAAATTATTCTTGTATCAAGTGTATACACACTAGCGCTTGCTTTAGGGACGAGTAATTCGGACATTTGTCCGGGACGTCAAAAATGGGTGCATTTTGGCTGTAAGTGTGAGAAAAATATTTATGTTTTAAATACAAAATTAATAACAAAATTTCATATATCGCCTAGCGTATTCATATATTTTATGTCTAAAACCTAAAAATATTTACGCTAAATAAAAAATTCACGAAGAATTTGGAAAGGACACTGTTTGAACTTGTTTGAACGTATATATGCTTCTCTGAACATAGCATTAATGCTGCTTCAACTTGTGTTTGAACATGTGAAGTTAATATATGCTTTTATAAAATTTAATATAAATAAAATGATTTTTATTGAAAATAAAGAATATATATACCTTTATTAAATATATATATATATATATATATATATATATATATATATGTATATTCTTCAGGGACGACGTAACTTCTAGAGCGGGAGCTGCATTTACACAATGGCTCTTAAGTATTTCGTCAGAAACATTTAACCCGCAAATTGTAACAAAAATCAAAATTGAAATACTATCTTCTTATTTTATTATTTACATATGTGAAAAACATACTTTTACATCTAAAATAAATTGTTGTATAATATATTTATCTAACTTTTAGACTCGTCACTATGCCCTTCTTTATTTTTAATCACTGCAGCACACAATCGAGGCATTCTTTCGATTAATTTTCGTAATGTCTCAAGGCTTATTTTACCCCTCTTGCAGGTTCTTCCTCATATTAACAGCAGATGTGGGGGCCGATTTTCCCACCTCTCGGTCAAGTACTTCCCACAGCAACGCGATGGGATTTAAATCGGGGCTCTGGGGAGGATATATATATATATATATATTGAACCATTTACACAAAGCTGGTTTTTTCAGTAAAATTGACGTATGGGTTCCCGCATGGCGCGTGGAAATTCATTTAAACCGAATATAACATTATTATCGACAATGTTTCGCCATTTTTTTGGTAAATCCATGATCCCATCGGTGAAAAACGTTTAATTTCGGAGATGAAAAACTGAATTAAGTAGATTTCACAGCGTAAAAGATCGTTGAAAAGGATGGTGATTCCGTGAGAGAGTTCGCTAAGCCAACATTGATCGAAAAAAAGTGAGCTGTGTGTATATGGGACTGTAAGGTGGGTGCACTACAAAACTTCCAACTGGTCAACTCTGATTTTTGACTGGGTCACAACTAGAGAGATTGTGGCCAGGCGTTGTCATGATGGAAAGACAAACGGCTTTCCTATTAATCAATTCGGAAAGCCGTTGTCTTCAATCGCCTGGCGTACCACACACTTCTAGTTGTGCACAGTCAAAAATTGAGAGAGTCTGACCAGTTGGAAGTTTTGATGCACCCACCTTACAGTCCGGACCATACACACACCATCATCTGTTTTTTGGAACTCGTCAATGGAATGTTGGCTTCAAAAGAACGCTTGTGAAAACTACTTTATCCACGATTTTTTACGCTTCCGATTATCGTACGTAATCCATTTTTCATCTCCGGTTATTAAACGTTTCAGAAACGGCTCGATTTCATTCCGTTTCAGCAACGCATCGCAGATGTTAATTCGGTCCATCATGTTTTTCACGCTCAACTCATGAAAAAACCCATACGAACTTTTTTTGTAACCATATATATATATATATATATATATATATATATATATATATATATATATATATATATGTATATTCTCCATGCCAATATCGAACTGCTGATATGCTTATCTTGCTGCACTTTTTCACAGAATTTCATCAGATTTTTCGTGATTGGATTTAACCGGAGCAAATTGTAACAAAAATGAAATTTGAAATACTATCTTTTTATTTTATTATTTACAGATTTGAAAAACATACTTTTACATCTAAAATAAATTGTTGTATAATATATTTATCTAACTTTTGCAGTCACTATGCGAAATTTCTTTATTTTAATCATTTTCAAGTGCACACAATCGAGGCATTCTTTCGATTAATTTTCTACGTCTCAAGGCTTATTTTACCCCTCTTGCAGGTTCTTCCTCATATTAACAGCAGATCGGTGGTGTCGCTGTGACTTCTTGTTCAATTACTTCAACCACAGCAACGCGATGGGATTTAAAACGGGCGAACTTTTTGGGGACCCATATATATATATAAACATATACATATACATATACATATACATATATTCTTCAGGGACGACGTAACTTCTAGAGCGGGAGCTGCATTTACACAATGGCTCTTAAGTATTTCGTCATTCGCATTTAACCCGCAAATTGTAACAAAAATCAAAATTGAAATACTATCTTTTTATTTTATTATTTACATATGTGAAAAACATACTTTTACATCTAAAATAAATTGTTGTATAATATATTTATCTAACTTTTAGACTCGTCACTATGCCCTTTTTTATTTTTAATCACTGCAGCACACAATCGAGGCATTCTTTCGTTTAATTTTCGTAATGTCTCAAGGCTTATTTTACCCCTCTTGCAGGTTCTTCCGCATATTAACAGCAGATGTGGGGGCCGATTTTCTCACCCCTCGGTCAAGTTTTTCTCACAGCAATTCGATGGGATTTAAATCGAGACTCTGGGGAGGCCACGCCATAACTTTTATAGTTCCCTCGTTTTCCAATTTCTGCCAATATTCCCAGTATAGCTTGGACGTGTGTTTCAGATCATTATCTTGTTAGAAGATAATGACCCGAAATTTTAATTCCAGTGAGAATTGAGTTTTCCTCTAATATGCGTTTATGCTGTTCTCTTTTTAGTATACCCTCGATTTTTACGAGATCGCCCACATTTAATCCAGAAGAGCAACCCCGTATCATGTCTGAACCTCCACCGTGTTTAACAGTAGAGGCTATGCATTCTTTCCGGGTACGCTCCCCCACAAACCTCATCACGAAACCACTTCTTCGTGAACCGAAAATCTCGAATTTGGATCCATCGGTCCACAATACTTTATTCCAGTCTTCTATGGTCCAATTTTGGTGATCGCGTGCCCACTTTAAACGTCTTTGCTTAGTTTGCTTGGGAAGAAGCGGCTTCCGCTTTGCAATTCGTCCATGAAAACCTGCTTCTTTTAATCGCCGTTCAACTGTGGAAACATTTATAAGTTTTCGACGAACAGCGTTCATTTCTTCTGTGATTTCTGAGGCTGTTTTTCGTGTATTTTTCTTGCTTGTTACCACCATTGGAAGATCTTCTGCCGAGGTTATTGCTCTTGGTCTGCCTTTTCGGGTTCTGCTCAACACACTTCCACATTCGCCGTGTTTTTTTGATGATATAACCCACGGTGGACTGATTTAATTTAAGTTCTGTTGCAATTTCACGGTTGCTTTTGCCAATTTTATGGTATGCGATTATAAGCGATCGTATTTCTACATTCTTTTCGTTTAGGCATTTCTAACCGATTGAACTTCTTTGAAACACACGATGTTATCACTATGAGCACCTCACAAAAACTAACTGCAATTTTGCCAAAATACCCAAGTAGAAATACTTAATAGTTTACAATAACCCTCTACCTTAAAACAAAATTATAACAATGGAAAATTTCCAAGAATTGAGAGATCTAATCCCTTAAGTGCAATTATTCTAGGAGTTTTACTAGGGTATTATCATTCATTGTGAATATCAGGGTAATCGAATAATTATTTTTGATTAAGCTTTTATAGATTTTAATGTTTACTATAAAACTATTTCTTACTATAAAAATAAATGTTATAATTACAACTTTTCTATAGAAACTGTAATGAAACAAGGGTGACCAAATACATACGAGCGATAGTGTACATCCATAATCGTTACTGACTTTTAACTAATCTAAATTTCAATTCCTTTCTAGAAATAGCAAAAAATATTTGAAATTATTGCAAATATAGTGCGATATAAATGTTACGGAATGTTATAGTCGTAAAGGTAAGATACGTAGATATTTTAAACACAGCGAATTCCTATTACGAATATATTATTTCACACCATTGTTTTAAGTCGTGACTAATTTGATTATAAATACTCACTTTCATTCATCAATGTCAAGAATATGCAAATTCATTTCTGTTGTAACGCAAATTGTAACCTCGTACTTGTCTATAAACTTTTCTTTCTAACAATTGACGCCTGTATATTAATAGATGTTCTATATCATCTTTTCAGAAATATATCTTAACTAATTCGTTATAGAAAAATATACATTTCAATGTAACACTTCATAATTTGTAGGTTAGATTACTTCTTCTCTTCGTCTTTACTATTGTAGTACTAAATTAACATTCCATGTCGACCATAAACGTACATGTTCTTATTGAAAAATTTATTTCATAAACCAGCGGTAAATTTCTAATTCTCATACTGTCATACAAAGGGTACTAGGAAAGTTATACAATACAGCTTTGTTTATTTAATTTTATCGAAGTAATTTCCTCTGCACTCAATACACGTCTCCATCCTCCGAGATCAATCTTTAAACCAGTTCTGACAAGTTTCACTAGGGAGTAAAGCACACTCGTTGTCCCAAGCCCGCAGAAGGTCGTCATCACTGGAAAACCCCCTCCCTTTTAGCTTCATTTTCACATGCGCGAACAGTGCAAAGTCGCAAGGAGCAAGATCTGGACTGCAGGGAGGGTGCTCGAGAAGTTTCAATCCTGTCGTGGTCAAATATTCGGTGCAGGCTTTGGCGCGATGAGCTGGAGCGTTATAGTGATGGAGGAACCCATTCTTGACTTTGGCCGCAGGTTCTTCATAGATTCAATGACTTTTGGCAGGCACTGTTCAGTATACCACTTAGCTGTGACTGTCGTCTGTGTCTCCAAAACGACGCGTTCCACAATTCCACTCGATCTGAAAAATACAGCTATCATTTTCTTCTTTACAGATCTGGATTTTCTGACAACTACGGGTGTGTCCTCATCATCAAAGACCCAAACTTTGTTTTGAGCTTTGGTCGGCACATCGTAATAGTACAGCCAAGTCTCGTCACCTCTCACGATGTTGTTCACATACCGAGATTGTCTCTTATTATACTTTTTTAGCATCTACCGGCACCAAATCACACCTCGTGTCATCTGCTCTTCAGTCAGTCGATGCGGCACCCAGAGAGAACAAAGTTTCTTCACGTGCAAATGATCGTGCAGAATCGAACTAATTGCTGGGGCATTTAGCTCTGAAGTACCCTCTATCTGTTGGTAGGTCACTCGCCTGTCCTCGCCAAACATTTTCCTCACAGTAGTAACGTTTTCTTCCGTAACTGATGTTCGTGGCTTTCCCGGCCTCTCAGCATCCTCCACAGTTAAATTTCTCCTTTGGAATTCCCTATACCACCTGAATATCGTTGTGCGATGTGGACAAACATCGCCTAGTGCAAGAGTCATTTCTTCGAAGCACCGGTCTATGTTTAAAGCACGCACGAAATTATAACGCAATACTGTCCTTATCTCATTTCGTGACCACGATGCCATCGCAAGCACTTTACACTCTCACTGCTAATGAATAATTGAGCCCATCGACATGGCGCGGTGGCTACTATGCACGTATGAACATATCTCAACATACAGCAGCAAGCAGCTTGCTACGATCCATTGTTGCGTCATATTGCAAAACTTTCCTAGCACTCTTTGTATGTAACAGATTATTTGTTGGTTAAAGACCATTCTTGGAAATGTCTATAAACATAAACAACAGAAATATTGTACATTAAGAATTTAATAAATTATTAGGTACCCTTAGAGTAAGTGATTAAAATAGAAATAATGAGGAAAGATGTAAATTGTTTATATCTAATTGATCATTAAGAAAGGTAAGAGAATGGAGTTCATTACACCTATTAATCTCTATCTGTATATGCCGTAGAATCTCCACAAATCTAATATATTACAATAACAAACTTTAAACATTCACAGTAAAAAATACACCTCGACTTAATTACATTTTTTTCCTAAATAACACCCCGAAGAATCCGAGTAATTCGACACAGTCTCCCTTTAATGAAACATCAAAATAACATTGATAATTTAAAGGTCATTAATAAAACCGGTCAGCGTACAGAAACCTACGACGGTTGGCACAATGTACTGGCTATTGTAAAGTATAAATGTTTATTTACCATCCGTGGCAAACCAATCCATTATGTTGTGTTGTTTGTCTCGGTGCGTGTTCCTACCGTAATTTATGACGTTGAACTTACACGCAAACTTCTAGCCTATACGGTATGCGTTCACTGTACTGACGAATTACTTCATGAACTGTATTTTTCCATGTAAATTAACCATTTATTTAATATCACGACTAGATGTAATATGTTCGCCGCTTTTCTTTGTGTTATAATTTCTACGTCTTCACGTTTATGCGTGTGTTGGGCTTGAAAAATACCTTTTTATACATGCAGTACATGCTGAAAATCTGAAGTAGGTACTTTTCGTTTGCATAAAATATAATAGAGCGCCGGCTGTAGTTGTAGCTGTACACAAAGTCTTATTACTTATTAGTTAGTGGTAATTATATACAACAGTAAAATCATTTATTCAATTACATGTTATGCGCTGATGAAAATTTAAACGACTGATTATACACCAGAAAAGACGTTGTAATTTCATTTATATATGCACTATATATATATATATATATATATATATATATATATATATATATATATATATATATATCGTGCATTCATTTTACCTCGCTACGAAAATTGTACCACATTATATTCGGGTCTAGCTGCCGAATACCGATGAGAATGTAAAGTGGTGGGGCGCAAGTCATTTGAATCACGACTATAACTGACTACTGATCGTACTAGCTGCAGCCCCACCACTAATTTGACTGTAGGCGTATCGATATCGTATTAACGGTCATTCGTGGTTTGCATTTGGGAGAGTGTGTTACGGTAAGACCTGTAAATTTAAATATTTTTTTAATTATATTACTTTGATAATGTATACATTGGAAGAAAAAATTCAAATGATAACATGGGCTTTGAAAGGTAATTCTTTACGGCGTGAGCAGCGCCTTTTCTCTGAAAAGTATGTAGATCGTCCCTTTCCTACATTAACAACAATATCATTAGTAGTTAAAAAGTTTAAATCAGAAGGTTGCATTTTGGGATGTAAGTGTCATAAAACACTGGGAATAAATAACGATAAAAAATGCAGGAAGTCATGGTGTGCGCAATGGTCGAAGAAAATTCCAATATTACTATATCTAAAATATCAGAAGAGATAGGTATTAGCGTGGGTAAAGTTCATAAGATATTAAAGAAAAATAAATACACATCCTATAAATACCAAACTCATCAGGAAATTTTTCATGCTGATCAACAGCGCAGAATGGAATTTTGTGAAATTGCAATAGAACGTGTAAATGCGAATGAACACTTCATTGAGACTATCCGTCGAATCTTCGATATTGGTCTATTGAAAACGAGTATCGACAATTGAATACGGGGACACAGTATCCTGAAAAATTGAATGTTTGGGCTGGTATTTATGGGAATAACATTATTAGTCCATTCTTTATCGAAGGAAATTTAAATGGGGAAATATATTTGAATCTTCTTCGAAACGACATTGTCCCTGCTTTGAGAACTATTAATCCCAATTTAGAGAACGTATGGTTCCAGCATGATGGTTGTCCGGCTCATGGAACTAGAATTATGAATGAATATTTAAATAATATATTCCCCCAAAGAGTTATATCTAATAGTGGTACAATTCGCTGGTCACCAAAGTCACCAGACTTAACCCCTAATGATTTTTTTTATGGGGTTACATAAAATCAGAGTTATATGGGCATCAAGACGAAAGGGCTAATAATTTGGAAGAATTATGGGTTAATATCGAACACCAATTCCAAATTATTAATCCTCTTGTAGTGGCCAATGTTCGAAATGAATTTTATAATAGATTGGGGTACTGTTTAGCGCAAGCAGGAGGGACATCTGAGAATTTAATTAATTGTATTTATTTTCTGTATTTAAAAAGTATTTTATAAGTTTAGGCAAGTTATATTTATTTTCTGTTTAAAGAGTATTTTTTAAGTTCCGAGAAGTTATTTTATTTTTAGCTTCTTTAAGAGTTTTTTTTATTTTTAAACGTTTTATTAGAAAAAGTCTTTTAGTTCAATGCGAAACTTATTGTAAAAATACCTAATTGTACAGTTAAAAGTAATTATAATTTATTAATTTTTGGACGTAAACAATTTGGACAGTCAGTGATAGACCTTCCGCCAAGTACCACGAACAACTACTTAATCTGTAATCTGTAGTCAGTCGTTGTTGTGATTCGACTGACTAGCGCCCTACCACTTTTCATTCTGATCAGCATTCGGTATCTAGCCCCGAATATAATATGATACGGTGTTTGTAGCATTTTAATATGAAAGCACGGTATATTATAGTTTATCAATAATATCCGGATTACTATGTAAGTTATATAATCATATTTGTCACTGTAAAATAAAGGATCTTCCAATAAGAAGTCTCATTTTGATATGTAAAAAAAGCGAATATTTTTAAGCAAAATCATCTAATGTTTATTTAATTATAAAGAGGAGGGTATGCCATTAATAACAGAGAACAATATCAGCCAAATGGCCGCCACGGCTAGGCTTGTAGGACCATATTTTTTTCATGAAATTTTCCGTCACCAATTCGTACATTTGCAGCTGTATGTCCTCGAAAACTTCTAACGAATTGCATCTTTGAGGTCTTGAATCGATTGTGGGCCATTGGCATAGACCTTAATTTTCACGTAGCCCCAAAGAAAAAAGTCTAAAGGTGTTAAATCCCAAGATCTCGGTGGCCAATTGTGATCGCCTCTTCGAGAAATCACACTTTTCACGCAAAAGAGCGATGGTATCGTTACTTGTGTGGCACGTAGCGCCGTCTTGTTGAAAATAAACGTCGTCCACATCAATATCTTCCAATTCCGGCCACACAAAATAATTAATCATCGTTCGATAACGCAATCTATTCACTGTAACAGTTGCTCCACCCTCATTTTCGAAAAAGTAAGGTTCAATGACCCCGCCAGACCAAAAACCACACCACACAGTCATACGTTGTGGAAGGAGAGGCTTTTCGATAATAATTCTTGAGTTTTCCGAGCCCCAAATGCGACAATTCTGCTTGTTAACATAGCCTCTGAGGTGAAAGAGGGCCTCATCACTTAAAATAATTTTTCGATAAAACCCCGGATCAAATTGATGTATTTCAAGGAATCAATCAGCAAAGACACGACGTTGTTGATGGTCGGTAGGCGTGAGTTCTTGTGTTAGCTGAACTTTAAAAGCCTAAAGACCTAATTCTTTATGCAAAATACGGTGTAATGTCGTTTGTGGAATGTTCAATTCCAAAGATCAACGAGAAATTAACAAACCTGGGTTTTCCTCAACACTATGGACTACAACAACAATATTCTCAGTTGTTCTTGAGCGACGTGCACGAGTTCGATTCTTCACATCACTAACTTGTCCTAACAGCTCCAATTTTTCCACCAGTTTCACAATTGCTGGCCGAGAAGATGCTTCACAACGACCCAAAAATGCTTTAGTTTTACGAACTGCGACCGCGACCTTTCCACAATTTTGTAGTGAATTTTAATAATTTCAATTCGTTATTCAAGCGTATGTCGTTTCATTTTTATTAATATATTTTAATAATAAGACATATTATAAGAAAAATTAATTCTATAACTCGCATATAAAATAGACAAAATTATTAGTCACAAAATTTGAGAAACCTCTGTACATAAAATGAATTTTCCAACAAAAGAGAATTTTATATACATATATGTTGAATAAATATGTCTAGTATTATTGTATTTATTTCTAAACACATGTGATAATATAACAAAGGATACATAGATTCTTAACAAACGTTAGAACATATTTCTTTGTGTCAATATAGAATGAAACCTTAATTATTTGAAAGTATTGGTAACTATTGTAAATTTTAAATAAGTAACAGTTCTTGTGAATTGTTCATAGTAGCCAATAAACCTGAAACAAATAAATTTCAATGAATACAAAGTAAATTAACATTGGATAGAAGTAGGAATCGGAAGAGAAATATCAAAAGATTTAAATCAGATAAAAACAAATTTCAGAATTATCACAGTAAAAATAACAAAAAGCTTTTAATTTAAGAAAAAAGAACGTTTAGAGTTTAATATAAGTTCATTTATTAGAGAAAAATTAAGTAACAGTAAGTTTATAAATATAAAATTATATAAATAAAATATACAATTGAAATAAATTAATTACAAAATTAAGATGAAAGCAGATAACATATGCAAAGTAAGAAATAGTGAGGAATATGATAATGTAATAATTTTAAAGAAATATTATTGTTATAAATGTCAATATGAAAAGTAAGATTTATGATGGAGGAAAGTGAGGTTATATCTTGTATCCTCTGATGTAGCAACATTGACGCATACGAATATTGCCTCTGCGTGGGATGTCTTTTAAGTTTTGCATAGTGGAACATAGAGGGCGCCACTAATCAAATATCAGTACTGAAAACTCTATCTTTAGTTACCCTATATCCAAAGTTTCAGTGCGATACGTGTAGTGTAGTAGCTACAATGAACTGTCAAAGTTGACAAGTTAGTTGAAAAACGGAATTAAACATTTTGGCGGAATAATTTTTTATAATTTTCGAAGATAATTATCTCAACAAGAATGCCTCGCCGTATTGATTTCTGTTTTCGGCAATGAAGCACCACATCAGTCAACAATTTCTTGTTGGTATGGAGAATTCTAACGTGGACCGATTAGTTTTAGCGACGATCCAAGAGTTGTTTCACCAAAAATGGTAGTCACTCAGGAAAATGTCGATGCTGTGCGGAAGATCATCAATGAAGATCGACATTCGACATAATAATAATAATAATAATAATAATAATATATCTTTATTCACATAAGACACATCCGTGTATATGAAACTTCATACATAGAGAAATTTAAACATAGTACAAAAAAACAAACAAATAAAAACAAATCGATAAGCACCATCACAGCAACCGACAAACAAGCAAGTCGGACCAACACGAGACGAACAAGCAATGTAGTCCAGCTCAATCCGTGAAATACTCATTTACAGAATAGTAACACCTAGCTATTAAAAATGACTTCAAAGTTTGCCTATAATTCATGCTATTCGCCTGCTTTAGTTTCGGCGGTAACTTATTGTATACATTCTGACTGGCATAGGTTGGTGATTTTTCGAAGCATGTTAATGTATGACTCTCTTTACGGAGCACACTTGCGCCTCGTGTTGGATACCTGTGTGGCGCCTCACCCCGCCCGTCAAGACGACCTCTCACGAACTGAATGCATCTATACACGTAGATGCAAGGGAAAGTCAAAATAACATTCTCAACAAATACTGCCCTGCAAGACTTGTCAGCTTTAAGATTAAAAATTAGACGCAATATACGCTTTTGTAAAAAAATTACCCCACAAAACAGTATTATACGACAACACCGAGTACACTAATGAATAATAGACATTCACGAGACCCCGCACCGGCAGAGATGATTTCAAGCGTAGTATGGCGTAGTACGCACTATTCAATTTTGAACACACAAAGTCAATATGTTTGTCCCATGTAAGTCCATATATACTCCCAGGAATCTGACGCTATCCTGGAGTATCAGCACCTGCCCACCAGCACACACAAATCTGTCGGAACATAATGGTTTACGCTTATAAAAGTTAACACATACAGTATTATCAAAGTTTAGCAAAATACTGTTCTTAAAAACATTGTGGAAAGCACTTCATCCACCTTTGACACAATACCACTCTCACTATAAGATGTCACCAATATCGACGTGTCATCAGCAAACATCACAAGCCCGTCCGAATTGACATAGTCCGGGAGGTCGTTAATTGAAAAGGACAAACAGAAGGGGTCCAAGTATAGCATATCGCCAGATTGTATTGGGAATTTCAAAGACGTCAATTCAATTCAATTTTGCTTACAGAATTATGTGTAAAAAAATTAGTTTTTCGTTGGATACCGTTGACTGAAGAACAGAAAGCAGCTAGGGTGAATTGGTGTCAAAAAACTCTAGATCAGTTCAACGACGGAAACTAAAAACATGTACAACATTGTCAGTGGTGATGAAGCTTTGAGTTACTCCTACGAGCCAGAAAATAAAAGCCAGTCGTCTGTTTGGGTGTTCCAAAGTGAAGAAAAGCCAACAAAATTCTAGTAGCTACCATCTCCAAAAATATGGTAGCTGCTACACTTCGAGAACGCATGAATTTTGTCGGCTTTACTTTTTGTCTCCAAAGCAGGTTATGTAGCAACAATTCCCCTACAAAATCAAAGAGCTATTATTGCCGATTGGTACACAACCATTTGTTTGCAAGTCATCGCTTAGCTTCGAAAAACAAACTCCGAACGACAAATCATCCTCCACCAAGATAATGCAGGTTCGCACACAGCACGCAAGACAATTCAATTTTTAACGCAACAAAACGTCGAATTGTTGGACCATCCTCCGTACAGCCTGGACCTAAGTCTCGACGATTTCGTTTTTCCGAAAATCAAGAACGAACTGCGTGGTCAAAGGTTCCAATAGTCAGAAGAAGCAGCCGATGCCTTCAAAAACGCAATTTTGATTGTACCAACAAACGAGTGGAATAACAGCTTTTAGAGTTGGTTCGAGCGCATGCAAAAGTGCATTCATCTTCGAAAAACAATGATGTCTTTAAAATCTATCTACTGTTTTATTCCAGTTTTGTATGCAAAACTTAAAAGAGCACACGTACATATAAGATACAAAGGTACGTATTCTCTTAAAATCCACTTCCTTCAGTATTGGCATACACTTCCAGGGATTTCAGTGCTGTGACGCCCATTTATAAGATTTTGAATTGAGAGAAACAACCCTAACTCTTCGAGTACTGGCTAGTTCCAGCCCTAGAAGACGTCAAGGATATCCTTTAGGTAGGAACATTGTAATATTAATCTCTAGTGTGTAGAGAGGCGTAACAAACCATTTAATTCTTTTCTAACTTTGCGAAATAAATCAAAAGCTGGTGAGGAGTTCCGAGTTTAGAAACTGCCACCATAAAAAAGTTAAAATGAAATAATCCATAGCTTTAATATCTCGAAAATCGATTAAAAATGTTATTAATTTTGAAAATGTTTTTAATAACGAAAAATAGTTAATATATCCAGATGGTTGCAGAGTAGACACCGTTGAAAAGACATTAATTAAAGATTTTGTAAAAATTCGCTCGAAAAGGTTACAGTTTTATAGCTTTTAGGCGTAAGGTATAATAAAATTACCATCGTATTATACAAAAAAAAGAGTGCCGAAATGATGAAACAACAGACTCTGGTTTGGAACGTTGTTGACAATATTGAAGTCCAGAGAACCCGGAGCAATTTTCATATGTTCGCTAAACGATAAAATTACTGTCAAGAGAGTGGGGCTATTAATATCTTCAGACATTCCACACCTCTACGACGAACATGGATCGAGGAAGAAACGAGCGAAGAGCAAAGGGTCCTCTTACAACATCGCCAGCGCAAGCATCCGAAACTCTCAATACTCTTTTCCCTTTTTAACACGGCACGCATATCTTTATACCTATATATGTATGGTATATGAGACAGCGCATTTAGGTGTCAATCATATCTCATTTAACCGAGAGATTTGACAGGTTAGATTGGTATATATAGTGATTTATAACATTGCAGCAACAGTGAAGACAGAAATGCTTGTAAGTGACAGATGTGTACGTATAATTTTATATTTCGAATATATGATTACGCGTGAGTTAAAAATGATGACTTTATTCTTGTATTGGTCGTATAGATATATTGAAGAATACAACCGGATTTTTCTGGACTATCTATCGTCCATTATTATCTGCCACAGTAATTGATGTGATTAATACCTTTTTTGGTTGTTTAGATTATTAGGTTTGATTATTATTGATCGATTGATTTGGAGTGTTTAAAGATATGACTTGTTAACAAGACCCCACAGTTCATTGTTGCTAATAAGATTTTATTTTAAAATATATCGTTGCTGATGCGCGTTCAATTGTGTACACTTACAGACTGTTTCTTGTTTGCTTAATTAAAAAAAAATCTGTCTCTAAATGATACTGTTTGGTTGCTTAAAATAATGCTTAAGCACCTAAATTATATTTTCTAAAATATTTCCGAGCACAAAGTTATTTACCTTCAACTAAATAGAATAATAATAATAATAATAATTAATAATGGTTTATTTCATATAGTTTCAGTGATTACATGAAAAAGTCGATAGAAATAATATGGAATATAAACCGTTCGTTAGAGTATTTGTTAATGTATGATAACTTTTCAAAAATACAATTTTTTGCGAGTATACCCCTTTGGCAAAATTGAAATTTTCATCGAAATAAAAAGTTATGAATACAGGCTTTATAGTTTCCAGGCTGGTACTTCAGAACTAGTAGAATACAATCGCAGTACTTTTTACTGTGTCGTTATCCAAACTTTAGAAATACATACTTGGAAGTTTACATTTGTCTTTTTATAGTGTCTTATTCTGTCCGAGCCAAATCAAAAGAGTTAGATCAATTTGGACATCATAATCGTTTCTCGCACCTTCTGAAACGTCAAGAAGCGAGCATTTGTTAATGTACAATAACTTTTCAAAAATACCATTTTTTGCAAAAATTGGAAATTTCGTCGAAATAAAAAGTTTTGAATTCAGGCTTCATAATTTCCCGGTCGGTACTTTTTATAGCAATATTATGAAACTTTAGTAAAAAGAATTTTACATTCTGTCCCAGCCAAATCTCAATTTTGTTCTTTTTATAGCAATATTATTCTTTTTACAGAAAAACTTTAGAAATACATATTAAAAAGTTCACATTTTGAGAAGGTCTTTGAAGTGTCTTATTCTGTCCCAGCCAAATCAAAAGAGTTAGATCAATTTGGACATCATAATCGTTTTTCGCACCTTCTGAAACGTCAAGAAGCGAGCATTTGTTAATGTACGATAACTTTTAAAAATACCATTTTTTGCGAGTATACCCGTTTGGAAAAATTGAAAATTTCGTCGAAATAAAAACTTTTGAATTCAGGCTTCGTAGTTTCTAGGTCGGTACTTCTGAACTAGTAGAATACAATTTCAGTTCTTTTTACAGCAATATTATCCAAATTTTAGAATACATATTAAAAAGTGTACATTTTGGGAAGGTTTTCGAAGTGCTTATTTCTGTCAGAGTTAAATCAAAAAAGTTAGATAAATTTTGACATCAGAATCGTTATTAGCACCTTCAGAATCGTCAACACGCGAGCATTTATTAATGTACGATAACTTTTCAAAAGTACCATTTTTTGTGAGTATACCCCTTTGGAAAAATTGAAAATTTCGTCGAAATATAAAATATTGAATTCAGGCTTCGTAGTTTCAAGGTCGGTACTTCTGAACTAGTAGAATACAATCTCAGTTCTTTCTACAGCAACATTATCCAAATTTTAGAAATACATATTCAAAAGTTCACATTTTGAGAAGGTCTTTGAAGTGCCTTATTCTGTCAGGGCTAAATCAAAAGAGTTGGATAAATTTTGACATCAGAATCGTTTTTAGCACCTTGGAAAACGTCAACACGCGAGCATTTGTTAATGTACGATAACTTTTCAAAAATACCATTTTTTGCGAGTATACCCCTATGAAAAAATTGGAAATTTCGTGGAAATAAAAAGTTTTGAATTCAGGCTTCGTAGTTTCCAAGTCGATACTTCAGAATTAGTAGAATACAATCGCAATACTTTTTACAGTGTCGTTACCCAAACTTTACAAATACATATTTGAAAGTTTACATTTTGAGATTGTCTTTTTATAGTGTCTTATTCTGTCCGAGCCAAATCAAAAGAGTTAGATCAATTTTGACATCAGAATCGTTTTTAGCACCTTCTGAAACGTCAAGAAGCAAGCATTTATTAATGTACGATAACTTTTAAAAAATACCATTTTTTGCGAGTATACCCCTTTGGAAAAATTGAAAATTTCGTCGAAATATAAAATATTGAATTCAGGCTTCGTAGTTTCAAGGTCGGTACTTCAGAACTAGTAGAATACAATCTCAGTTCTTTTTACAGCAATATTATTCAAATTTTAGAAATACATGTTAAAAAGTTCACATTTTGAGAAGGTCTTTGAAATGTCTTATTCTGTCAGGGCTAAATCAAAAGAATTAGATAAACTTTGTCATCAGAATCGTTTTTAGCGCCTTCGGAATTGTCAACAAGCGAGCATTTGTTAATGTACGATAACTTTTCAAAAATACCATTTTTTGTGAGTATACCCGTTATTTGTAAAAGTACTATTTATTAAATGCATATGCAATATGTATGTATAGACTTGTTCATTCTAGAATTAGATATGCGCTGTCCACAAGTGGAAAGAGTGCAGTTAGGTTAAAGCGCGCGAGAAAGGAGGATAGAATATCTCTCACTGGCAGTTTCGTTTTCTCCCACTTTTGTATTGCAAACAACATCCGCAATAGATTTAATTGCGTGCAAATTCCAGGTAAAAAATTTGTGTTTATGCGATGTAAAAGATAGTAAAAATTGGAATTTCTCTTCTAGAAAAATTAAAAATCACTATTTGGACAGATTTTTTTTTATGTATCCATTTGAAAATGGCGCGGTAATTGTACTTTCTGAACAAGGCAATAGATGTCACCTTTTTAAATAAAATTTTCATCATTTACAGATGCAAGAATGCACTAAAATCATCTGTTGCAGATACGCATCATTACTTCCTCGTGAATCCAATATACTAACATTTAATAAGCTTAGAATATTATGATTTGTATTTATGCTTTTAGCCGTCCATAGATCTAATTATTTCAAATTTAATCCATACATTTCTATTCCTCTTTTTACTTTTATTTTCGTTTAAATAATTATAAACGAAGAGATAATTTTCGCATCACAAATAACATTTATTTCTTAATACTATCTCATTTATATTTTAAGTTTAGGCACATTAACGAGTTCATTAAAAAGTTTATTCACCGTGTACGTAAAGAATACTTAGATATTTTGTTTTCTCCGAAAACATTTATGAAACAAACCAATATATCGTTTGTAGGTTAGCAGCTACTGTATAACAGTGAGTCTTACCACTACCTGAATAACGATTATTCTGTCCATTCTGTCCACAAGTGTGTTTGATTCTTTATTAACATATTTCCACTAATTATATATAAGACCCCTGGACTATTTATTTTGTCATCCAGTATGACAAAAAACACTTCCCTTTTAACACGTACCCATTTTTTTTTTGTGTTGCTTGTTGTTGACTTATGTCAACAAACAAATTTTTAACCTAGTATAAAACAGTGTTCTTGCTTGCTTCTTTGTTCGTTAAAAATACTTCGAAAATATTTTTTAAAATACTTTTTTTTCAATAATATATTTTAAAAAGAATTGTAAATACAATAAAAAAGAATAAATATAAATAAGGTGCGTATATTATTTAATAATAGAAAGTATAATAAGCAAGTGCACATATTTTCTGTAGCTATAGACATTGATATTGGAACCTATTTTAGTTCTGCTACAATAATTATTGCAGTTCCTATAGAAATTAAAATAAGGAGATGATTAGTTACCCTACATGGTATTCAATTAACCTATTTTTCATGATTATTATAAGCTTTAGAATGTGTATTTTTATTTACTGTTGGAGGACTTACTGAAGTAGTTTTTGCTAATTCTTCTATTGACATTATTTCTGTTATACAACGTGGTTTGTTCAAAAGGAAAGGTGAATTTTGAATTTGTTTGAAAAGTATTTATTTATTCACCAATATCCATTTTGTTTCCTTCAAAGTAATCCCCCTCAGATATAATGCTCTTATGCCAACGCTTCTTCCAATCCTCGAAGCACTTCTGAAATGCGCTTTTCGATATGGCCATCAGCTCGTTCTTCGATTCTGACTTTATCTCATCAATTGTGGCAAAACGCTTTCCTTTCATTGGTCTCTTCAGTTTTGGGAATAGGAAAAAGTCGCAGAGAACCAAATCTGGTCAATAAGGTGGTTGAGGTATGATTAGGGTGTTGTTTTTGGCCAAAAAATCACGAACAAGCATTGATGTGAGCTGGTGCATTATCGTGATGCAGAATACATGATTTTTTTTCCACAATTCCGATCGTTTGAGCCGTATTGCTTCACGGAAGCGTTGCATAACTTGTAGTATTCCTTACTAACCGTACGACCTGTTGGCAAGAACTCATGATGCACCACGCCATTGTAATCGAAGAAAATAGTGAGCAAAACCTTCACATTTGATCGAACTCGGCGTGCATTTTCTCGGCCTTCTGTAAAGCGCTTATACCACTTATAAACACTTTTTTGAGACAAAGTGGACTCGCCCAATGCCACAGTCAACACTTCAAGTGCCTTGGAGCACTTTATTCCATTTTTAACGCAAAATTTAATACATACACTCCGCGCAACATGAATAGGACCACCCGACTTGTTGCAAGCTTTCGGTGGTTTGAAAAACAATTCATTTACTAAAAATACAATGCAAGTTTGTAATGGTATGATATGGCAAATAATACGCATTATTGCGCAATAGTGCCTAACGTTATGCATTGGGTGACGTAAGTACCACATACATATAAAATGCACCGCGCCGGTTGAATACGACCAGTATTTAATAGTAAGCTACAGGATGAGTGTCGAGTTACAACGTGTATCCGGATAAACAAACATCTGTAATTAAGGGTATTGTGCAACGATGGGACGACAGAAGTGCTTAAGTATGGAAGAAATTGGAAAAATTAAAGCGTTCCATCAAGAAGGGTATTCCTCAAGGACTACTGCAAAGAAAATAAGTCGATCACACCAGGTTGTGAACAATTTTATTAAGGATCCCGAGAATTATGGAAAACGTTTTAAAGGGCGAACAACATCCGTTACAACTAAGAGAGAACGTCGAGCCATATTACGCGAAGCATCGAATTCGGCATTAACGGCAAGACAAATCACGAATAACGTTGGAACGAATGCATCGGTAAGAACTGTACAGAAGTTACTGAAGACCTGTCCGCATTTAAAACGTTTGAAAATTAAACGACGGCCTCCTTTAAGGGAATTTCAGCGCACTGCACGTCTTCAGTTTGCTCAAGCAAAAATGGGGTGGACAAGAGAACGGCAAACTGTTATTTTCAGTGACGAGAAGAAGTTTAATTTAGATGGCCCGGATGGGTTTTCTTATTATTTCCATGATTTACGTAAAGATGAAGTGATTCAGTCACGAAGGCGAGCCGATGTTGGTTCAGTCATGGTATGGGGAGCTGTTTCCTATAACGGACCTGTTGATTTAGTAATAGTGAAGGGCAGACAGAATTCGGAAAAGTACGTCCAGCTGCTGCAACAGGTGAAAGACAAATTTTCCAACGTTATGGCAGGTGGGCCATTTATTTTCCAACAGGATAATGCCAGTATTCACACCGCGCGCATTGTTCGACGCTAGTTTCAAGAACAAGGCATGGAGGTTCTCGATTGGCCATCGCTCTCCCCCGACCTGAACATCATAGAAAATGTTTGGGGATGGTTGTCGCGTAAATTGTACTCCAATGCTACCCAATTCAGTTGCGCTGACGAACTAGAGCAGGCGCTGAAACGAAATTGGGCGGAACTTCCCGTTGACTACTTGAGAACCCTGTATAATTCCATTCCATCCCGACTATTTGAGGTTATAAGAAATAATGGCAAAAGTACTCATTATTGAACAATAAAGTATTTTGTTATTGCAAACGAATCTTTTATTTTGTAGATTGGTCGTATTCAAGTGGCGTTTAATTACTCTACTTATTGTCATTAGTAACGTACATTTGCACTGACTTTTATAAAAATTATATTTGGTACCTACATACATCATTTTATCAACCCTCTTATTTTCGAAAATAACAATTCCAGCGCGCTACCATGTTTATACCAACTACAAATGTCATATATGCAGTTGGTCCTATTCATGTTGCGCGGAGTGTATTCTTTGATCCGTTTTTTTCAAAAGTCAAAAATCGACACACACACACAAACGTGACTAAGCTTTCCAGTTGTCAACAACAAACTACTAATCCAAATTGGCTGATAATGCCAACATGTGACTAACACTGTGTACCAACATAACAAAAAAAATTTCGATAATCGAATGTACACCGCGCGAAAATTCAAAATTCACCTTTCCTTTTGAACAAACCACGTAAGTGTTACGTTGTTGCTCATTTCCGTATTTTTTCTATTGGAGCAGTATTAGGTCACTGATTCTCTTCACTTACACCATTAAAATTAAAGAATAAGCTAGGTAAGTTTTAATGAAGGCTGAGGCTGTTTAAATTAATCATTAAAGATTCATAAAATCAGGTGGAAAACTGTGATTAATCATGTGCTGACGATGACAAATTAGTTGTCGAAATATATATACAGAATACGTAAATTATTGTGGAAAGGGGTTTATAAACGTTTGATAATTAAACAATAAGCCATTTAAAATTCAATTTTTAATTATATTGGTGTTAACATAACCTTCTTTCCACAACGCTTCTTAAGATTAAGAGGAATGCCACGTCCATACCCTGACTATCCCGATGCTCATACACGCTGAAAGTCACATCTATTGATTCCCTAGCCTCTTTATTTAGTATTATTGTATTCTTATTTATCATTTGAGATAGATTTATTTCTAGAGCAAAAAGGCTAACATCTTGAAGATAACGTCATCAATTGGATGATTTCATTTGATACCATGAGCTGAATATAGACATTCTGAATTAGCTATGCCAACTAATTTCTAATATAGCAGGTTATTGCAATGGGTTTATAAGCTCCAGATACAAAGTTTACACTTTTTTTTTTGAGAAATAACCACTTGAAATTCTTTCTTACTTCAAGATAGTTCTTTCCCTTTAATATCGGGTTTTTCAATAAGGACATAATAACTTTGTATTTAAATAAAGCAGAATAATTGAGATACCGCCTAACGCTGATTGAGAGTGGACTTCGCTACTCTTCCATTAAATTTTTTAATAGTTTAT
Organism: Dermolepida albohirtum; assembly: GCA_031893035.1. NCBI lineage: Eukaryota > Metazoa > Arthropoda > Insecta > Coleoptera > Scarabaeidae > Dermolepida > Dermolepida albohirtum. Next base: position 348,909 of record JAVIWB010003165.1, read on the forward strand.
CGGAATCATTAAAAGAAATTAAGATATTCTTAATATTTAAAAAAAGAGTTCGTGATTTCTTAATTGATTTTTAGAACCATACAGTGTATTTGAATACATAAATCGTGGTTCTCTACAGCAAGAATATGATGTATAAGAATATGTTTTAACACATATGTAATATATTGTATCTATCATGACGTTTGCAATTTCTTTTCTTTCTTTGTATAATTAATTGCAATAAAGTTATTATTATTATTATTATTATTATTATTATCGGGTAAAAATTTATTCCAGGTGCATTACACATGTTACATTTAACTATGGAATTCGATCTCATTCATATGACCACCGCGAGCACGTTTGCTGCGGTCGATTCTTTGGAGCCAATTTTCCACCACTCTTTCACACATATCGGCCGAATCGTTGGTATTTAACGTTCTTAGCTTATTGGCACAAATCAACGACTCTTTTGAGTCCTTAATCAAGTCTATATGATGTTGAATTCAGTTAACTTGTGTACCATACAAGCTAACTGAATTGAACATTGTACAGAGATTTGTGCAAGATTTGTACCACAAATCTCAGTCCCAAGTAACTGTGTTAAAATGCGATGAATTGAATCTTTGAAAATATTTAATTCCCTTCCCATGTATCACAACGAGGATTTCTGCTCATTTCTGATAAATTTACGCACAAGTTCGATGTTACTTTCCGTAACCACAGATTTTTTTGCACCAAATCAAATTTTAAAAAATCTAGCACTATGTTTGGGGTTATTATCTTGTTGGACAAAAGAAACCTTCTCCTATCAATTTAATTCCGGATGGAATTGTGTGTTCCCTTAAAATTTTCAAATATCCTTCTTTTCTTAAAATTCCATCAATTCTATGCAAATCTCCAACACCATTAAAAGAAAATTATTCCCGAACGTGAACTAAACCTCCACCGTGTTTAACTGTTAACACAACACACTCTGGTATCGTCCTTTCGCCAACTCGTCTGCGAACAAAAACGCGCCGATTACTTCCAAATACTTGGAACTTGGATTCGTCCGTCCAAAGAATTCGCTTTCACATTCCAATGTTGGTGTTCATTAGCTCATTGCAATCGTTTTCTTCAATTTTGAGGTCGTACCAATGGTTTGCGAACAGCAAATCGCCCTTTTAGTCACGCTTTTGATAAACGTCTTTTTACAATAGTTAGCGACACCGGATTTTCACGATTTTTATTTCATTCGGCGCGAAGCTGTGGAGCTATTAACCGTTTATTACGTTTAGATAACAGTTCCAGCCGCAGATCTCATCTAGTGATCATCCTTGGTCTTCCGACACGTTTTTTTTGGTTACATCGTACCCGTTGTTAGCAGCTTTTCACTGTACCTTGCACTGCATGATATATAAGGTCTAGTAAAAAGAAATCCATTATTTTTCCAATAGATGGCTTTAGTAATCTGTATCTCGCGTTGTATAAGTGCGATCGCGTTCCGCTAGATGGCGTTCGAAAGACAAGATTTCGTACTAAACGAACTTCTCAGACAGTTTTGTGATTACTTGACTTAATATTGTTTGAGCGCGCGTCAAAGATGGACACCAGCAAAGTTAAAATACGCCATATTTTACAGTTTTTCTTCGATAAAGGCGAAAACGCAAGCCAGGCGGCTAAAAATGTGAATAGTGTTTATGGTCCTGATACTGTGACAGTCAATCATGCGCAATTTTGGTTTCGTCGATTCCGTTCCGGTAGTCTTGATGTCAAATATGCACCACGCTCTGGAAGGCCAATTGTCGAAAATATCGATAAAATAATGGAAATCGTCGAGTCCGACCGTCATGTAAGCACTGTTTCGATTGCCCAGGAGCTAAACATTGCACAAAAAACCGTTTGGAACCATTTAAATAAGGTTGGATACAAAAAGAAGCTTGATGTATGGGTGCCACACGAGTTAACGCAAAAGAACCTCATGGACCGAATTTACATCTGCGAATCGCTGCTGAATCGCAACAAAATCGATCCGTTTCTGAAGCGGATGGTTACTGGTGATGAAAAGTGGATTACTTACAACAACGTCAAGCGAAAACGGTCGTGGTCGAATCGTAGTAAGCCGGCGCAAACGGTGATCAAGCCAGGCTTGACGGTCAGGAAGGTTTTGCTGTGTGTTTGGTGGGATTGGCAAGGAATTATCTACTATGAGCTGCTTCCCTACGGCCAAACTCTTAATTCGGACCTGTACTGTCAACAATTGGACCGTCTGAAGGAAGCAATCGCCCAGAAGCGGCCGGCTTTGGCCAATAGGAGAGGAATTGTGTTCCATCGGGACAACGCCAGGCCACACACATCGATAGTGACTCGCCAGAAGCTTCGGGAGTTTGGTTGGGAGGTTCTTATGCATCCACCTTATAGTCCGGACCTAGCACCAAGTGAGTACTACCTGTTCCTGACCATGGCGAATGATTTTGCTGGTGAAAAATTCGCCTCAAGAGAAGCTTGTGAAAATCGACAGTTTTTTGCCAATAGGGACGAGGGTTTCTATGAGAGAGGCATTATGAAATTACCTTCAAAATGGCAACAAGTTATCGAACAAAACGGTGCATATTTGACCTAAGTCGGATCATTTTAACTATGCTAAATAAAACCTTCAATTTAATGCAAAAATAATGGATTTCTTTTTACTAGACCTTATATTTATTTTAATTTTTGCACTATTGTCCGCAGTAAAGATCTTTCTTTGCGTAATCTTATTATAGCACTACGAATTTCTGCACTTGATTCCTTCCTTTTTGGCATTTTGTATGTTTGTTCACGAATACTCGTATTACAACTTACTCGGAGAGATTCTAGACGAATACTAAGTTTCTCTTAGACAGCAACATTATATGTGGTACCACAAATTCCTATAAATTGTTTCTTAGAACCATTATAATCTTTAATATAAAGAAAAACCTTTAAAATAAATATTTTCAGGAAAAGTATAAATACTGGATATAGGTCATAAAAGGATTAAGAGAACTTATAGTATTTTACACTAACAATTATGGTTATATAATGTATATAATATTCCGGATATTATTGGTAAACTTCCCAGAAACGCACTCACATCTGTTATTTCAATTGTCCCTACCGAAACCAAGATATAAAGACCGAGCGATTATATCGATAACATATGATCCCTCATTTATAGCCGGTAGTGTATATAAGTATATGAATACGTGTGTATGCGTATGTATATTAATATAGTGCGCCAACATTTAACATGAAAACTTACACAAATAAACGATTATATATTATGTAGATATAGCAACAGAGAACGATAATATTCCCATAAGCTCTACACTTCTTTATGCGAATGGACAATATAAACTTCCCCAATTAACCAGTTATCAATACCCCCTCGTAATGTTATGCAATAATCTCTAAAAAAATTGCACGTTGCGCCCTCTATGAATAAATGTCTGCATTAACCACAAATTAACAAAAGCATAATTGTGGTTACCATAGACGTGAATACGTGTGAATAATAATTACAAAATAAACTAAACGCGTTATATCTACATGTTATTTCTCTTGTCTGTACAAAGAAAAACTAAATGATAGACGCGCGTAAATTGCATTTCATTTGGTATAGTATGTATTTCTATACGTGTTGCAGAAAAGAACAGCACTTAAGTGCTTCAATTTACCATCCCATCAGTAACAAAAATCTAAAATGACGTATCCTCTTCAGCGCCAACACTGTACAGCAGTATTCACGCTCACAATACTTACACAGAAGTAATGTCGAGTTAAAAGGACTACCTTACACTACAACTCCATTCACATGCAGTCATAATTAATAAATGAGCTATAATTAATGTAGAAAAAGAAAACTTGCATGTAAGCTGGGGCTTTTATCCGAATGAAAAGGAAAAAAAATGAATGGTGAAAAAAAAGGCAGAACAAAAGAAACACTGTGTTAATTAAGTAAAGATATAAAATAGTCGTATTTAATATTAGACATACTTTTACGTAGTTAGGTACATATGAATCTGCATTAAACATACATACGTTCTTAGCTCAGTTCACCGCTTTACAATTGTTACTTCATTTAAAATTCGTAATTTTCGCATTTATTTATGCACAATTAACTATTTATATCCATCAATCAAAGGAGGTGATTGCTATTCAGTTAATCCCGGAACTTTTAATTATCCGATAGAAACGGCTTTATTATTCCTACCTTACGCAATAACTTATTAAACACGTTGCAGTAATGAATGCCGTGTCATTTTAATTAGGTCCTTAGATTCGACGTTGAAAGAAGATCTTGACCAGAGGAAAACAAAGAAAGAGTGAATTCACAATGATAATGTAACGTGTAGATACGAGGATGGGTCAGAAAATTTCTAGAACGAGATAGAAAAAACTTTCCAACATAGATTTTATTCATTTCACATTTAGTATAGCGCCTTCTAAGATCTTTCAATCGTTAACATAATAAGAACTATCTAAATCTTCGAAATACCCATTTACAATCTTCTTCTGCGCTTCCAGGCTGGAACCTCGTCACTGGTATAACCGTTGCACTGAAACTCAGTTTCGATGCAACCGGCAGTAGCAGTAATTGAGCCCTGAAGATGTCCCATACGAGTGGGTACGAAACGTCGGCAGTTATACCAGTGACTCGGTTCCAGCGCGGAAGCCCAGAAGAAGATTGTACGGACCATGACCGCGGAAGTCTACGTACCAGATTTACTCATTTACAACTTCGATGATTTTAGTATTCCATGAAAATTTCTTTCCCGCCAACCAGTTGAAATTCGACAATTCCAAATTTGGTCCAAATGGTGCATGTGTTAATTGATTGGAATTGTAATTCGTGCCGTAGAAATTTGCTGACTTGTAGAACGGGACATTGTTCTAGTGGTAGACGACTTTTTTCTCAATCAAATGAAACATTTGAACTTCTTCGTTCAATTTTTCGACGTACAATACTCATCTGTTTATTGTTTTCCCGTGTTGTAAAGAATCAACAAAAATAATTCCTTGGAATTCTCAAAAGACGCTAGCAATTAGTTTCCAGTAGATGGAATTGTGTTGGCCTGCCTTGGAGCTTGGCACACAACGTTTTGTCCACAGTTTTAACTGCGCTCTGGTCTCCGGAGTGTAGTGATGTATCCATATTTCATAGATAATTAGAAAACATAGCAAAAATTCGTTTTCATTACGTTTCAGTAGATCTGGAATGCTCATCCTCACTCATTTTTTGTGGATTGTTCCCGTCTGACATTAAATTTTTTCAATTTGGTTGGTGTAGGCCATAAGACAATAGTTCCGAACTAGTAGGATGGAAATTCATTTTTTTAACAGTAAAATACTTCAAACTTTGAAGATAATCCATTGACACACTAAAAAAATCTCATTTTGACATGGTCTTCGAAATTTCCCATTTTTTTCAGGATTAAGCCGAGAGAATTAGATAATTTTTGACGTCAACATAGTTTTTAGGACCTTCGAAAATGTCACCACGTGAGATTTGAATAATGTACGATAACTTTCGGAAAATGTCTATTTTTGCGAGTATACACCTTTGAAAAAAAATGAGATTTCCGGCAAAATAAAAAGTTTTGAATTTAGTCCATATAGGCCTTAAGGCGATAGTTTTGATCTAGTAAAATACAAATACGCCTTTTTTTATAGTAAAATAATTCAAATATTAAAGATAATCCATTGCCAACTAAAAAATTCACATTTAGACATGGTTTTTCAAATTTTCCGTTCTTTCAGGATTAAGCTGAAAGTTATAGAGAAATTTTGATCATGCGTAACTACTTCGTGGACTGTTCTGTCTGCCAAAACGTGGTGCATCCTCTGTGCTTGTTCTACAGGCCATTTAAATGCAGTAGCTTTGCTTGCAACTGTTGCATGCGAAAAAGAAAACTGACCATGAATTTCGTCTAAAATACGTTTTTTTGCGTTTTTCGGAGGAAAAAAATCTACATCGACACCATGTGCACTGATGCATTGGATTCTTACTCGTCTTTTTTCGACACGCTCTCATCAGGGCAAAGGAAACCGTCATTATCTGACATCTGCAATGAATACGCTTGGGTCCTTCATTAAGGGTCGTCGGTTCTTTGCTTTAAGTCCTGTTCGTTTTCCTTTGTTTTCAGTATTTGACCTATCATATCCTATAAGATCTTAAATTTATGGATTTAGCAATTTGTTCCACCATATTCTCTGGAGTAATTACCTCCTCACACTAGTTATTGATACTTTCTCGTATGGAAGCTCATTTTACGCAGTCAAAAATTGTATCAACTGTGAAAACATGTATCCGCATTTCTTACACCAATTTTCTTTAAATATGCCTGAAAAGAGCTATCTCCCGTTAGCGTTTATTAAAGGTCTTTAGATAGTATTTTATATTTAACAGCAGTTTTTTTGGCCAGTGAGCGTTTGTAGTGTTGTCGTTCATTTGCTTTTCCATCGTTCGAATCTTCAATTTCTTGCCGATTGCTTCTAGTCTTTCGTGAATTCTTTTATACACGTATCTTCTATCTTCCATCGACAGTCCTATCAGTATGACTCCAGTTACCACACCTAAAACCTAAAATCAGTTTTAATACCGTACAGTATGCGGACGCATGTCTAAGAAGGGCTTTCTTTTGTACTTTCTCCAGCAGGTCTTTATATTTTTTAATACCGTATATCCCGGGCCAAACTCGAACTGCATACAGCACTACACCGCACAGAATAAATCTCTTATAACTAATTAGGTCCTCCGATATTTATCATGATTCTAGAAAATATAGCCACCAAAATATCGCACCTGGAACCACGGCAAAACCCGCGCAGAAACAAAGTCCATACCAGACTTACACCGTTGAAAGCCAAACACACAGCGTTGTTTCGCTTGCGACAAATGCGACAATGCGAGTAATTATCTGCTGATGATAACAACTTAATTGTTGAAATAATTATACAGAATACGAAAATTATTGTGGAAAGGAATTATGTTAACCTTAATTGATTTAATATAAGTTTTTATGAGCTTGTAACATGTTTTTTCCTTTGCGGAAGTAAATTATGATGAAAATGTACGTCCTAAATTATTATTTTTAATTAGTATGACTAATGTTGTGAGTACCAGCATATATTCCACAGTTTTAACTAAAATTTAACTAAAATCATCTGTAACTGAAGTCTGCATATCTGTTCACCCATTTATTTTATATTGAGTAAGTCATTATTATAGATCTATAACTTATTGATCACCTTGTCTGGTAAAATAAACAAAATATTCGTATATTTGTACGTACGGAACCCATTTGAGATATAGTATTGATGTTGAAGAACACTTTCTTTTTTCTCTGTTTTCGATTTCGACAGTACCAAGTATTTACAAATTCTCGCTTTTACAATTGTCGTAAATTTTTATTGGTGAACAACTTTATGAATTGTGTAAGTATGTGAGACAATATTTTCACTTTGCCGCTTACAAAGTAACATTACGATGTTGACATTATTTTATTGTATTTATCCCATAAAAAAGAACAGAATTAATTGCCGCGAGAAAATTGATAAAAGAAATCTTCACAGATTTATGTAAAATATTCAAGAATGAGAACACGGTGGGGGCATTAACCTGGAAAAATTACCCTATTTACCAAGCAATTAGCAGCCGTATACCTACACCTCATCATTGACGAAGTTCAGTACATGGCATTTTCGAAAATATTTACTTTTTATTACGCATTGTGTGTATACATATACAGAGACTGACACCCGCCTTCCAAAACACAGATTAACCAAGAATATTTGTAAAAAAAAGGATTTAAGAAGTGCGCAGAGGAAGACGAATATATCTAAAAATTCACATGAATATTTTATAATTTGTATGTTATATTTAAATTTGGATATTTACAGTCCTTGGGCAGAATATTTACACCATTTTGATGATTGAATTTTTTTGTATTTCAACAATTCAGCCAATGTAATTCAAAAGCAAGCGAATGAATCCAAAAATCTATCTAATATCAAAAGTATACACGGTTTTGGACCCGAATAACCAAAATTATAGTTTATGTAAATTAATTTTTGAGGATTTTTGAAAATTAATGGCAATTTTATTTAATATATACTTGTATGAGGTATATTAGATTCTCGGGCTCTCCGCGATATTGGACAGAAGTTCTAGAAAGAATTGGCGCCTGAAAGTGAAGCATTAACACTTCATTACGAAACAGCTCCTGAAGAAGATGATTGAGATGTCATCGAAACGTCAAGATGCTGATTCTTTCGAGATGTTTTAGGTGTTTTTTTAGAGGCGGGGAATATTAAATTGAAATAAAACACAGAAAAATGTTTTCAATATCTACAAAATTGGCTTTATTTAAAAGATAATATCATGGCATTAATGTTTGAATATAATTTCGGGCATGTGGTCACCGTGACTGGCGCATACATGGCCTAATCTGGAAGTCCAATTTTCACACACTCTTCGCAATAAATCAGGCTGTATTTCGGCAGTAACGCGTTGACTGTTGGCTTCCAAATGCTCAATTGTTTCAGGTTTACCGGCGTAGACATGCGACTTTACATATCCCCAGAAAAAAATAATCTAATGACGTTAAATCGCACGAACGGGATGGCCAATTAACATGTCCATTTCGAGAAATTAATCGTTCGTCAAATGTTTCTTTCTTTGCGGCATGTGGCGCCGTCCTGCTAAAACTACATGTCTACAACACTAATGCCTTGCAATTGAGGCACGAAAAAGCTAGTGATCATGTATCTGTACCGCTCACCGTTGACTGTAACATTCTGATCATCGTCATTTTTGAAAACATATGACACCTTCAATCGCATGTTGGCTGCGCACTGTATAACGTCTTACGGGATGCGTTTTATTATCTAGAGTAAACGTATTGCGAAAACGATCGTTTTTAGAGTTTATAATATTTTATAACATTAATGCAGTCTGAATTGATAGCGCAAGACCGTCATGTGACATACCGTGAGATCGAGTGATCTCTAGGTATTAGTAACACCAGCGTGCACAAGATCCGGCATGAACATTTAGCCGTTAAGAAGCTATATTCACGTTGGATACCACATAATTTGCCAACCGCTCAAAAAAGGACTTGATTGGTGCCAAGAAATGCACAAAAAATACAATGACGGTACTTCAAAGAACATTTATAAAGTCATCGCAGATGTTGAACCTAGGATCTATACGTATGAGTCCAATAGTAAACACCAGTCGACTGTGTGGGTATTCCAAGATGAGCCAAAATCGTCGAAAATTGTTCGCGCTCGAAGCACATCAAAACAAATGGTCGCCTGTTTTTTCGAAAAAACCCGTCATGTTGCAACCGTGCCTTTAGATAGTTGTAGAACGCTCAATTCCGAATGGTACACAACTATTTGTTTGCCAAAAGTTTTTGACAAAATAAGGAAAACAAACCGAAAACGACAGATCATTCTCCACAATGACAATGCGAGCTCTTACAAGTCAGTTCAAACAATAGAATATTTGACCTGGCAAAACATTGAATTGGTGAGCTATCCGCCGTACAGTGCTGATCTAGCACCCTGTGACTTCTTTTTGTTACCACACGTGAAGAATAAACTACGTGGTCAACGGTTTTCTACGCCGTAACAGGCAGTTGAGGCATTCAAAACACATATTTTGGAAATACCGCCTTCACAGTGGCAGCATTGCTTTTCAGATTGGTTTAAACGAATGCAAAAGTGCATTGATTTTCAAAGAGTATTTTGAAAAGCAATAAAACCATTTTCGTTAATAAAAATTTTTTTTTGTTTGCTATTCCCGAAATATGAACGGCTACCCTCGCAACTTAACCCAGTTGCAGTGTGTGTTTGGCTTTTGACGGTGAACGTCTGGTACAGATTTGTTTCTGTGCGACTTTTACCGTGGATCCAAGTGCGACACTGATTAACTATCTGCTCATGATGACAACTTAGTTGTCGAAATGCGTATACAGAATGCGAACATTATTGTGAAAAGGAGTTTCATTTACCTTCTTTGATTAACTTTCAGTAGAATTCAAAAGTCGATTGCATTATAAAAGTATTTTCATTAATATGTATGTCGCAGTGTAAAAAGCTACAACTTTCGACTTTTATTTGAGACCGAAATGAATTGTAATTGATTCCTAGTTAACAAAAAAATTTGAATATTCATACCATCCAAATTGTATTCATTCATGAAACTGTCTTCTAAATGCATTCTCTTATCTGATCTTCTAGGTATGGCAGCGAGCAGCATGGGTCAATCAATGGCTTCATATTACAATCCTTCAGCGGCTTACGGATCGTTAAGTGCGGCATCTATGGCAGCAGCAGCGGCAGCAGCCCAACAGACGGCCGCGATGTCAGCAGGGTTAACGGCACCGGCGCAGGTAATTTATTCATTTTAATTTGTACTTCTGTTTCAACTATGAAGACACACGCATATCATTATCGGACATGATATTTCTAATGCTTATGATAAATCGGTCTACGGATATTGTAAATATTAATACAGCAATTATGTGATTGATGATTGACTCCGTGTACTTATTAATACGTAAAAATACACACGAAATATACACACATACATTGGATATAATACGTATTTACCTTTATATTGTTCATTATTGTTATGACGAGGAGAGAGGTAATGAATTCTTTAAATAATTGCAATATTAGTGATAGCGAAAAACATTTAGCAACATTGTTAAAATAAATTGGGTTGGCAACTAAGTACTTTCGGTTTTTACTGATAGAGAGCGTTGCTTTATTTCTTGTATAACGTATGTTAGTGCTGTACTTTACCGTTTGTCGCGTGATACTAGTCACATTGACGTAACTTCAGAAGCAAGTAGTGCGTGATTTTTATTAAAGCTATTAGTTGTGGGTTAATTTTAAATGGAGTGCAGAAACGAACATTTTCGACATATTTTACTATTTTATTTCCGTAATGGAAAGAAAGCTGCTGCGGCTCACAGAAAGATATGTGAAGTTTATGGTGCTAATTGCTTAACAGAGCGCACGTGTCAGAATTGGTATAAAAAATTCCGTTCTGGAGATTTTTCCCTCAAAGATGAGCAACGTTCAGGTCGGCCTACTGAAGTTGATGATAACCAAATCAAAGTCATAATTGAAGAGGATCGTCATACAACTGTTCGAGAGGCTGCGGAGAGGCTACATGTATCGCACACAACAATTGAAAAACATTTAAAATGTCTTGGGCTAGTTAAGAGGCTTGATATTTGGGTACCTCACGAATTGAAACGAATTCATTTACCACAAAGAATCAACTTTTGCGATATGCACCTTAGACGAAATGAAACCGAACCTTTCTTAAAAAGAATCATCACTGGTGATGAAAAAATGGGTCGAAAACGATCATGGAGCAAACACGATAAACCAGCTCAAACCACATCGAAAGCTGAATTGCATCCAAAAAAGATCATGCTGTCAGTTTGGTGGGATTACAAAGGTGTTGTGTTTTTTGAGCTGCTTCCAAGGAACCAAACGATCAATTCTGATGTTTACTGTCAACAATTAATAAAACTGGATGAAGCAATCAAAGAAAAACGGCCAGAATTGTCAAATCGGAAAGGCGTAGTTTTCCACCAAGATAATGCAAGGCCTCACACATCTTTGGCAACTCGTGGGAAACTATTGGAGCTTGGCTGGGAAGTGATGCCACATCCCACATACAGCCCTGATCTAGCACCATCTGATTACCATTTATTTCGAAGTTTGCAGAATTCTTTGAATGGTAAAATTTTCACAAATGACGATGACCTTCACTCGCACCTGGTTCACTTTTTTGCTGATAAGGACCAGAAATTTTATGAGCGTGGAATCATGCAGCTGAAAGAAAGATGGCAAAAGGTCATTGAGCAAAATGGAAAATATATAATTGATTAAAAACTATTCTTTGTTTAAAAAACAAGTGTTTCATTTTAGACTACAAAACCGAAAGTACTTAGTTGCCAACCCAATAGAAGAAGAATATGAAAAGTTTTGAGCAGTTCATTACCACCAAACCTTTTTTTACTTTTTCTTGAATGAAATTGCAATTGTTTTGTAATAATAAAAATATCAAACACAAAAGGCACTTGTGTCATTTTCGCAAAATATCGTCAAGAAATATATTGAAAAAGTGTAACAAAACAATTGTTTAGCTAATAGTGTAGCTACCTCAGACAGTGCTGGCAAAACAATTTGGTGGGTTAAGCCACTTACTTATCCCAAGAGTTCATCCACTGATGCTTCTTAGCTGCTGCCAACATGGATGGTACACTATATTGTTGTACACACTTCACAAGCACTTTGCTCTGCTTTCAATTTCAAATTACCACACAGACTCAATAGGTTTTTCCCTTCTCACTAAATTTGTGCTGTCGAGGAGCTGGACAACCTTGACATACACATGCATAGGGCGTATTATAACTATAAATGCATTATCAAGAGCAAGGTGATCAATAAATGCACCAAATTGAGAATATATAGAGTAGCGGTACGACTTGTGGTAACGTAAACAGTGGAAATAATAGCCTCATAGTAATGGAGGAGATGTCTCTAGATTGGAGGAGATTCGAAGTTAAAATAGTGAGAAGAATATATGATCCAAAAGAAATAGAAGAAGGTGTATGTTGAAGACTATTGAATTTTGTGTTCCAAGTTATCCTGCAAGGAGATGGCATAGTGAAAAAATAGAGACTGCGATGGTACGGTCATACAGGAAGAATTGGGAAGAAAGGAAGGTGAAAAGAGTAACGAAATGGAAGCCAACCTTAAATGCATCGAGGAAAGACCAACAGGCAGATAAGAAGATCAAGTAATGACAAACTTAAGTAAGCTGAACATTCAGAATTGAAAGGTGTCGATCCACGACAGAACAGAGTGTAGAAAGGTGATAGAAGAGGCAAAAATAAGCAGAAAAGAGTACTAGATTGGAGGATGTGGGCTAACTTACTACAATTTCAGAGTTAACGAGCACGATGGTGCGGCTTCTATCCCAAAAGGAATATATTGGCCTGTGTATATACCTAGTCCTGCCATAACTATTGATACAAGTGTAAACGCACCTTTTTGCAGATGATAACTTAAAAGCACAAAAATTTTATGTTGGCAGTTCTGACATTTGATATATGCTTTACAAAAATGCCGAACAATTTCACTATAGCGTGAGTCGTCATTATGTAATGGGCGGATAAAGAGAGCCGTATTGCGGTTATTGCACTTCATAAGTGTGGAATAGAAAGAACCCGTATTTTTGATTTATTGAAACCGTTAAATATTACGCGTGTGTTTGTGTATCGTACTGTTAAGTTATTCATTGATACTGGAAATGTAATCGACCGTAAAAGATCTGGCAGGCCTCGCATAGTTCGTACACCACAGGCCATCAATGCTGTGAGGTCCCGCATCAATCGACATCCTGTCCGCAAAACAGAAAATCATGGCTCGTGAAATAGGTATTGCTCCTAGAACCATGAGCCGTATCATTAAACAAGACCTAGGACTTAGAGCTTTCAAACGACAAACAGGACAGCGCCTTAACGTTGAATTAAAAAAGAATAGGAAGAAAAAATGCAGACACCTGATATCGTTGTACGGCAAAGAGCGTTACAAAAAAAATCTGTTTTCCGATGAAAAAATTTTTACCGTGGAAGAAACTTTTAACAAGCAGAATGATAGGGTGTATGCACGGTCCTCCAAGGAAGCCAGTGAAGTGGTGCCAAGGATTCAGCGAGGTCATTTTCCTGCTTCAGTGATAATTTTTATGAAAAAGGTGTTAAAACAGCGGCCAAAAACTATCAACGAGACATTTTAAGCAATGTAGTGGAGCCCCTGAACTACACCATGTTCCAAAACCAACCATGGATATTCCAACAAGACTCTGCGCCCGCTCACAAGGCCAAAACAACTCAGCAATGGTTTGAAAATCATGTACCTGAGTTTATTAGTACTGACTATTGGCCGTCAGCAAGCCCAGACCTAAATCCGCTCGATTACAAACTGTGGTCAATATTTGAGGGCATGGTCTGTAGAAGACCCCATCGCAACCTGGAATCATTGAAGCAAGCGTTAACAGAAGCAGTCGACAATTTTCCCATGGATATCGTCCGTACAGCGATTGATCAGTGGCCCTGCAGACTTCGGCGTTGTATTAAGGCAAATGGCGGCCATTTCGAGTAATTTGCATTGTATTTTGTAGCTTACTATTGCCAAAATAAACTATCAAAAAATAATTTAAATCCAACTTGCAGTTTTCTTTTTGTACTTAAAAACCTTTATATCAGTATTTATGGCAGGACTAGGTATATGAGTAAATATCAATTTTCGAAATGATCCTTCAAACTGCAAATATCCGTACACATGTTTGCGTACAAAATCAGTTACCAATTCGTATTTTCATATCTTTCTGTTTTTTTTTAAGTAAACCTTTATAAATTAGAAAATGCAAATGCCAAGTTTCGAAAAAGTTCAACATGAATTATTCAATACGTCACGTCATTGTGTTTATCTAACAAATTAAATATAACATGCTCTACGTAGTTTTCCATATCACACGGATCACTTGCTTTAAAATTAATGATCTCGTAGACAAAGAATAACGAATCGATAACTATTTTCTCTTTTCTCCGCACCGAGCAATCCTGGAGGAGTTACATGGGTAATTTGTTTGCCCTGTAACTAACGAAGTGTGAGAAATAATGCACCAGTTTTTATTCGATAAATCCGCAAAGTCATCCGGCAGTGATCAGTTGTGAACCGACCATTAGACATGGATGTATCTATATATATATACACGCACACAAATGCACCAGCATATATGCTTCTGACCAGGTGTTATATATACACTACATTATTTGTCCTCGCCAGCTCTGATGCTGCTCCTTTTTGTCCTTTAAATAAAGTTCTGTTTACAAAAATTTAAGACATGGATTTACGTATGTCCTTATTGTGTTTTGCCTCTTAATGGATAATAATTACGCTGACAATAGAAATTTGATCTGTTGTATCGAAACGATGGACAATGGTAACTGTGAAACGTTGTAAAGATGAGATATATTCAGTTTTCTTTTAATGCGTTTTCTCTGACGAACAGACAAGACATTGTGTGAAGACTGGATTTCTGAATGGAATAAGAGGAAGAAGAAGGATAGAAATTGTACGTGTATATCCTACCTTGACAAATTTAATGCTATCGATGGATTAAGAAAAACCTGTTGGTGCTTCCTCTTACTCTTTATTTTATTATACATGTAATTGCTTGGAAGGCGTACAAATTCTTAAAAAAATGTAATTAATGCTGATTACGTCTGGACAAACTGAAAAATCATTAAAGAAGGAAGTAAATGTTAAAATGCAAAGTCTAATTAATTTTTGCCTTTTGATAAGTGGTTGATCTCAATAATCAATAAAGAGTAATGACTCAAAATTTTGCTCCTCATAGCAAAAGCCAACTTACGAGGGTAGCCGTTTATATTTCGGGTATAGCAAACAAAAAAAAATTTTTACTATCGAAAATAATTTTATTGCTTTTCAAAATACTCCTTGAAAATCAATGCACTTTTGCATTCGTTTAAACCAATCCGAAAAGCATTGCTCCAACTGTGAAGGCGGTATCTCCAAAATATGAGTTTTGAATGCCTCAACTGCCTGTTACGGCGTAGAAAGCCGTTGACCACGAAGTTTATTCTTCAGGTGTGGGAACAAAAAGAAATCACAGGGTGCTAGATCAGGGCTGTACTGTGGATGGCTCGTCAATTCAATGTTTTGCCCGGTCAAATATTCAATTGTTTGAACCGATCTGTGTGAGCTAGCATTATCATGGTGGAGAATGATCTGTCGTTTTGGGTTTCTTTTCCTTATTTCTTCAAAAACTTTTGGCAAACAAATAATTGTGTACCATTCGAAATTGATCGTTCTACAACTCTCTAAAGGCACGATTGCAACGTAACCGGTTTTTCCGAAAAAACAGGCGACCATTTGTTTTGATGTGCTTCAACCGCGAACAACTTTTGTTGGTTTATCTTGGAATACCCACACAGTCGACTGCTATTTACTATCGGGCTCATACGTATAGATCCAAGATTCATCACCTGTGACGACTTTATAAATGTTCTTTGAAGCACCGCCATTGTATTTTTTGTGCATTTCTTGGCACCAATCAACGCGAGTCCTTTTTTGAGCAGTTGTCAAATTATGTGATACCCAACGTGAACATAGCTTCTTAACGGCTAAATGTTCATTCAGGATCTTATGCACGCTGGTGTTACTAATACCCAGAGATACCTCGATCTCACGGTATATCACATGACGGTCTTGCATTATCAATTCAGACACTGCATTAAACACAACAACATTTGTGGGACGACCATCACGAAATTCATCGTCTAAAGAACGTCGTTCAAGTTTGAATTCGCTATACCAACGATATGCTGTAGTTTTCGATGGTGCTTCGTCACCATAAAAGAATTCAGCTCGTCGATGCATTCTTGTTGAGATAATCCACGCCGTCAAGGTAAATATATTTTCAAAAATGAGAAACTTCACGATGCAATCATCAGATCGGAGGCAACACTAACAGTGTTGCCAGTTCCCGAAATATAAACGCCTATCTTCGTATCAAATTTCCCATTTTGGCATGGTTTGTCAAAGAAAATATTAATGGAAACTGTGGTTAAAACAACCTTTACATTAATATTGATGTAATGAGGGTTCTTATTTATCTTTTTTGATTAATATTTTTCTACAGTGTAAAAAACAGTGACTTAATTCCAATAGCAGTATTTTTGCATAGTATTCAGTTTCTAACACTTACTTAGTTAAAGTTGCTCAGTTTAGAAACTATATGACCTTAAAGTTACAGTTTTGATACTGTTTTTAATATAAATTTACAACGGCTTATGCTGTTTTGCAGATTAAGTCAAAAGAGACAGATCAATTTGAAGTTCAATATCGTTTTTAGTACCATCGAAAGTTCCAAAATAAAACCAGTCGTTAATATAAAATAATTTTTCAAAAATGCCAACTTTTATGAGTATACCTCTTTGAGAAAATTAAGATTTTAATCTTGAATACAAAGTTTTGAATTTGGCCTCTGCGATATGTAAAATAATAGCCTTAAATCAGAAAAACACAAATTTTTATATCGACTATTCAACTATTCAAACCTTAGTTAAAAATTAAACAATTCACATTTTGATATAATTTTTCAAGTTCTTCCTTCTTCTGGAAGTAAACCTAAAGAGTTAGGTAAATTTGGACGTAAATATCGTTTTTAGCACCATCGAAAGTAACAAAATACAAGCATTTGTCAATATAAAACAATTTTTCAAAAATAGCAACTGTTCGCATGTACGTAATCGCTGAGTGGACTGTATTTTTTCCTCAACTTTCACATTGGTGTAAACAAAAGAACTAGCTTTGATTTTTTACTTTATGAGGTACATATATATTGAATTTTTATCTTTCCAAAACAAAACAACACTGGTTACATTGACATTATGATTCATTGTTAGGTTTCCCAGGGTGCATGCGCCTACTTCTTTCCCTGGTGGTTAGAGCATCGTAAAAATTAAAAAAATACGCTAGACTATCAAGTTTTATAAGTACACCCTTTTGATTATTAAATTAAAATTTACATCAAAACACAGAGTTTTGAAATTGGTGTTCGTAAAATAGTTTCGAATCAGCAGAATACGAATCTTCTACTGTTGACGGCCAAACCATTCAAACTTTACATTTGTAATGTATGAATGGTTGATATATAACCCTTTTCCACAGTAATTCTCATATTCTGTGTGCATATATCGATAACGCACACTATATATACAGTGTCTGTTTTGGCTTTCGACGGTAGAGATCGTGGAATTTGTTTCGTGTGGGTCTTTGCCGTAGTTTTCCAGGTACAACACTGTTTAATTATCTCCTGATGATGACAACTTAGTATACAGAATACGAAAATTAATGTGGAAAGATATTGTATATTAACCTTGAGTGATTAAATACCAAAATTGTTTAAAAATGCTGGAACACGAGCACTCAACATGCAATAACTTTTTTAAAGTACCAATTTTTGCGAAAATTTTTTTAAAAAAAATTATTTTTTCGATTTTAAAACTCTCAATAAACAATAATAATATTCCGTTTTACTTTATTATCGAACTTATTTATTATTTAGTTCCCCTTCTTTTAAATTTTCGAGTACTTAAAACTTCCTTTGTTGAATAATACTTTTGTCGTTCCTGAACATGTAACCCTGAATCTATCTATACGCAATTCTCAACAATTACAGCGTTTAAATGATCCAATAACATATTGCCAGCCTCAAATTTCACGCTGTACCAATCGATAATCGATTTCGTTGTAAATTCATTTTATTCAATTGATTTAAATAACGATTTTTTCCCATATTTTTTGCGAAGGCTATATTTGGATATCAAACTAGAATAACGAATTTGTTCTGAATTATCAGTTGTCATTTCGTTTTGTACGATTTCTATTTTATTTAATTTTATATAGTCGCAAGAATTCTTATGCAATTACCGTTGACACAAATAATCAATCTTCTAATAAATTAACAAGTATTTCCTGTTCTTGAACTACTTAAAATGAAGAAAATAGTGTGTGCAATCAATTTTTTTTATATAATTCATTGCCAATACTATTGATTTCTATTTCTGAAGTGAGTTTTTTTTCTTTAGTCGTACTAGTCTATAATGAAAAGGTTTGTTATGTTAATTCTAGTTATTTAATATTGATTTATTGGAGTTATACAAAGGGTACTAGGAAAGTTTTGCAATACAGCTTTGTTTATTTAATTTCTTCAAAGTAATTTCCTCTACACTCCATACACCTATCCGTCCTCCGAAAAAAATCTTTAAACCAGTTCTACCAAGTTTCACTAGGTTTACTCCCTAGTGAAACTTGGTTGTCCCAAGCCCGCAGAAGGTCCTCATCATTGGGAAACCCCCTCCCTTTTAGCTTCATTTTCACATGCGTGAACAATGCAAAGTCGCAAGGAGCAAGATCTGGACTGCAGGGAGGGTGCTCGAGAAGTTTCAATCCTGTCGTGGTCAAATATTCGGTGCAGGCTTTGGCGCGATGAGCTGGATCGTTATCGTGATGGAGGAACCAGGTGTCCATTCTTGACTTTGGCCGCAGGTTCTTCATAGATCCAATGACTTTAGGCTGGCACTAAGCTGTGATTATCTTCTGCGTGTCCAAAACGACGCGTTCCACAATTACACTCGATTTGAAAAATACAGCTACCATTTTCTTCTTTACAAATCGGGATTTTCTGACAACTACGGCTGTCCTCATCATCAAAGACCCAAACTTTGTTTTGAGCTTAGGTCGGCACATCGTAATAGTACAGCCAAGTCTCGTCACCTGTCACGGTGTTGTTCACATACCGAGATTGTCCCTTATTAAACTTTTTTGGCATCTCCCGGCACACGTCACACGTCGTGTCATCTGCTCTTCAGTCAGTCGATGCGGCGCCCAGAGAGAACAAAGTTTCTTCACGTGCAAATGATCATGCAGAATCGAACGAATTGCTGGTGCATTTAGGCCTGAAGTACCCTCTATCTGTTGGTAGGTCACTCGCCTGTCCTCGCCCAGCATTTTCCTCACAGTAGTAACGTTTACCTCCCTAACTGACGTTCGTGGCCTTCCCGGTCTTTCAGCATCCCCCACGTCAGGTTGCTATTATGTATCACATAAAGGTCTGTATGACCCCTGCACTTATTCCAACCCATACTACTACACTCCCACCTTCATATTGGGGCCTTTGTCAAACAAATTGTGGCTGATTACATGTTCTAGGTTCACCATAATTTAAAAGACGCCTATTATCTGGATTTAAGGCGAATCTGGATTCGTCACAAAACAATACTTATGCCCAGTCATCGTGATTCCAATTTATGTTCCGATCAACCCATATTCTTCGCGACCTTTTATGAAGAACAGTTAGTGGAACAACTTAGTGGTTTTCGAGCATACATGCCAACGTTATAAAGACGATTTCTTATTGTCTGAGTTGATACTACTCTTCCCGTACCAGCAGCAAGCTCACTTCGAAGCTGGGTTGCGTTATGAACGCGGTTTCTACGTGCAAATACTGTTAGGTATCGATCATCTCTTGATGTTGTAGATACTGGAGGTTCTTGTCCTCGTCTCCTCTGAACATCTCCAGTTTCTAAAACCCAATTCCACAAGCACGAAATCACACTTTGGCTAACTGCAAAAGCTTCAGCAATAGCTTGCTCTCTCCGTCCACCTTCCAATTGATCTATGGCTTTCCAAGCCTGTGCATGAGTCAAATCGCATTGCCTTTCCATTACCCGTAATTACAGTTAAAAAATTAGCTACGATACAGAAAATGGTCAAATTTAAATGTAATCGAGATCGCTTGCATACGCGCCTTTATAGCCTCATATAGTGGCGGTTCGCGCAGGCGCTGCACCGAAGCGCTGTTCAAGTTGAAACCTCTCAATGCATTCTGTTTCTTGTTTAAAAGCGTTATAGTTCCAATATAAAAATATTTGCGTGTCTTGTATTATTTATTTATTCACTTTATTATAATTTTTTCAAATATCCTCTAATCGTTTTGAGCAGTGTAGTTTCCAGTGCATCTTCGCCTTGTCTTCACATTTATCTGTTACTCTTATTTTCATAAGTACATTCTTACATTTTTTTTTCAGTGGCAATTCTTCCCAATTAAGTACCTATCGAATCTTTTCAATCTGACGTTAAACCAAAATCTCAATTATATATTCAAATTAGTACACATCAAAACAGTATATGTCTTTACTTGTTACATTACATCACCTTATATATTTATTTATTTCAGTTGATTTACCATAGTTAATTGATAGATAATCTATTCTAATAGCACAGTCTTCATTACCTTTCAGCGCACAATAAAGAAAGTAATTATAGTATGAAGCAATGCGTTGTGGATTGTCCGTTTAGGTGTTTACAAGATAATACAAATATCTTCAATAATTACTTTGTGATATTATATAATACAAGTCTTACTATGAGAAAATTTAAAAAATATTTTCTCATAAATATCTTATAGTAAGAAAGGCTGCACAAAAGATTCTTTGGCTTGGATAGATAACAAAAGGATACCAATTAACTTAACTTCTTTATAAGTCAAATTTAATAGAAAGATACTCTCCTAACATGTAATATTACAACATGGTCTATTGGCAATAAGGAAATATAAAAACAAAATTCATAGGCTTTGGATAATGGAACTTCTTCTGCGATGAAATTAGAAAACTCGAATATATATTGATTGCTGATAGTTTTAATTATTGTATCTGAATGTAATCAATTAATACTTTAAGATATTCTTTACGATATTTCGATTTTAGCAATTTTATTCAACAAAAAATATAAACTTTAACATTAAAATATGGTAAACGTGCTCATAAAACTAATTTTGAAGATCACAATTGGTAAATTGTAATGGAGACTGGTTGATTATGTTTTAATTCAAAAAAAGGGAATAAAATCCCTTTTCACAATAATTTTGGTATTCTGTATACACATTTCAACAACTAAGTTGGCATCATCATTATTGTCATCATATTAATTTCACATAATTTGAAATGAATTCAAGACTCAAAACTAACCACTTATCTTAAAATACACTCTCCGCTTGTTTAGTATTTTGCTTTTCCAGGAATTCAAAGAGACAAGAATGTGTTATTGTATCCTTATCGGTGTTAACATATAGTTTTTGTTTTTTGAAATACACACTATTGCTCATAAGTATTTGGTCACTCGCATTTAATCTGCAAATTGTAACAAAAATCAAAATTCAAATACTAATATCTTTATATTATTTACATATATTTTTATATCTAAAATAAATTGTTATATAATATATTTATCCAAATTTTAGACTTGTTTATATGCCCTCCTTTATTTTTAATCACTGCAGCACGCAATCGAGGCATTCGTTCGATTAATTTTCGTAATGTCTCAGGTTTCATTTTACCCCATGCGTCTTGCAGCTTCTTCCATATATTAACGGGAGATGTGGCGGTCGATTTTCTCACCTCGTCTCGGTCAAGTTCTTCCCACAGCAACTCGATAGGATTTAAATCGGGGAGGCCACGCCATAACTTTTATGGTTCCCTCGTTCTCCAATTTCTGCAAATATTCCCGGCGTAGTTTGAAAGTATGTTTCGGGTCATCATCTTGTTGGAAGATAAAATTCTGACCCAAAATTTTTATTCCAGAGGGGAATGCGTTTTCCTCTAATATGCGCTTATACTGTTCTTTTTTTTTTAATATACCTTCGATTTTTACGAGAAGGCCCACATTTTGCAAAAGCAAGCCCATATCATGACTGAACCATCGCCGTGCTTAACAGTAGGGGCTATGCATTCTTCCCAGGCACGCTCACCAACAGACATCCTCACGAAAACACGTCTTCGTGAACCGAAAATCTTGAATTTGGATTCATCGGTCCACAATACTTTATTCCAGTCTTCTATGGTCCAATTTTGGTGATCGCTTGCCCACTTTAAACGTTTTTGCTTGTTTTACTTGCGTACAAGCGGCTTCCGCATTGCAATTTGCCCATGAAAGCTTTTTTTTAATCGCCGTTTAACTGTAGAAACAGTTATGGGTTTTCGACGAACAGCATTCATTTCTGCTGTGATTTCTGGTACTGTTTTTCGTCTATTTCTCTTGCTTGTTACCACCATTGCAAAATCTTCTGCTGAAGTTGTTGCCCTTAGTCTGGCTTTTCGAGTTCTGCTCAACGCACTTCCACATTCGCGCTGCTTTTTGATGATATAACCTACAGTGGACTGATTTAATTTAAGTTCTGTGGTAATTTCGCGGATGCTTTTGCCAGTTTTATGGTATGCGATTATAAACGATCGTGTTTCTACACTCGATTCTTTCAGGTTATGCATTTCTAACCGATTGAACTTAAGCAAACTTCGCAATACGATCTTGCTTTCTTTGTATGACCGATATGTATTTCACTGCATGTTACTCTGTTAACATGTTGCGATATTCGATTTTACCTATCATAACGAAGGAAAGTATAGACAAATAACAAAAAGAATTACATCTTTTCGTTAACTTCCGCTCACTTCGCTCTCCCCCGAAGATTATTTGTTAATTTTAACTAAGATATGTTAATGCGAAAAATAATACTCTGTGACTTGTTTGTGTAGGTACACAAATAAAATTAACATCACTTGTGTCTTCATCTACTTGAACAAGATCATTATTCGAAATGGCAAGTGTAAATAACGTCGTACAGCGAGGCAACTATTTAACATATAAACACAATTATCGTTTACAATGTAATTCCATTCGAAATAATATTTCATGCTTATGATTTCAACTTTAAATACAGTATTTTAAGACGCTTTAATGTAATTGGCTACCAGATGTTGATTGAGACCACTTACTTAAAATTATATCGCAAGTACATAGCTACTGTAGAAGTGTCCAGTTATCAATATATATGCAGGTACAACAAACTCGGGTGTATAATAGCCTAACGAACAAGAATTTAATCGAAAATAAACTTTATCTTTTTACAATCGACCTTTGAATATGTCATTTTTTAACAGGACCGTACTTTACAGAGTTTATTTAAAATTCACCATTTTTTTAAAGGATTTACGATATACGCATTCCTATGAAACGCGCTATATAGTATGCAAAATTGATGGGTGTGCAACTTAATTCGGTTACTTTTCAATCGTTAGTTGTTATATATAGTTGAGTATGACAGCTGTTTTTTTTGTCGGAAAGGTTTGACATCTGTCAACCATATTTACATTTGCGGGAAGTTTTAATTTTCTGCTTTAATAGAAAGAAAAGTTCAGCTGAAGTCCAACGATTGCTTGCAGAAGTGTATGGTAAATCTGTTCCAACAAAAAAATCATGTTGCGAATGGTATCGACGCTTTAAAAGCGGTGATTTCAGCGTTGAAGAGAGACCGCGTCCAGGTCAACCAAAAAAGTTTGAAGACGAGGAACTGGAGACATTACTGGATGAAGATTCATGTTAAACGCAACTTGCAAAAACGTTGGGAGTAACTCACCAAGTTATTTCAAAACGTTTAAAAGCATTGGAATTCATCCAAAAGTAAGGAAATTGAGTACCACACGAATTGAAGCCAAGAGACGTTGGAAGACGATTTTACATGTCGCAAATACTGTTTGAACGCCATAAAAAGAAGTCGTTTTTGCATCGAATCATTACTGGTGATGAAAAATGGATTCATTACGATAATCCAAAACGAAAAAAATCTTATGTAAAACCTGGCCAGCCATCAACATTAACGGCGAAGCCTAATATTCATGGTGCCAAGGTAATGCTGTCTATTTGGTGGGATTCAACAGGTGTTATCCATTATGAGTTGTTAAAACCTGGTGATTCTATTACGGGTGAGCTACACAGACAACAATTAATTCGTTTGAAGAGAGCAATCGCCGAAAAACGACCAGAATATGCGACCAGACATGAATCTATAATATTCCATCATTGCAACGCTCGGCCTCATGTTTCAAGATCAGTTAAAAACTTCATTCAGGTACGTAGACTTCCGCGGTCTTGGTCCATGCTATCTGCTTCTGGGATTCCGGGCTGGAACCGCGTCACTTTTATATCTGCCGACGCTTCGTACCCATTTGTATGGGACATCTGCACTGAAACTGAGTTTCAGTGCAGCACATGTGACGCGGTTTCAGCCCGGAAACCCAGAAGCAGATAGCATGGACCACGACCGCGGAAGTCTACGTACTAGATTGATGGTAGGTTATCTTTAACAGATTTGTGACGCCACCAATGTTATAAATGTAAAGTTGGCGAGGTCATATATAGATAGATTTTTTATGTAATATTGACAAATGCAAGCAATTGTTGAGGCAAAATTGGATAAGTAACCATTTGCGTTTCCTGCCATAGAGTAAGAATTTTCATTTAATTTCTTCATAATTTGAAGACTCTTTAAGTTCATTAAATTTCTTCCAATTTCTTACATCTTGTGCCCCTTTAAAATAAGCAAAAAGCATGAGTGTCTGGATCTTATATTCAAAGAATATCGTTACTGTTTGTTTGAGTGTAAAAATGTTCTCTATTGTTGAGACATTCTTACAGAATTCCCTCGGATATTCTCGCATTCAATTTTTTGTTTGTACTTCTTGCCTTTCTTTTAGAAGCGTTGCTAAAATTGTGGTACATCACATCCAGAAAAATAAAAGTTTTTAGTTGGAATTGCGTTTTTCAACATAATCTCTTTTAACGACTTTATTTCATCAAAACTCCACCAGATTACAACCTGCTGGTCTACAAAATATGCATTTTCAATTTTCTAAATGAAAAGAAGTCGAACAGAACCAAATCCTGCCTATTTGGTTACGCAAAGAAGTTATGCTCACGGAGGAAGAAATAGACTTTGACTGCCTTGTGGTCCGCATTCTTATGAAGATCACACAAGCATAGATGTTTTTGGTCTATAGCAGTATGTAATTTTGTTGATCCATTACCATAGGTAAATGTTGTTATTGCAGTCTCCTTTGGTATTCAATAAGAAATACTCCTGTTTGGTCACGAAAGACTGGAGGTCATCTTTAATGAATTGGTGACCACCAAAACTATTTTGGTAAACATTTGACTTTAAATTGTGATAAAGCCTCGTCCCCATACACTGGAACCATCCGCTTCTGATTAGTTTTAGAAGGATTCTGTTGCTTTGACAAAAACTTGATAACTGCGTTCATTTTCATTAATTTAAATAATATATAAAGCACACTTTATATATTATTTAATTTAATGAACGAATTGAAGACATGATGTCAATAATTGTATATAAACATATAATTAAGTTTTTAAATATTAGATCTGTTCCATAATGCGATTTATGGCGTGTTAAAGGACTCGAAGTTACACTGCTTGGTGGCTTAATTGGTAAAGCAGTCGTCTAGAAAACGGCAGATGGAGGTTCGAGTCCTTCTCCATCCCAGAAATTTTTAATTAATTTCTGTGTACTTAATTAACGATGGAGTAGCAGAAAATAATATAATTTTCATTAGAATTGAAGTCATATTTGGCACATAAGTAGAGTAATGTTTCTATCAAGGCTAGGCAGACTTTTTCTTCTTGCTCCTCTGGTTTTTCAAATAAAATAGTAAATAAAATTAAATACGTGTAAAATAATTCAATACGGCTCTGAAATCTGGACGTTAGTTAATTCATATTCATAGTCTCAGCATTCCTAAAACCACACGATAGACTACAAATCAATGTTCGCTTTTTCATCCTTTCCTTGCTTTCTTTTTTCCACGTGTTCCCATCTCTTTCACTCCCGCACACACTGTTAAGTGTGAGAAGAAAAAAAAACACTATATAGTCGCGTCAGAAACTCACAAACACACCGCTAATCCTGATTTAATAATCTTTGTCCAGGTCTCGGTGTCAACGTGGCTGTGGGTCCGAATCGTATCTTAGCGGCGAAACGAACTGCTCCTTGAACGATTCCCTTAAACTCCGACCGTATCTCATTTAAATAACAACGGCGATATAAATTGTTCTATATGGGGATATTTACATATAATGATTTGATGTAGATAGTGCTTTTTTTGAGTAATGTTTAGGTACCTTAGAAGACTATGACAATTTTCATTTTTCGAGTTATTAATATGTTTTTTTTTTGTTGAGGAAACGTTAACCATTTACGAAATTTATTTTCCGTTTTATTTACTTGTTTTTCTTAAAAAAGTGTAATATATTTTATGGAGTGCTTCACTTAATAATATCTCTTTTCAAAATCACCTTAATGGCAAATGAATTTGTAAAATTTAATTATAAATAGAAATATTATACAGGACCATATAATCTCTATTATGATTATGATTATTGTTAAACAAATAACAGAATAGATATTACAATAAGAAAAGAGTTAGCTCTTATAGATTTCAAAAAACTATTCGAAAAAGTCTCAAGAGAAAAGTTATGAAACATTTTAAAACCAAGGAACCTAAAGGTAAATTTTAATATAGACTGCGATTGATTAATCAGTTAATATAACGTATTCTGTATACGTGTTTCGACAACTAAGTTGTCATTATCAGTAGATAATTAATCACTGTCGCACCTAGAACCAAGGCAAAACTTGCAGACGTAAGAAGTTTGTGCATTTGCGTTTCCTGGAGACTGCAATATGTTTTTAAAATATATCGTTCATCGTAACTGAGACCTGGAATAATTTAATTACCAGGTTCTGCATTATCTTACTAGATTCGTCAAAAAGGGAACAGCCCTCGCAGAGTTATTGGAAGGTTGATTCATCAAATGTTAACTTCTCCCTTAAGTAAATATGTACTTATAAAGGGATGGTTCATTTGAAGGTACTTTTTCAAAAATTATCGGTTGTTCTTTATCATACCAAAAAACTTGATATTTATTTCTTAAAAATTATTTCCACCAAATGTCGGTCGTAACTGCGCCCAACATGGTCCATTCTGAAGCTCCAATTTTTGATGACGCATTCGAACATTTCAAGTAGTATTTGGCGAATAACACGAGCAATGCTAGCTTCCAATTGCTCAATCGTAGCTGGCATATCCATGTAGACTTTGGACTTTACGTAGCAGCAAAGGAAAAATTCTAAAGGTGTGATACCACATGATTAGATGGCCATTGCAAAGGTCCATTATATGAAATTAAATGTTTACCAAATTTTTCTCGCAATCAAGCCATTTCACGGGCTGTGTGGCAACTAGCGCCGTTTTGTTGGAACCAAATGTTGTCGAGATCACGGGCTTCAATTTCAGGCAGCAAATAGTTCGTTATCATGACGCGATAACTGTCGCTCTTCACAACTACGTTGTGACCGTCTTCATTTTTGATTAAATATAGACAGATGATTCCACTTGCCCATAAACCACACCAAACCGTGGTTCTGTCTAGATGTAATGACAGTGCTTGAATCTTTTCGGGTTGTTCTTCACTCTAAGTATGGCAATTATGCTTCTTGACGTAGTCAAGATCTGAACTGTAGGGAGGATGCTCGAGAAGTTTCAATCCTGTCGTGGTCAAATATTCGGTGCGGGCTTTGGCGCGGTGAACTGGAGCATTATCGTGATGGAGGCACCAGGTGTCCATTCTTGACTTTGGCCGCAGGTTCTTCATAGATCCAATAACACTGTTCATTATACCACTTAGCTGTGACTGTCTTCTGTGTGTCCAAAACGACGCGTTCCACAATTCCACTCGATTTGAAAAATACAGCTACGAGTATCATTTTCTTCTTTATAGATCGGGATTTTCTGACAACTACGGGTGTGTCTTCATCATCAAAAACCCAAACTTTGTTTTGAGCTTTGGTCGGCACATCGTAATAGTACAGCCAAGTCTCGTCACCTGTCACGATGTTGTTCACATATCGAGATTGTCCCTTATTAAACTTTCTTAGCATTTCCCGGCATTAGGTCACACGTCGTGTCATCTGCTCTTCAGTCAGTCGATGCGGCACCCAGATAGAACAAAGTTTCGTCACGTCCACATGATCATACAGACTCGAACGATTGCTGGTGCATTTAGGCCTCAAGTACCCTCTGTGTGTTGGTAGCTCACTCGTCTGTCCCCGCCAAGCATTTTCCTCGCAGTAGTAACGTTTTCCTTTGTAACTGACGTTCGTGGCCTTCCCGGCCTCTCAGCATCCTCCACAGTTAAATTTCCCCTTTGGAATTCTCTATAACACCGGAATATCGTTGTGTGATGTGGACAAACATCACCTAATGTAAGACTTATTTCCTCGAAGCACTGGTCTATGTTTAAACCACGCATGAAATTATAACGCAAAACTGCCCGTATCTCATTTCGTGACCACGATGCCATCGCAAGCACTTTACACTCTCACCGCTAATGAATAACTGAGCCCATTGACATGGCGCGGCAGCTACGATGCGCGTATAAACATGTCCCAACATACAGCAACAAGCAGCTTCCCACGATTTATTGTTGCGTCATATTGCAAAACTTTCCTAGTACCCTTTGTACATCATAATGAATCACCCATTACTTCCAAAAAACTAGTGTAGCATTAGAAGTACTTTATTTGCCAAAATTCTTTTTGCGACTAAGATAATAACCAAATTATATAAAAATATTTGAAAATGAGTTTAATAAGTGTATTTTCATCAAAATATAAAGTCCTTTCGATCGTCTGCCATACATTTTCTTGTGAATAAACCAATAAAAGTACACCTAATTTTATATTCTCTGTATATTATTCTTCACAAATAGCAAATTTCACCCCTCATAAAAGTAACAAGACAATGGAGCATTAAATCATGTTTGGTATGCTGAAACACGCTCTACACACACATACACCTATACGTATAGAGGCTTACACACGGGGTGTTTATAAAATATGCACAAGAAATGAAATGATTACGCGTAACGCAGACGTTTGTTTAAATCGTTAAAATACATTGTGTGGGATGATATATTGTCACTTTTGTCCTGCAAGGTGCTGCTATATCCGAGGACACAAAGGTATAACGTATTACACTGGTTCTTTGTAACCAGACACGGGGTTTTAGACCCAACCTGCTGTCGCAGGAAATCTCTTTTTATTGCCAGCCGTTCCTGTGTGTATTACATGTTTTGATTTCTGAATAATGAACACCTGAATTATGTCTTATTGATAATTTACACTTTCACAAACAACTTGGGTAACAAACTAACCAACCGCCGCTTACTTTTGTGGTAGATATTTTTTGCTTTATCATTTAAAGTAAACACACACTCACTCGCACACACGTATTCAAGTGAATGCTATCAAAATATTCGTTCTTCTGGTTGGGAATACTAATATTTAATGAGCCACCGAACTAAATCTACACCAATGAATCTATTTTTTTACAAACGTTTCAAATTATGAAAAAGTCGAAAATGTTTGTATTTAATCAAGTTGTAAATCGCTTGTATTTTTATCTCTTTTACATTTTTTAGAATTGTAATAAAAATAATTTAAGGTTTAATAAATAATGTAAATTCGTGGTACAATTTTTTATATTATTTTGATTTTTTTATCGGACAGAAATAAATTATTATTATTATTATTATTATTATTATTATTACTATACTTGCCACTATACCATTCAAATAATATTATTTTTTTTGTTCATTATTAACGTGATCTGACAATTCTTGAAGAACAGTTTTTATTTAAAATAAATACTAAAATTGAAACAGGCCGAGTTAACAAGTAAACTGACACACGATAAATAAAATAGCAACCATGAATGAAATATTAACGGCTAATCCTGCTAAAACTAATCAAAAGCAGTTAAAAATCCTTTACCGTATTAATATACACTACCGGTCATTTTATTTGCCCACCCCAATTTTATGTGTTTCCTCAAATACGGATTATCTTTCGAAAAATCTGTATTATGATTATTCAACAATATTATTAGTGGAAGTAATTCCATATGAATTTCTACGAAAATCTTAAATTGTTTATGATATATCGTAAAGGTGTCATAAATTGGAAAAATACCATAAATATTATATAGGCTAATCCCTACAGTATTAACAGTTTTACCTGCATTTTCGAAAGGTATTACCAATATTGTGTTATTGTACTAACCAATTACAATATTAGGATGTGTTATTCAAAAAGGAAAATAAATTTTATGTCAGTCATCGTTCATCTTTTGTTGCAAAAACAGTGAAATAGCGAGTTATTGTGAAAATTTTAATGCAATGCCGAAGACGAAGGAATTATCTGTTGAAGTGCGTGCTATGATAATTGCTTATCATCGTACGGGTAAAAGTAATCGCGAAATTGCAAAAGAATTACGATTAAATCGCAGAACCGTTGATTATAACGTTAAAAAATTTGAAGAAAGTAGTACATTTTCCAACAAAAGAAGATCTGGACGAGGTAAAGCGACGACATCTGCAGATAACCGGCATCTAATACGGATAAGTAGACGCGATGGACGAAAAACCAGAAATTGCTGCTGAAATGAATAGGACGCGTGCTAAACCAATTAGTGTCCACGGTACAGAGAAGGTTAAGGCAAGCGGGTTTGTACGGAAGAATTGCTCTGCGAAAACCACTACTACGAAAGCAAAACCAGATAAAACGACTAAATTGGGCTAAAGAACATAAGAATTGGACGAATGATCAGTGGAATAATGTGTTATGGACAGACGAATCGAAGTTTGAACTTTTCGATAGTAAAAGGCGAATATTCGTAAGAAGATCCGCAGGAGAAAGAGTACTGCCAGAATGTATTGCGCCTACCGTAAAACATGGAGGAGGTTCAGTAATGATTTGGGGGTGTTTTGGTGGAAGATCTGTAGGCGATCTCGTCAAAATTGAGGGAATCCTAAGAAAAGAAGGCTACAAGGAAATTTTAGAAAATAACGCTGATCCTTCAGAACTAAGGATTCTTGGCGAAAACTTTGTATTTCAACAGGACAACGATCCGAAACACACTTCTAGATTGTGTGGCGATTATTTGCGTCAATTAGAAGAGCAAGGGCAAATCTCTATAATGGTATGGCCAGCTCAAAGTCCTGATCTGAACCCAATACTTCTTTGGGAACAATTGGACCGGAAGCCTGGGCACAAATTACAGAAGATACACTGCAAAAATTAATTGAAAGGATGCCGCGGTTATGTGCTGCAATTATCAAAAATAAAGGTGGGCACATTGATGAGAACAAAATTTAATAATAAGTAATGATAAAGTTTTTATATAAGAAAAATGTAACTATTTTATGTTTATTTTACACTATTGTATTGGTACAATAAATAAATTTTCAGTACACATTTGATAGTTTAATAATTTTGGCTAAAACTAAGGGTGGGCAAATAAATATGACCGGTAGTGTATGTATCTTACTAGACGCATATTTCAACAATTAAGTTGTTATATTCAATAGCAATTAAAATATTTTATCGAACATGAGTTTACAATAAAAGTATGCAGAAGAAAGCCTGAACCACACTACTAGATATCCATAGGTCACTTCCCTTTACTTAAAAACTAGCACTCCTATCCCCTTTCACACCCCCTGTGTTCGTCGCTTGTTCTTCTTACTAATTGTACGTACTTCTTCTAAAAATTTATATAAGCGTCGCTATGGAACTGGTTTATATATATATTTATATGGAATCGATACCACGGTCGTGTTTGTATACATTTTTAAAAGTCGTATAACCAGTTAAAAAAGACAAGCAACGAACGCATGAGTGGGTGAAAGGGTGTAGGATTAGTTTTTAACTAAAAGAAAGAATTAGATTATAAATTCAGTGTTTGTGTGGACTTTTAGAAGGGTATTCCACGATTTTATCCGTGTACCTTTATTGTGAGTCTTTATTCAACACTGTGTTTTAAATACTACTGAAAATGATAGTTTAGTTGTCGAAATGGGTGTCTATCAGGAAGCAAATATTAATGTAGCAGGCAGGTGGTTTTGCCTTTTTTGATTATTTACTAAGCCAGACGCTCCTACATACGTAGTTGACATCCTACTGCAACTAATGTACTTGACTTTCAGGCTTTGATTTCTTCAAAACAAGAGTAATGTTTAGCATATTTTGTTACAAATGTATCTGACTCCTGAATCAAATCTTTCTTTTTTTTCCAGGTCGTCAGTTCAATGGACGCAATGAAATACTCAATGGAAGCTGATAAATACCGTTCTGCTTACATGCCACCATCTACTCTTGCCATGTCCATGTACTCAGATCCCAAATACATGGATTCTCAATCCAAAAGTTACTTAGAAAGAGGCTACTTAGATTCCACGTCGGCTCTAACAAAAGCCTATTTCGAATCCTCGAAAATGTACATGGACGGAAAATACAATCCCGAGGCAACAAGATACCCGTTAGACATAGGGAAGATGTATTCGGAAACGTCACAGCAGGTAGCTGGAAATCTGGGATCTCCCAGATCCTCAGATTCCCCGGACACCAAGCCAAATCAAGAGAGGCAAGACGCCGCCTCGACATCCAGCTCAACAACGACATCTTCGGCCGGCGCATCACCAGGCGGTTTGCCGAGTTATTACCCGAGCAATGGCATGCAACAAACCGGTTCGATGCCCGGCTTATTACCAATGACCCAATATTCAAGTCAATATCCGTCTCAGACACCTGGTGGTGAATTTCGTAGACCGTTGACCGTAATATTTTGACCAGATAGATTGTGAATGTGAACGTATTCTTTAATAATAATGTAAATATTAGATGTATTTAATGAAATCGAATTGAATATTATCAAATATTATATATAATAGAAGATGCCCACGTTGATGAACGGTATAATGTAACAAAAACTGTAGATGTCTTTCTTAATACGTTTGATTTTTATATAATATACCAAGGCAAATATTTCGTAGAATGCTTTCGCATTTATCAATACTAGATTGCTGAGATATTAATGTTGCTTCATTCCTATTACCTATTAGTTGATTCCTCGCGTTATGCGGGTAACTAAACTATTAAAACTCTTCTATACTTTATCTGAAGCTTCATTCTAGGTGAAGCAATCATTGTAGGTGTTTATCGCCTTTTCTTGGCGAAATATTCGTTATCAAAAAATATAAAAAAGGCTCGCAATTTATACTCAACATTAAAATAGGTATAGATAAAATGTTAAAGATTAAAAAAAAAATTTTTCTTAGCGATATTAATCGGAAGATTTTACACAATTGTAAAATTTAAAGGTGTATCCAATACTCAGAATCGGACTATCAGAAATGATTCATTTAAAATATTACTCCTAACAAAATAAGCAGAAAAACATTTTTGGCGCCCAACGTGGAGCCGAAACTTAAAAAAGCTTAAAGATGCGTAATTTATTTCTCTAGTAAAAAATTAAATCATCGGACGGTTGAGCTTAGTCCCCTATATCTTAGTTTCTAACTAAGTACACAAATTGAGTAAAATATTATAACTTAAAGAAGCAGGAAAAGAAAATTAGCGCCCGACGTGGAGACGAAACACCTTAAAGATCCATAATTTGTTTCTGTAGTAAAGATTAAATCATCGAATGATTGAGCTTAGTCTCTCCCACATCTTAGCTTCCAACCAAGTCCACAAATTGGATAGAATATTACAATTTAAAGAAGCAGAAAAAAATTTGATGCCCAACGTGGATCGGAAACTTAAGCAGCCTGATGGTGCTTAATTTATTCTCGCAGTAGGTATCTCCATATATTTCCAAACTACTAGTGTTTATACTGTCTTCTTCTGGGTTTCAGGGGTGAAACCGCGTCACTGATATAACTGCCGACGTTTCGTACCTACTCGTATGGGACATCGATTGAGTTTCAGTTTTAGTGCAACAAACAGTAGCATTAGTTGAGCCCTGAAGATGTCCCATACGAGTGGGTACGAAACGTCGGCAGTTATACCAGTGACGCGGTTCTAGCCCGGAAGCCCAGAAGAAGATAGTATGGAACACGACCGCGAAAATCTACGTACCAGATTACCAGTGTTTATTTACCGCCTTTCTAATTTTCTTACAAAGTATCTGATTATCCGAGATATTGTCCGATGATTTCTTTTTGTGCGAAGTATATAATTGAATTTTCCGTAACAATATGTTATCCCCATCTACGTCTTTGAATTCTAGTCTTTCTAATCTATCGGCATTGATCTTACAAGTAACTATTGAGATTCTGATCTTCAATCAGCTAGCTGACGTTTTTCAGGGAAGGTCCCAAATAGTTGGAAGTACCTGTGATTCGCCCAGTCCATCTAAATTCAAACTCAATATGAATGGCGATATTGTATTGATACTAAAGACCTTCAAAGAATGTCTCCAGTTCGTGTGTTAAAATTCAACCTTCTAAAGAATGTCTTCAGTTCGAGTGGTAGAATTCAGCGTTTTAAATTGCTTGCGATTCCAATATTCCAATCCATCGAAGTCCAAACTGAATACGTTTAACGATATTGAATATCTATTAAGGACTTTTAAAGAATGTCTTCAGTTCGAGTGGTAAAATTCAGCGTGTTAAATTGTTTGTGATTCCAATCCAGCTAGATCCAAACTGAATACTTACGACGGTATTGGAGTCTTATTAAAGACTTTTATGGAATGTCTTTAGTTCAAGCGTTAAACGTCAACCTTCCAAGTTGCTTGTGATTCCAATATTCTAATTCAACTAAATCTAAACTGAATTATTACAAACCCTTAAAGAATGTCTCCAGTTCGTTCGTTAAAATTCAATCTTTTAAGTTGCTTGTGATTCCAATATTCCAATTTATCTAAATTCAAACCTAATATGGATGACGATATTGGATTCCTATTAAAAGCCTCTAAAGAATGTCCCCAGTTCGTGCATTAAAATTAAACCTTTTAAGTTGCTTGCGATACCAATACTCAGTTACGAATTTTTACTACGCTCACCAAAGCCAAAATAACACCCAATTCTCCCTGTTATTTTACATTTACTTCCTCATAATATCACAAGTATACACGGTTTTGGATCTAAGCAACCAAAAGCTGTTTCTAAGGTTATTTGGGGCGCTGAATCCAAATCTGCACTCCGTTTTTTGATATTGGTTCTAGTTTTCGAGATATTAAATAAACACATTTTTTACAATTTTTAACAATCTCAATTTTATTCATTATAAAGTGTTTAATTAGAAATGAAGAGCAGTCGAACTGAGCCGCTTGTACTGTTTGGGATCTGTTTCACGCATTAAAGTCCAACAGTAGTTGCTCATCATGCCCTTCGTCCCAAAATCCTTGGTATCGTTTTTCGATTTTCGCCAAATCTTGGTGTAGTCGCTCTCCTTGCTCGTCGCTTGTATCACTCAAGTTTTCAGGAAAAAATTCGAGATGGGAATGCAGAAACTGTATTTTGAGAAACATTCGAGCTTCAATCTTGCAATAATTTTGCAACAAACTGTCGATTTTCTTCTTGAAATCCGGGGATTTGCGGTTACCGAGAAAGTTGTGAACAACATTTTGAAATGATACCCATGCTGCTGCTTCATTGGGCGTTAAACATTTTGTAAAGTTTCTGTCGGCCGTTAATTGCGAAACTAAATGTTTTTCCTCCATGTTAAAATCGCTTCCACTGTTCATCGGAGATGAACTACAAGTTTCCATGGAATTTGCACTCGTACCTGGACAAATTGGCAAAGGATCATTGCTCGCACGGGGAACTGGCTTAGACACTGATGATACTTTGATATTTATATTTTGATAGTTTTTTTGCATTTAGACCGACGACATTCATCAAGCAAAAGTAACAATCATCTACACGGTTTTTCGGCTCTCTCCATAACATTGGTAATAAAAATGAAAAACATACTTTTTTACTGCGTGACCACTTGTATAACATTGTGCTACACGCGTTACAAAACAATTTCGGTACCCACGGCTTGTGAGTGCTTGATACAGAGAAACCAAAATAAAAATATGCATTCCTGATCACATTAGTAATAACTTTGCCACTTTTTCTGATCATATAACATCCGCAAACACAACAAAAACACTTTGAATCAACTTTACAATTCTGTCTTTGCATTTGCACACGTTTTGGATTCAAAAAAAAAACTTTAAAAATACAAATTAAATAATGTTTCTAGCGACGCCAACAGCTGACTGTCATTATGATAGCGCAGTGCTGCCAACATGCTCGAACTCACAAACTAGAACCAATTTTGAAAAACGAAACCCGGATTTGAATTCAGCACCTCAAATAACGTCTGTTCTGATCGAAAAGTTGACCGGAATTTGTAAACTTGTGTATTTAACCTCAAAGGCGAACTGGCAATTTTTTTTTGGTGCCTACTAATAATTTATTTAGAATACGTGAATGTAAGATTTTTACAACGAAATAAATTTAATAATTTCTTTTGCTAGTCCATTAAAATGCTTTTAATATCTCAGTTATCTAAGTTTTTGTTTTTACAAATTCGTCATATAGAATTCTTTGCAATGTATATGTAATTAGTCATTTACTTTGTACATATCTTTTGTATAAATCTATAATACATGTATTAGGATATTCATTTTTTAAACTTCCCTCCTCTTCTGTCGAAAGTTGATTTACCTCCCGTCCTTCCCAAATTAAAAAGATGCTTAGAAAATGAATATTATTACACTATTCAGTTACATTTAAAAATGTATAAATGTATATATTTTAAAACGCCCTATATAAATACATAGTTTTATAAATTTTCTTGTTTTACTTGTAAGATATCTCTTGTTGGATTTAGTTAAAATTATTTGTTATACGTATAGCATATTTACTCGTAATATATGTATGATGAAATGTGATTTCTTTTTATTCTAATTTGTATTTTAATCGTGTTTCATTTGTATTGAGAGATTCCTTCGATATACTGTATTGCAATAATCGTTGCTAAGTTTCAGCTCTGTTGAAAACAAATAAAAATTATAAAAAAAAGACGCAAGTGGTATTTTCTGCAATAAATATCTAATCTGTTACTTTGGACCGTCGCGTAAAAAATTTTGTTCCTATTACATTAGTAGAATAAATCATGAAAATATCCATATTTAAATTGTTAAATACTCCATTTATTGTAATAATAATAATAATAATAATGATATTGATACGCCAATAATTATATAAGGATTATATAATTAGAAATATTGTAAAATATGTTATGTAAAGTTATTAAAAACATAAGAATAAAATAGAATGTGATTGTTTTGATGTCGTTGTTTTATTTAATATCTCTGACCACTCCAAATTCTTTATAATCTGAGTGCGCGTCGTAGTTTTCCTATTAAATTTTATTAATGAAAAATTCTAATACTAACCGCTTTGTACACCATACTTATATGGTCGCGAAGCCACAATCTCATTCTCTCCGGGAGTATGCCATCACCACTAAACCACGGAGACAGTTAATTCGATTCCTAAGATGCCATAAATTGCATTAAGGAAACCACGAAAGATTCTTAATTACATATACAAAGGATACTAGGAGAGTTTTGCAATACAACTTTGTTTATTTAATTTTTTCAAAATAATTTCTTGTACACTCAATACACCTCTCCATCCTCCGAAACCAATCTTTAAACCAGTTCTGCCAAGTTTCACTAGGGAGTAAAGCACACTCGTTGACCCAAGGCCGCAGAAGGTTTTCATCACTGGAAAACCGCCTCCCTTTTAGCTTCATTTTCACATGCGGGAACAGTGCAAAGTCGCAGGTAGCAAGATCTGGACTGTAGGGAGGGTGCTCGAGAAGTTTCAATCCTGTCGTGGCCAAATATTCGGTGCAGGTTTTGGCGCGGTGAGCTGGAGCATTATCGTAATAGAGGAACCAAGTGTCCATTCTTGACTTTGGCCGCATGTTCTTCATAGATCCAATGACTTTAGACAACTTTTCAGTATACCACTTGGCTGTGACTGTCTTCTGTGTGTCCAAAACGACGCGTTCCACAATTCTACTCGATTTGAAAAATACAGCTATCATTTTCTTCTTTACGGATCGGAATTTTCTGACAACTACGGGTGTGTCCTTATCATCAAAGACCCAAACTTTGTTTTCAGCTTTGGTCGGCACATCGTAATAATACAGCCAAGTCTCGTCACCTGTCACGATGTTGTTCACATACCGAGATTGTCCCTTATTAAACGTTTCTAGCATCTCCCGGCACCAAGTCACACGTCGTGTCATCTGCTCTTCAGTCAGTCGATGCGGCACCCATAGAGAACAAAGTTTCTTCACGTGCAAATGATCACGCAGAATCGAACGAATTACTGGTGCATTTAGGCCTGATGTACCTTCTATCTGTTGGTAGGTCACTCGCCTGTTCTCGCCAAGCATTTTACTCACAGTAGTAACGTTTTCCTCCGTAACTGACGTTCGTAGCCTTCTCGGCCTCTCAGCATCCTCCACAGTTAAATTCCCCCTTTGGAATTCTCTAAACCACCTGAATATCGTTGTGCGATGTGGAAAAACATCACCCAATGCAAGAGTCATTTCTTCGAAGCACTGGTCTATGTTTAAACCACGCACGAAATTATAACGCAAAACTGCCCTTATCTCATTTCGTGACCACGATGCGATTGCAAGCACTTTACACTCTCACTGCTAATGAATAACTGAGCCCATCGACATGGCGCGGCGGCTACTATGCACGTATAAACATGTCTCAATATGCAGCAACAAGCAGCTTCATACGATTCTTTTTTACGTCATATTGCAAAACTTTCCTAGTATACTTTGTATTTATGCGTTTTTACGATGCTAAACGGAGAACTGTAATTTTAGCCGCTTTATACATGTGTAATGCAGAAACTTTTTAAAAAATTGTGTTGGCGTGACACTCGAACCTACGATTTCATTCTCTCCGGGAGTGTGCCATCACCATTAAACCACGGAGACAGTTAATTTGATTCCTATAATGCCATAAATTGCATTATGGAAACAGTTATTAATAAATGGAAACCACGGTAGGTTATTAATTGCATATAATTGTACGTTTGACGATGCTAAACTGACAAAATCTAATTTTAACCGCTTTACCTATCGTATATGAAATGCAGAAACTTTAAAAAAAACTGGAACCCACGATCTTATTCTCTTCGGGAGTGTACCCTCACCATTAAAGTACAGAAAGAGTTTATATCTTTTATTATTATTTATTTTAATTTGATGCTACACCAAACATTCTGGTAGAAATAATTTAGCTTGTCTATTTCACTGTTTGTCAGACCTAATATCTCGGTAAACCCTTTGTAATATTTCAAACTATTTAGTACCACCGTTATTCAAATTTTGTTCAATTTTGTGTTTTTTCTCCGTTCGATATACGAGGGAGCGTTTTTATATTCGCGGAATGAGCGGGTTGTAGAGGAGTGAGTAGGCGCAATGGGGGCGTGGCCTGTGCAGCGACTCATGATTAATATAAATACGAAGTTTCATTGTTATTAGACAGTTAGTCTTTGAGCTATCGTCAACCAAGTAACATAGGAGTGAAAAGTGAAATATGGAAAAAATCGAATATCGTGCCATTATTAAGTTCCTTACCAGGCAAGGAAAATCAGTCGCGACCATAATGAATGAGATGTCGTTGGTTTACGGCGACTCTTGTCCAGGAAAAACCATGGTGTACAAGTGGCATAGTTTATTTAAACAAGGAAGGGAATCCCTTGAAGACGACCCGAGGCCGGGCAGGAGCATTGAGGTGACCACACCAGCACTTATCCAAAAAGTTGAACAAATTATACTCGAAGATGCTCGACTAAAGAAGAAACAACTCGCAGAAATGGTTGGAGTATCCGATACAACAATTTTTAAAATCCTACACGATCATCTCGGCATGTCTAAGGTCAGCGCAAGATGGGTGCCGAGAATGCTCACGCCGCCGTAAAAACAACAGCGCGTAGAGTGTTCGCGTGCATTTTTGGACCTCTGTAATGAAGACAAGGATGGTGTATTGAATGGAATTGTTACTGGAGACGAAACTTGGGTTCATCATTATGAACCTGAGTCCAAACAAGACTCCATGCAGTGGCATAAAAAGGGCACAGCACCTCCCAAGAAATTTAAAGTGTCACAATCAGCTGGGAAACTCATGGCAACGGTATTTTGGGACTCGGAAGGAATATTGTTGATTGATTATAAAGATAAAGGTGTTTCTATAACCGGAGAATATTACGCTTCAATATTAGAGCGACTAAAAGAAGCCATTAAAGAGAAAAGACGGGGAAAATTGACAAAAGGTGTTCTGCTTTTGCACGACAACGCGCCCGTTCACAAGAGCCGCGTTGCGTTAGCTGCCCTGCATAAGGTGGGCTTCGAAATTGTGAATCACCCACCCTACAGCCCAGACCTGGCCCCGAGTGATTATTACCTGTTTCCGAAAATGAAAAAAGAGCTGCGGGGTAAAAAATTTACTGCCGATGATGAAGTCAAGGAGGCAGTTTCGGCGTATTTTGCAGATAAAGAGAAATCATTTTTTTATGAGGGTATAAATAAATTAATTGAAAGATGTGAAAAATGTATCCGTCTTGCAGGTGAATATATTGAAAAAGAAAAATAATTTGGTTTTTTTATTTCCACCCCTTGTCCCCCATTCCGCGAATATAAAAACGCTCCCTCGTATGTTATATTGTTGCATCCGTTGTTCGTTTTTTCTATTAATAAGTTATTCATTCCCGAAAAACCCTGTAGCGGTTATTACGTTACAATAGGTGTGAGAATAACCGTGCGTTTCATAAAGCCGTATGCGTTTGTTTGGGTTCGTGCGCGTGTGATGGTCGCAGTCCGATATCGAAGAGAAAAGAGGCAGTTTTTGTATGGAAGACTGTACTGACTAGAAGATTAATGATTTGGAATGGATTTAGCATAAGAAGTAGGACTGTTTTAATATTCCAATCAGCCGGAATGGAGACCGTCGGCAAACCTTGTTTCGATATGGGTGCCTTTGGAGTTGTGCAACATACATTCTGACGAAGATTTTGCTCTGAAAATATTCTGACTTACTGTTGAATTGTCAATAAATATATAGTAAAAAGTTCAAACTTCTATAGTTTTATTGTTTGTCAAAAAAAATTCCCAAAGGGAGATAAAAAAACCGGACGACACACGAGGTGACGGTAAATGCTCAAAAGCATAATGAAATTCTGGAACCATGAGTTTTTCCGTATATCTAAGGGATAAATAATATCATAATCCAGCAAGACAATTTAATCACCGAAGGTTGATATGATATTTCGACAACTAAGTCGTCATCATTAGCAGATAATTAAACAGTGTCGCACTTGGAAAACTACGGCAAAAAATACCCGTATGAAAAACAAATTCCGGACACGATCTGTACCGTTGAAAGTCAAAACACACACAGAGTATGCGTTTTGGCTTTCTTCGTACGGGTATTTTTTGCCGCAGTTTTCCAGGTGCGATACTGTTTAATTATCTGCTGATGATGACAACTTAGTTGTCTAAATACGTGCGCAGACCACGAAAATTAATGTGGAAATGTATTATATATTCAGTGATTCAGTGATTAAGTTAATCAACCACAGGCTCCATCAAAATTACCAGCAAGACAATGCCTGTCATCATGTCGCAACTGTTCCAATACGGTTCCTGCAAGAGGTCAAAATTAATTTTTTTAAGTAGTCTGCGCAGTCGCCAGAATTGTCGCATAAAAAACAAATCTGGGGTAATGAGGTTGATGGTTGGCATGCCTCTTAACCCTCCAATGATATAGCTATGTTAAGGATGTTCTATTACATCATCTAAATTTTTAATATTCACTGTGTAAGAAATTTTTTTTTAAATATTCTATTTAATACTTTATAATACCCCGACGAGACGCCCATGTAGAGCTAGAAATAAAATAACTTATTTTTTGCGTCATCTATATTAAAAAAACTGTTTTTTTAAAAAATTGTTGTTATATTATTCCTTTCTATTAATTTAACATTTCCTAAAACAAAATTTTCACGGTTGTTTCCAAGAACTTCGACGAAAATCTCCCTCCCGCCCCTTCAAAACAAAAAAAAACGTTTAAGAATCGATTAAAACACTGGTCTTCCTTGATTGATCTCGTGTTGACGCCCAATGAAACTCTTTAAATAGAATGAAACAAATATTTGCCAATATAATTAATACTTTATTTTCATTGAAATGTGACAGATGAATTCTAGCACCTATTGTTATGACACGCCACGTTTTTTTTTCCTGA
Source organism: Dermolepida albohirtum (assembly GCA_031893035.1). NCBI lineage: Eukaryota > Metazoa > Arthropoda > Insecta > Coleoptera > Scarabaeidae > Dermolepida > Dermolepida albohirtum. Next base: position 391,610 of record JAVIWB010003165.1, read on the forward strand.
AATTACACAATCTCGTAGAAGTAGGAACGCAAATACACGGAGATATGTTCTCATTTTTATATGTATAAATAATTTACGCACAAATAAAGTATTTATTTTTAATAATTTAATTGCATGTCGTAAAAATTGATTTAAAAAAAAAGAATTTACATTTTAAACAAAGAAGTTTTATAATACTTAAATAAAAATTTATTATATAACTATTTGCTATTCATATATCACTATGTTCACATATAAATATTCAATTTAGCAAAGTAATTTAGCATTAATTACATAATTATTAAAAAAAAACAAATATTCAATAAATAATTTATTGAAAATGACAATTGTTCAAACTACGTGATGATAGAGTTGTAGCCTAACAATAAATTGTTTATTCATCATTCATTTTTTTTTCTATTAATTGTGGTTGCGTTGAATGCGATAATAAAAACGGAATTCATCAAAAATAATTTATTCCATTGTAGTAGTTCTAAATTATATTATGTGACGAAAGAAAAAACAAATCACTCAATAAAAGTATATATTTTTAAAACAAATTTTGTACAAATATTTGCTACATTACTTTACGAGGGTGGTCCCAGAAGTACCCGACCCAACAAAGAAAACACAACAATTTTGGAAAGAAATATATTTATGCTTCAACATAATCTTCTTTTAGCTCTATACACTTTTCCCAGTGATGTTCAATAAGTTCGATACCCTTTTTATAATAAGAACTGTCTTGCTGCTCAAAATAGCCATTAATTGACGACATCACTTCTTCATCGTTGGAAAATCTTTGGCCACTGAGCCAGTTTTTCAAGTTTGGGAACAGAAAATAATCCGAGGGGGCTAAATCTGGCGAATAGAGTACATGAGGTAGCAATTCAAACTTTAATTCATTAATTTTGGCAATTGCAATAACGGATTTGTGAGCTGGTGCATTGTCTTGATGAAACAACACTTCCTTCTTAGCCAAATGCGGCCGTTTCTGCTTGATTTCTTCGCTCAAACATTGCAATAAGTTCGCGTATACTCGCCGTTGATAGTTTTTCCTTTTTGAAGATAGTCAACGAAAATTATTCCACGCGCATCCCAAAAAACCGATGCCATTACCTTGCCTGCAGATGAAACGGTCTTCGCCTTCTTTGGAGCCGGCCCTTTTGAGTCCATTGTTTTGATTGTTCTTTAGCCTCCAGTGTAAAGTGATGGATCCTTGTTTCATCCATGGTTATGAAACGGCGGAAAAATTCTGCTTTGTTGTTGGGAAACTTGGCTAAGCTCAATTGAAACATCTTCACGACACTGTTTCTGCTCAAGTGTGAGCAAATGCGGCACCCATCTTGCACATGTCCAAATTGTCAGATAGTATACGATGTACCACACTTTTTGAAATGCCTACTATGTCTACTAGCTCGTGCACTTTCAGTCGACGATCATACAGTACCGCTTTGTGAATTTTCTTTACCATTTCTGAAGTCGTCATCTCATTTGGTTGACCACTGCGATGCTCATCTTGGCAGCTCGTATGGCCTCGTTTAAATTCTGCTACCCAATATTTCACTATTGTAAACGAAGGAGCAGACTCAGCCAGAGTAGAATCCAGTTCAGCTTTTATATCGGTTGGCCTGGGGCCTTTCAAATAAAAGTATTGTATCACATAACGATGACCAATTTTCTCCATTTTTACAAATTCACTGAAAACGTTCACTATTGATGGCTGCCAAACAAATACTATAGAACGTGGCATCTTAAAACTTGAAACATATGCTTTTTAGATCGTGTACTTTCTAATACTGTGATATTTTTCAAACAACTACCGCCATCTCTACGTCAGGCCGGGTACTTACGAGACTACCCTCATACTACGATCTAAAAATAATATTAAATAATTGCAGTGAAAATATGTATATACGAGGATTGGAGCTTTAATAGTGACAGCGTTGTTGTCAAAAACAAAGCGACATTCTCACTGCTACCGTACCTATCTTAAATAAAGAGACTCTTTCTTTCAAATTGCAGGGTGTACAGTATGGCGAGAAAAGATCATTTTCGCCATGTTTACAAAAGAGGAACAGTGAAGTTGGTTGTCAATTGAAACTACTTGTGTTCGTTCACCAAAACAATATCATGGTCTTACTGAAGCATGTGACGAAACAGCTTTACCGTACTGGAACAGTGATGGGGTGAGTTAAAGCTATTTATGAGGGACGTGGGAGTGTGACTGATGTGTCTCGCTCTAGTGCTAATGAAAAGCAAGTGTATAGCTGTTGCACACAGATCGACGACAGACTATTCGCAAATTAAGAAATTAGATTGCCGTATACGAAGTACTGCATTTTCTAAGGAATCGCAGAATGAGAACCCAATCCACGGCGATGCAATTATGGCGGTGGATTCCTCACAATTTGACAGAAGTTGAGCAATGGATACGATACCTATAAAAACATCATAAGGAAAAGGGCATATTGTGAATTCGGGAAACCTGCCCCCTTCACCCCTAAAACGTAGTTGAGCTTGAGTAAGAGAATGTTGTGTATATGGGACATTCGAGGACCAACACATTTTGAGCTGTCGAAACCGAACGAAAAGCTAAATTCGCAAGGTACTGTCGACAATTAGATAATTTAATCATAGCACTCTACGAAAAGAGACCAGCGATGTTGAACATCATACTGCTTCGTGATAATGCCAAGCCACATACTGCCTTTGGGACTCGTCAGGGGCTCGCAAAGTTAGTCTGGGCAATTCTGTCGTATCCACCATACTTTCCGGACCCAGCACCCTCCGATTATCACTTGTTTCTGTCCTTACAAAATTTTTTGCAGGGCAAAATATTCAAAAACGAAGAAGATATTACACAAGTACTAGTTCGATTTTTCGCCTCTAAGGATAAGGGATATACAAATTGAAATCACGCTGACAAAATGCCATAAATAATGATTGAAATTATATTATTCCATAAAGATTATTCATGGTATGAAGAATTTATTATTTTATTTTAAAAACAGACAGAACTTTCCGGTAGACTCGATACATACACATAACCGTAAAGAAATTTGTTCACTTGTTGCCTTGAATAATCTAGAATTGTCACAATTCCAGGATGCTAAATATCTAGACGTGTGCTTAAATAAGCACCTTACCTGAAAAAGAAAAACATATTTTTAAAAGAAAACAGCTTGGTATAAAATACAAAGAATTACACTAGTTAACAGTGTCAGCTGGGATTGCCCGCCAACTGACACTAGAAAATTAATTATTAATCCATAAAACAATCACTAAACCAGCTTGGATGTATGATAGACAGTTTTCGGGCACTGCCAGTAAATCCAGAGTAGAAATCCTTCAAAGGACTCAAAACAGAATATTCAAAGTAATTACCAGTGTCCCTAGATAAGTTCTGGGATCAAATCATCCACACATACTTACGATTGCCTCCGCAAGAAGGATTGAAGTAAATCAGTATTAAATGTTGGAAAATACTAAAGGCTCATGTCAATTTTTGTAAGTGAGGTAAATAGAAATGCTATGAAAAAGTCACCAGCTGTCCAGCAATCGAATTTAGGTTAATAATATTCGGTGAAATGATTGTATCAAAGTTTGATAATTGAAATAGTGATTAAAGACGATTATTTAAAGTATATCATGTCCTACTCATACTCAATGTATTCTAATAAAAGCAGAACATCTGCTTGTACTTAATTTTCTAAAATGAAGTCATTTTAAAGGTTAAAAGTTTAATAATACACACCGACAAAGCCGTATCATAATTTCTACTTTTAGTAGTTTCTTTTCGCACCGTCATGGTAGAGAAATTGCATCCGCTTCAATAAAAATAATCAAGTGATGAAAACACAATCTAATAGTCTATTATAATAATGGTGAAGATATTTCCACTACCGCTGCATAACGTACGTGTATACGTGTGTATTATAATACAACACCATTCGGCTCGTGCAAAGTGGCCTTTTACCACCTGGGGCTCTCGGCAACTACTCCAGAGGCTACAATTACAGCAGACAATAGATGAGTGTAGAGTCATCGAGTGGCGGTGATTCTGGATTCAATTGATCCGGGATTGGTCCCAGTATGGGGTGTATTGTCCTTGTTGCAGCTACCGAGGTCTGCTTATATACATCCAGAATAGATTAAAGTAAGCACCTTAGACATATCCTTTCACAGTCAATATCACATTTATATCAAGCATTATTAAATGAATTGTATTTTAGAATACTTTTTCTCCGGACTCCATTATATTTAATACATTCCACATCGATTGAACATCTGAGATTACTCAAAGATCGAAATAACGAAGAAGGTTTCACTCATTGAATTTTCAAGGGACAAAATTCTCTATTTACGTTATTTGAAGAATAACGAGACATATTATGAGGAAAACTAATTTAATAACTGGCAAATAAAGGGTACAAAACTATAAGTAATAAAATTTAAAAAACGTCTGTGTATATAATGCATTTTCGAACAAACCTGAGTTTTATATATGTTGAATGGATATGTCAAGTATTATTACAAAGGGTACTAGGAAAGTTTTGCAGTATGACACGACAATGAATCGTAGGAAGCTGCTTGTTGCTGCATGTTGAGATATGTTTATACGTGCATAGTAGTCGCCGCGCCATGTCGATGGGCTCAGTTATTCATTAGCAGTAAGAGTGTAAAGTGCTTGCGATGGCATCGTGGTCACGAAATGAGATAAGGGCAATTTTGCGTTATAATTTCGTGCGTGGTTTAAACATAGACCAGTGCTTCGGAGATATGATTCTTGCACTACGTGATGTTTGTCCATATCGCACAACGATATTCAGGTGGTATAGAGAATTCCGAAGGGGAAATTTAACTGTGAAGGATGCTGAGCGGTCGAGAAGGCCACGAACGTCAGTACGGAAAACCTTACTACTGTGAGGAAAATGCTTGGCGAAGACAGGCGAGTGACCTACCAACAGATAGAGGGTACTCCAGGCCTAAATGCACCAACAATTCGTTCGATTATGCATGATCATTTGAACATGAAGAAATTTTGTTCTCTCTGGGTGCCGTATCGATTGACTGAATAGCAGATAACACGGCGTGCGGCTTGGTGCCGGGAGATGCTAGAAACGTTTAATAAGGGACAATCTCGGTATGTGAACAACATCATGACAGGTGACGAGACTTGACTGTACTATTACGATGTGCCTACCAAAGCTCAAAACAAAGTTTGGGTCTTTGGTGATGAGGACACACCCGTAGTTTCAGAAAATCCCGATTTGTAAAGAAGAAAATGATAGCTGTATTTTTGAAATTGAGTGGAATTGTGGAACGCGTCGTTTTGGACACACAGAAGACAGTCACAGGTAAGTGGTATATTGAACAGTGCCTGCCTAAAGTCATTGGATCTATGAAGAACCTGCGGCCAAAGTTAAGAATGGACACCTGATTCCTCCATCACGATAATGCTCCAGCTCACCGCGCCAAAGCCTGCACCGAATATTTGACCACGACAGGGTTCAAACTTCTCGACCACCCTCCCTACAGTCCAGATCTTGCTCGCTGCGACTTTGCACTGTCCCCGCATGTGAAAATGAAGGGAGACGGTTTTCCAGTGATGAGGACCTTCTGCGGGCGTGGGACAACGAGTGCGCTTTACTCCCTAGTGAAATTTGGCAGAACTAGTTCAAAGATTGGTTTTGGAGGATGGAGAGGTGTATTGAGTGTAGAGGAAATTACAGTGCATTTGTTTTACCAATTAGAGCGCCACCTATGTGTCATTCTCACTACTTGTCGAACTATCTTCGTATTTCAATGAAATATACAGGTGGAATGTTATGATTGCAACAGGGTATACACATGTTTAGTTAGTACAAGTTTCTTTATACACACTTTTATTTTTCAGTTGCCTTTATAAGTAGATTGTGTCCATCTTTTTAGTTTTCGAATAAAAATAAATAATTGAAAAAGAATATCAAAGTGTGTTAATTAAACAATAGTAAAACGTTTTATAACCTCTGTCCATTTATTTTTCTTTCTATTTTTAAAAATAACTAATATTTTCTTCCCTATTTTACATTTAACGTGTTGTGTACAAGTTATTTCTTTTCAGAAACAAAAAGAACCAAAATATACGCACCCTCACAACGAACGTAATCTATAATAATTGCACCTTCATCACTTCAACATTCAGTTGACTTATACAGTTTTGAAGAGTGGTCCAGAGATCGCATTATCTAATTTAATAGAATTACTGCCAAACTATAAATTAAGATCTTTGTCGAATCAAATTCAAAACCACCCCATACAAATCTGTGTTGTTTAGACACCGAGCATAATATAAGGGGCGATAACACGATAAGCTGACAATGAAAAGAATTCGACTTGGGAATAAAATTTCGAGCGAATCTCGTCCTCAGCCCTCCGAACCTATTTATTCTTTATGTACAATTCCGGACAGCAAAACTTCCTTCTCCCGACACTATATTCAATTAAAACGAATGAGTGGTGGTTAGTTGGGATTTTAGAGATAATAATGGGCGGTTACAGCGAAGGGGTTTCCAGTTAACATTTTTCAGTAACGAGCGACTCACGGGCAGGACTTTTCTCTCCTTTTTTCTCTCCACCTGAAATATTGAAACAAAAATATATATTCCGTCTACATGTATGTATATGTACTTGTATGTGCCGTGTTGTGGTCTTGTGTTGTGTTCCAGTCATTCAGGTGTCTGTTTTAATACTTGACACTTGATTATATAAATAACGTAGCATTAAGTCGTCGAAATATGATGATTATTTCGTCAAGATAGAGGGGAAAAAAATCAGTAAAAGTAACCAAATTAGATTCATCACGAATCCTCGAATGTGCTTCTTTTGTTCGGGTGTTATTATCGTGGTTCTTTCTTCTATTTCGCCTTTCTACTCATCGCATAAAACGTCTTTTGAATTATTATTAAATTCCTGCGGGACCTTATCAGTGACCGGACTGAAAGAAATTGGATGTTTAAATAAAAAAAAAGATCCGAAAATCTACGTGTTATACTAAAACAAGCGTTTGCTTTCAATATTTCATTTTTAAAAGGAAAATACAGTCAGAGACTAAAGTTTAAATACACCCCAAAAATTGTATGTTTAAAGAAAAGTAAACGTTTCAGAAAAACTTATAGTATGCAGTTTTATTTGTCTTCATAGATAACAAAAAAAAAACGATAACAAAAAATATAGACTTCATTACAAACATAACGGTAATTCTTAAAAATACGATAAAATTCACTGGACAAAAGTTTAAATACAAACATATTTACATCTTTGAATGTTATTCCATTTTTTAAATAATTTAAAAAAGAAAAACATTTCAATACTTTGTTGGACCGCCATGGCTACCGATAACTGCCTGCAAGCGGCGTGGCATAGAAAGTACTAAGCTTTCTGTTTCAGAAGGCGATATTTCTGACCAGATTTTTTTTAAGAGCTTCTTTTAGCGACTCTTTGCTTGTTATTGAAGTTTTCGCTAATTTCCGCTTCATCAAATCCCAAACGTGCTCAATTGGGTTTAAGTCTGGTGATTGAGGTGGGGAGCATAATAAAGCAACCACTCTTTCACAGAAAGTGCGATAAGCTTGGGATCGTTATGCTGTTGAAAGATCCAACGGGGTCCAAGGCCCAAGATGTCGACGGATACTTGCAAATTTCTTTCCAATATGCTCTTGTAAAGATATTGATTCATTATGCCATCAATAAACTCCAAATCGCTCCCCAAACCATTACATTGCCACCTCCATGTTTTACCGTAGGAACCAAATTTTGTGTTTGAAGGGCAGTGTTTGGCTTGCGCCAGAGTTTTGAACGTCCATCGCTTCCAAATAAATTAAATTTGCTCTCGTCTGTAAAAAGAACTGTTCTCCAAAATCCAGCGTCTTTGTTTTTATACTTATTTGCAAACTCCAGTCTAAGTCGTCTGTTTTTTTCACTTATCAGTGGCTTCTTTCGGGGAACTCTGCTTTTATATCCATTTTCTCGCAATGCTCTTTGAACAGTTTTTGGATGCACATGCTTGTTGTAGTTATTAGCGATATGCAAGTTTTGGGGTATTTATTCTTGGATTCTTTTTCACTTCTCTTACGATATGGTTAACATCACGACCGGAAAGTTTTTTTGGTCGACCGCTTCTTGGCATATTTTCTACTGAGTCAGTTTGCTTACATTTTCTAATTATATTTTGAATACTAGAAAATGGTACATTTAATAATTTTCCTATTTCTCGATAGGATTTTCCTTCCTTAAAATGTTTTATTATTAAATGTTTAACGCTGGACTCAATTTCTTTACCTTTGCCCATAATTTTCAATAGAACTTCCAATGCTGACAATAAGACCGCTACTAATAACAAGCGGTGGCTTTTAAAAAAAAGAATTTGATCGAAACATATGTACATTCATAAAATATAACTGTACTTTGTTTTTTGTTTTGCAAGAGGTATTTAAACTTTTGTCCGCTGTATTTTGTTGTTATTGTGGGATTTACCGTTATGTTTGCAATTTACAAAGAATTTTTTGTTACCGTTTTTTTTGTTATGTATGAAGACAAATAAAGCTGCATACTATAAGTTTTTCTGAAACGTTTACTTTTCTTTAAACATACAATTTTTGAGGTGTATTTAAACTTTAGTCTCTGACTGTATATCTTTTATCAATTCACGTATTTATTAGTAAAGAATTTATAAGCAAAGAAGTTAAATTGACCGTAGGGGTGTGCTTAACAATAGGTACATAAAACAAAATAAATAGTAAATTGTAATATATAAAATTTGATGAAACACGATTTTAAGCGCCTTCCATGAAGCCAAAATTGGATAGAATCTTCGTATAAAAATAAATTATAATGTTAACAATATGTCGTTATTAAAAAGTTGACTGTTGAGGTTGTTACTTGAAATTCCCTTTAGAGTTGGGAAATTTTCCCGCGGGCCAGGATCGTAACAAGTCGAATGTACGAACAAGCGGGAGAATTTGCGATCCGTTATTTAAATCGCTTATGTTTTGTTTTATATATAACACACTTATTCACAGCTGTTGTGGCGTAGCGCAAAATGGATAAGACTGATAAAATGTCAGCAGAATGACATTAGTTTCCACATTTACCTAGAAAAATAATGTATGCCGTGTTTAAAAGATATTCTTATTGAAAATGACCGCTTGACATCTACGGATGTAATACAGGGGTAATTAAAATTATCTTTTGAAATAGATAATAGTTCTATACACAATAACTATCATAAAATTTATCTTAACTCTCCGTTTGGCACATGTTCGGATTGTCACGTTTGTACCTCATCGGATTTGGCCAGATTTCCATGTATATGGGTGGTCTTTTAAATTTTGCATATAAAACTGGAATAAAACAGTAGATAGCTTTTAAAGATTTTATTGTTTTTCGAAGTATTCTCCACGAAGATTAATGCACTTTTGCATGAGCTCGAACCAAGTCTCCAAGCAGTTGTTTCACTCATTTGTTGGTACAGTCAAAATTTCGTTTGTGAAGGCATTGACTGCTCCTTCTGACAACTGGAACCTTTGATCACTCAGTCCGTTTTTAATTTTTGGAAAGGTAAAGAAATTGTTGGAATTTAAGTCCAGACTCTACGGAGGATGGTCCAACAATTCGACGTTTTGTGCGTTAAAAATTGCATACACGTGTATTGAAAATCTCGAAAATATCATCTACATACTTAATCTAAATTCTTGGGAAATATTTAGGCTTCTGTTTTAATTCAATTTCAAAATTACGAATGAATATGTCCACTATAAGTGGAGAAAGACAATTGTCCATTGCCGTTCCCTATTTTGTTCAAATTGAAAACAGTTTTGGGACATGCAAAGGTTTGTTAGTCGCACATACTACTTTGAGAAAAAAATAGTAAGACTTTTTAATTTAAATTTCGCGCGAAAACCCATTCGTCGAAATATTTTTTTTTCTAGGTTGGTATGACTGTCAGTGACATCTGTGCCAAATGTCACATCAAAATAATCATTAGTGTTTAGTATACGCTTGTATTTCTGAAGTACAAAAAGTGCATTCGGCGATTTTTACAATGAGTGAAATTATTCAACAAAGAAATTCCATTAAATTTTGTGTACGGAATCAAATTTCTAGTGCCAAAACGTTCAGAATGTTGTAAAAGGCCTTCGGTGATAATTGTTTGTCGCGAGCAAGTGTTTTTGATTGGTACAAATTATTCAAAGAGGGTCGAGAACGCGTTGATGACGAACCACGTCCAGGACGTACTTCGCCATCAACACCAACTGATGATCAACACGTCAATAGAACCAAGGAATTGGTGCTTGAGAATCGACGATTAACAGTCAGAGACCTTACTGGCATCGTTGGAATATCGGAAGGATCAGTGAAAACCATTTTGAAAGATTATTTGGGCCTAAGAAAAGTGAAAGCACGTTTCGTTCCAAAATCACTCAATTTTTTCGAAAAACAGCGTCGCGTCGACGTCTATGAAACAATGCTTTCCGACTATCAAGACAAAATGAAAGGCATCATAATTAGAGATGAGACTTGGATCTACGCTTATGACCCGGAAACAGACGATCAATCGGCCGAATATCGTATCAAAGGTGAGCCGAAGCCCAAAAAACCACGTCAAAGCAAGTCAAAAATCAAGGTTATGTTGACAGTTTTCTTCGATTATCGAGGTGTGGTGCACCCCGTATTCGCCTGATTTAGCTCCGTGTGATTTCTGGCCAAACTGTCAACAAAGGAATACGTATTTGAGTGTTGAAGACATTAAACGTTTGCGCAATGCTATTCGTAAAAAGAGGCCAGAATTATGGGCCGACAACTCTTGGTTATTGCACCACGATAATGAACCGTCGCATACTGCATTAATTCTTGGTGAATTTTTCGTCAAATTTTCAACCAATATCGTGCCGCAACCACCGTATTCGCCTGATTTAGCTCCATGTGACTTCTGGCTATTCAGCAAACTCAAACGACCGCTCCGGGGAAACCGTTTTGAGTCAATTGAAGACATTAAACGTGAATCGCTACGCGCATTGAAACTATTACTGAAATTGACTTTAACAACTATTTCGAGAATTGGAAGAAACGTTTTCACAAGTCTATTGGGGCCAGGGGGGATTACTTTGAGGGGGACGAAATACATTTGGAAGAATAAATTAAGAATTTAAAAATTATAAACAAAGTCTTACTATTTTTTGCCCACAGTAGTATTCCTTTATTTTCTCGGGTTCGATCTTATCTTTGTGAAGAAATTTTTCTAAATATTTTAAAGTTTCTGGAATCGGTACAGAAGGAAACAATGACATTACGTCGAATGAAGAATTGCCCCATATAACTAGGAATTCCAAAATTTTAATTTAATTTTAAATACGAGCTAATATGAAAAGAAACACGCGATATTTGACAAGTTTTAAGTCCACTTCGCACTAATCTGAATAACAAGTGTTAGAACTTAAAATTCCATTCGCGAATATTATTTATGCAGGCATTATTTTTGTCAAGTTCTGAATATTTTTCTTCAGCAATTAGAAATGAAAAATCTTAGTAATTTGAACTATTTCGCCATAGTATATCTCTCCTTTTCAACTTTGATATTTTAATGCAATAACTACTTGCACCATAATTACAATACCGACAATAAAAAACTACGTCTTTTAAGTACCAACAAAGAAAACGTATTTTGTTCCTTATAGCTACTTGACGATTGAATTCACAAAATGGAATTCAGTTACGTAAAAATGGACGCTACAAAAAGACTCTTAACAATCGGTTAGTGTCCGAAGCGGGAAATGAAACCAATTCTATCAAAAAAAAAGGTAATTGTATAACCACAATCTTTCGTTTTTAACATATTACATTAGACATTTTCAATTACAATCGCCATTATGTATTTTGACAGGACTGAATCCTTTCAGCAATGATGTGGCAATAAAGCGGGTCATTCTTCTTCTTTCATTACAAAAACCTCGAACCAATGTACAGAGATCAGGTTTTCGAATCCACGCTATAGCCTGTTTACGTTTAATACATCTAATATGTGGGTGCTCATGGGAAAGTATAGATAACGCATCAGGTTAGTTTGATATTCAAACTTCTTTCTTGCCAATTCGTCACAGCGTCACCCATAATGATTTATAGACCATTTAATGGTTGTGTGTGTGTTTGTGTGTGTGTAAAGAGTCGTTGTGTTGGCCGTGCTATGTTGTTACCTTGCGTCTTTGCAGGAGTGTCAGTTTAGTTTAATTCGAAAATAAACATTTTCTATTGTGTCGACCGTGTCACGAATGTTATCGGGCCTATTATGTAAGGTAAAATTAGTACTCCGCATCCATTTAAATGCGATAATTACGTATTATCGTGAGCCACTGAATAATCTTTTGTGTAGTCCAAGAAGAAAATTATTAAACAGAGAAGTCTAAAGTGAGCCTTTGCCTACTTACAGGAGTGTCTGAGTGTACGAGGAAGAAAGAGTTTTAATGGTGCTCACACACGTTTATTTGAGGAGTTTTAATTAAAATTCGCCCTGAATGAAGTGTCTTTTATTTAGGAATAAATTGGATTTTTATGAATATTTTAAAACTAACAACGACTAAGTTAATAATTTGATTTGATTAAATTATTTAAACAAGAGAATTTAAGTATTTTCCGAACATATATGGTGATCGCAAATTCACGGAGAATCGTCAGGTAGGACTGTTCTGTGATTGACTATAATCTGAAAGTCCTAAACACATTCTATTGTTAAGCAGTAATTTTGATAGAGCCTGTGGTTGATTAACTTAATCACTTAAGGTTGATATACAAGGGTGGTCTCATAAGTAACCGGCCTGACTTAGAGATGGCGGTAACTGTTTGAAAAATAAATATTAGGAAGTACACAATCTATAAAGAGCATATGTTTCAAGTTTGAAGACGCTACGTTGTTTAGTGTTTGTTTGGCAGCCGTCAATATTGAGCGTTTTCAGTGAATTTGTAAAAATGGAGAAAATTGGTTATCGTTACGTAATGCAATACTTCTATTTGAAAGGCCTCAGCCCAACCGATATGAAAGCTGAACTGGATTCTACTCTGGGTGAGACTGCATCTTCGCGGCAACAGTGAAATATTGGGTAGCAGAGTTTCACGAGGTCACCAAATGAGGTGACGACTCCAGAAATTGTGAAGAATATCCACGAAGCGGTACTGGATGATCGTCGACTGAAAGTGTGCGAGCTAGCAAGTGCGATAAATCGCATATTATCTGAAAATTTGGACATGAGAAAGCTATGTGCAAGATGGGTGCTGCGTTTGCTCACACTCGGGCAAAAATAGTGTCGTATAGATATTTCAATTGAGTGTTTAGCGAAGTTTCACAGCAACAACGCAGAATTTTTGCGCCGTTTCATAACCATGGTCCATGAGTTCATCATTTCACGTCCAAGACAAAAGAACAAACAAAACAATGGACTTAAAAAGGAGAACCGGCTCCAAAGAAGGTGAAGACCGTTTCATCTGCAGGCAAGGTCATGGCCTCGGTTTTTTGGTATACGCGTGGAATAATTTTCATTTAAGGAAAAACTATCAACGGCGAGTATTATGCGAACTTATTGCAACATTTGAGCAAAGAAATCAAGTAAAAACGGCCGCATTTGTCTAGGAAGAAAGTGTTGTTTCATCAAGACGCGCGGAACAATTTTGATGATGGTATTTATTCTTCAAAATGTACATGCTTTCATACGTATCTAATTCGCGATAATTACACACGTTCTTTACCTAATGCAAGCAATCCACGGTTACACTGTCATTACTTTCTAACACGTGTTTTGCCAGACCGAATTTTTCTGGCCAATTGAATTTTATGTGTGCAATATGTTCTTTGTACCGGGTTTGTATCGATCGTTTTGTTTGGCCCATGTATTTTTAACTGCAATCTAGACATTTCATTCCGTAAATTCTCGATTTTTTGCTGTCCCTCTTTTGCATTTCCTAAAAGGGATTTGGTGAAGTTAGTGGACCGAAAAGCAACTTGAAACCGTGCTCTTAAAAACATTCTTCACATATAAATTGCTTGTTTCGATTGCTTTGCGGCGACAGAATTGTGGTACACCGGATCGGCAACACAACTTGTAATGTTGGTTACAGATGGGGGTTCGAATATGGTCAAAGCTGCAAAGTTACTAAAACAATCTTATCCTCAATTGCTCTATGTAATCTGTTTGCTACATACATGTCATCTTGTAGCTGAATTTATTAGAAACAGTTATCCAAAAGTAGACCAATTTATAGTTTCCACAAAAAAAGTTTTTATTAAATCTCCAAAACGCATTCCTGAGTTTAAACAAGCTTGTCCGGACATTCCTCAGCCACCACAGCCGGTACCGACGAGATGAGGAACGTGATTTAAAGCTGTTTTATATTATGAGAAATTTTTACGCAAGATGCTCAAGCAATTTCAGTAAGTCAGCGGTTGGCTTCAGATACCGAAATACATACTCAAATAGAGCAAATTTTCGAAAATTATTCAATCCTTTTAGATACTATTTCCAAATTAGAGAACACCGTCATTACATGAAGCGCTAAATATAGTATATTACCTCAAAGCCTCGTTAGGAAATCTAACAGATAGTATAGGAGGATTAACAACCGATAAATTGTGTGCGGTTACAAATGAGAATCCAGATTTTCAAACTATGGTTCGTATAGACAAGAGTTTAACAGAAAAGAGTACGAATATGATGCGAACGTCCTTTTTAAATTCGCGAACATCACATCATTAGACGCAAAATGCTCCTTTTCCAAACACACCAACATACTTTCGCCTCGCCGTAGGAGTATGACTGAGCCAGCACTGGAAGGCATACCAATAATGCAATACTACAGTGAATTTTTGCGTCACTCTATATCAACAACAAAAACAAACTAAAATAGTAATTACATTTATTATTTTTAATATTGATAGTAACTGAGCCGTACGCTACTGCGAAAGCACTCGTTTTTGCTGCCTTCGTTGATAGCGCACGTGATTTTGCCTTGCTCTCAACCAATGATATTTAATTATCGTTTAGGTCTGTCGGAAATTTGTCTCTTTTTGAAACGAAGTATAGCTACGGGAGGTTCGACCACATATTGAAACAAGTATGTATATTCTATAGTTATAAATATGTGTTAAACTCTATATTAACAGGTGTAATATATTGAGTTGGCAACTAAGTACTTTCGGTTTTGTAGTATAAAATAAAACACTTTTTTTTAAACAAAGAATAATTTTTAATCAATTATATATTTTCCATTTTGCTCAATGACCTTTTGCCATCTTTCTTTCAGCTGCATGATTCCGCGCTCATAAAATTTCTGGTCCTTATCAGCAAAAAACTGAACCAGGTGCGAGTGAAGGTCATCGTCATTTGTGAAAGTTTTACCATTCAAAGAATTCTGCAAACTTCGAAATGAATGGTAATCAGATGGTGCTAGATCAGGGTTGTATGGGGGATGTGGCATCACTTCCCAGCCAAGCTCCAATAGTTTCCCACGAGTTGCCAAAGATGTGTGAGGCCTTGCATTATCTTGGTGGAAAAACTACACCTTTCCGATTTGACAATTCTGGCCCTTTTTCTTTGATTGCTTCATCCAGTTTTATTAATTGTTGACAGTAAACATCAGAATTGATCGTTTGGTTCCTTGGAAGCAGCTCAAAAAACACAACACCTTTGTAATCCCACCAAACTGACAGCATGATCTTTTTTGGATGCAATTCAGCTTTCGATGTGGTTTGAGCTGGTTTATCGTGTTTGCTCCATGATCGTTTTCGAACTATGTTACTGTACTGGACCCATTTTTCATCACCAGTGATGATTGTTTTTAAGAAAGGGTCGGTTTCATTTCGTCTAAGGTGCATATCGCAAAAGTTGATTCTTTGTGTTAAATGAATTTCTTTCAATTCGTGAGGTACCCAAATATCAAGCTTCTTAACTAGCCCAAGATATTTTAAATGCTTTTTAATTGTTGTGTGCAGTACATGTAGCCTTTCCGCAACCTCTCGAACAGTTGTGTGACGATCCTCTTCAATTATGACTTTGATTTGGTCATCATCAACTTCAGTAGGCCGACCAGAACGTTGCTCATCTTCGAGGGAAAAATCTCCAGAACGGAATTTTTTATACCAATTCTGACACGTGGGCTCTGTTAAGCAATTAACACCATAAACTTCACATATCTTTTTGTGAGCTGCAGCAGCTTTCTTTCCTTTACGGAAACAAAATAGTAAAATATGTCGAAAATGTTCGTTTCTGCACTCCATTTAAAATTAACCCACAACTAATAGCTTTAATAAAAATCACGCACTACTGGCTTCTGAAGTTACGTCAATGTGACTAGTATCACGCGACAAACGTTAAATTACAGCACTAACATACGTTATACAAAAAATAAAGCGACGCTCTCTATCAGTAAAAACCGAAAGTACTTAGTTGCCAACCCAATAGAAGTATACTTTTTAAATATCATGTTTGCATTTTATTTCGTTAAAGCTCTAAAATTGTAGGGTGGACAAAATTAATTACCAGTTATGTATTGATATATCTATTCATATAACAAAACTTATTTCAATTTCACAGCAATTAAAATACCTTTGCATTGATATATTATTTGAAAAGAGATTCTAAAGAATATCTTGTATGCAAATGTAATGCATAACAAGCAATTCTATTTATCGTACAGTAACTAACATATTGCCAATAGAAATTCTTGTGTAAATTAAAAACTGTAATGAATAAAATTACATGAAAAGGGGCAATATTCTATGCTAGATTTGAATATTATTTATTTGTAAATGGGTTCGTGTTTTGCTTCAAATAATACCGTATATCAATAACAACTGACGCAATGTCCACACACAATTTTTTAATAGACACACGATTATGTCATAATGATCATTCGCACATTGTCTCGCTTTGTTTCGACACAGTTATAGTTCAAATGTAACGGTAAATTACACTAATGTATAAATAAAATATTCTACGATCATATTGTAAGCTCATATAGAAACAGAAACGTTCAATACAGCGCAGCTACTTTACAAATGACCAATGTAGTTTGTTGCAGGTTTTCTAAAACGTGTGTTTAAAGAGTGAATTGGTCGACAATGGTGACTATGCAATGGTAACAATATCTACGTGTGAGTCGTAATGACTCGGCAATCTTTTAATTCGGACACGTGAAGAAAATAATAGGATTTTTTTAAGGTTTTAAATTATTAAATTGCAATTTTTCGACATTTATCGACTCAAAAATACTGGACCATTTTGCAGGAAGACTGCCAACTTGGCATTTTCTTTTTACAGTAAGAATAGTTCGTTTATGGACAGGAATGGATAATAATGCACGATACCAATTGAGTGGCGGTATTGTCTTCGTCATTCAAGTACAATTTGGCTGCCTGAATATCTTTTGTTCGCCACTAATCGAATACGGTGTATTCATTTTGATTTTGTATATGAATAAATTAATAAAAAACTGTAATCCCATCTTGTGGATCAAACAGAAAACTGGTGGAGAGAAATATGGCATTACATTCACTGTTTTTTGTTATGTCGCTTTGATTGAATATCGATCAGGCTACCACGTTTGTCGACAGGGTCAGATTGACTGATGAGTGTTGGGATTACACGAAACGCGTCTAGATCAGTACTTCGTCGACAATGATGGATAAATTAATTATATACGTTTATATCAATATCATTGATTGAGTTTTAATTATTATTATGATTCGTATTACTTTGACATAAGTACAAAGGATTATTCTTAAGTACATTATAAAGCTTTACGTAAAAGATGTAGTTTTAAATGCATTAATAGTTGGAAAATAACCAGAGATTAAGGAAACTCTGCGTGCGGTATTATTTATTCGAGCAGGTAATATTTCTGCATAATGAACGACTACCTGGAATGGACAAATTTTATTGCAGACCCTTCCGCATAAACCTTTTGTAATTACATTTAGTTTTTATATTTATAAGTATTTATACATTTTGAAGTAATGAGAATATTTTAGTTGCTTCGTATCATTTAAAGTGTGTAGGCACATAAAAGTGTGTAGAATCAGTAAACATCGTTTGATTATGGCGAAGAGAAAGCAGATATCGCTAGAAAAACGTGTAGAAATTATTAGTCATCATAATCGGGGAGATTCTATACGGGATATCGCGAAAAGAATGAAGATATCGTACAAAGGTGTACAAAATACAATTAAAAGATACCAGTCTACTGGAGGGTATACGGACAGAAAACGATCAGGAAGACCAAAAATTACAACTCCTGCAGAAGATCAGACAATTATATTGACGTCGAAAAGAGATAGAAGATTAACGGCCTCGCAAATCCGCGGTGAGTTTAACAGGGAGCGTGAAACTCGGATCTCTTTTACCACAGTAAAAAGGCGGCTCAGAGCGGCTGGACTGATGGGACGTGTAGCAGTTCGCAAACCGCTTCTACGTCCGCAAAATAAAATAAAAAGGCTACAATTGGCTAAGTTACACAAAGATTGGACAATAGAACAGTGGGAAAAAGTACTATGGACCGACGAATCAAAGTACGAGGTCTTCGGTTCCAGACGTCGGATATTTGTAAGAAGAACTGCTACGGAAAAAATGTTACCGCAATGTGTGGTGCCCACGGTAAAACATGGTGGCGGTTCTGTAATGGTTTGGGGATGTTTTTCTTCGGCTGGTGTAGAAGATCTGGTGAAAATCGACGGAGTTTTGAAAAAGGAGGGTTACAGACAGATTCTCGAACACAAACGCTGTGCCCTCCGGTCTGAGATTACTTGGAGAAAACTTTATATTCATGCAAGACAACGACCCAAAACATTCTTCTCATTTATGTAGAGGATATCTCCAACAACAGGAAGCTGACGGTCTTTTACAAAACATGGTTTGGCCGGCACAATCGCCAGACCTCAATCCAATAGAGCTGTTGTGGGAAGAATTGGATAGAAAAGTGCGTGAAAAGTGGCAAGTTATACAAGATTCTTGGGCAAATATACCAAATGAAACCCTTACAAAATTACTGTCTCGTTTACCGCGATTGTGTGCTGCCGTCATTAAAGCAAAAGGAGGGTATTTCGATGAAAAATCCGTTTAGTTGATAATAAAAATAAGTGGATGTAAATAAATAAAATTTGCTTTTTTTCCTGCTTATTTTATAATAAAACGTTTTGGTATATTAATATTGTTTTATTTTTACAATGTTTGTTAAAGCCACTACAATATTTTCATTATATTCAGAAGTGATTTCTAACTTATGCAAGTGATTCCAAACTTATGGCCTGCAGTGTATATATATATATATATATATATATATATATATATATATATATAATCAGAGTCTTGTCTTGACATCTAGATATATATATATATATATAAAATAGAATTTCTAATCTTTCAATCAGTAGTATCAAATGATAATAATAATATATATCTATTTGTACAACGGACAGGAAAATAAATACAGTACATGCTCATCCATACCTAGAGCCTTGTATATACCATATGTGGGCAACAACCGGACCGCTGTAAGATTTGATCCGGGTCGCGCGACATTGTCATATTATTTCATATCTGATATTTATCGCTAAAAATTATAAGCACTACTTTAAAATGCACTACTTTTAAACGCAGCCCGCGAGCGTATTTGCAGATTAAAGTTTGGTCCACAACATGTCAAAGGTTGCCTGTACCTGGTATATACAGTCAGTCACAAAAATTTGCGTACACTCTGTGGATATTGAATATCATCAAATCTATACGAGATTGGTCTGAAAAGTTTCCGACCTAACAAAGATACAAGCCTTTTTTCTTAAAATTTATTTTTATTTTTCTACATAGTCTCCTTATAACTCTACACACTTCTCCCAGTGTTGCTCCCATCTCTTTAGCCCGTCCAAATAGTACTCGGCGTTTTTCTCTGCAAAATAACTGTTCACGAAGGTGATTGCATGCTTATTTGACGAAAATCTCTGTCTTCCGAGCGCAATTTTTAGATAAGGGAACAAACAGAAGTCGCTTGGGGCTAGATCTGGTGAGTAAGGCGGGTCGAGCAGTTCAAACCGTAATTCGTGGATTTTCGCCATGGTGTGGGACGGCGCGTTGTCTTGGTGAAACAGGATTTTCTGCATCTGCAAATGTGTCCGTTTTTCGACAATTTCTGTCTTTAGCTTGTCAAGTAATGATGCGTAGTATACTCCTGTAATAGTTTTTCCTTTATGAAGATAATCGATTATGATAATTCCATGACTATCTCAAAAAACAGTCGCCATCACTTTTCCAGACGAGAAAACAGTTTTTGCTTTTTTTGGAGCCGGTTCCCCCTTTGTAGTCCACTATTTTGATTGTGTTTTTGTTTCGGGCGTATAATGGTGTGTCCAAGTTTCATCTACAGTAATTAATCGGCGCTAAAACTCGAATTTATTGCGCCTAAACTGCGCCAACTGGAAATGTTCATTCGAACACGTTTTTCGTCTAAAGTTAGCAAATGCGGCACTCAACGCGCGGACGACTTTCTCATACCTAAATCTTGATTTACCATGTGACAAACACGTATTTTGGACATATTCGTACCCTTTAATATCTGTCTCACATTAATTCGACGGTCGTCTAGCACCAACTGCCGAACTTTAGCTATGTTATCTTCAGTAGTTGCAGTTTTTGGACGTCCCGAACGTTCATCGTCACCCAAGCTCTTACGGTCACGTTTAAATTCATCTGCCCAAAGTTTCACTGTGGTAAATGATGGTGCAGAGTCCCCGTACATAGAGTCCAACTCATCTTTGATTTGCGTAGGCGTATTGCCTTTCAAAAACAAATTTTTAATGACAGCTCGATACTCGATACTCACATCGACTCACTCAAACGGCTGTCAAATAACAACTGCGCGTCCAAAATGGCTGAAACTTTAGTGAGTACCTGACAATAGATACACACACAATTACATTCCCTAGCTTTTATTGACACTCAAGACAATAGATACACAACTACATTCCCTAGCTTTAATTGACACTCAAAAATTCTAATAACTATGAAAACTGTAATTATTTATAATTACAAAAGAATTTACAAAATATTCTAACATTTTATTATTAAGTTTTCGTACACTTTTATAAGATATTTCACTATTGTAAGCCATAAATTTGGAACGAATTCGGTAAATCCTCTTCATGGTATCGCCTATTTGTGAAAAATAAGCATTTGATGCATTTACGATGATGTAAACTCATGTAAAAATAAACTAATGTCCGGTAATACGCGCGGGTTAACATTATGCAAAGAAAAAATGAACTCTTAGGTCAAACAAGTAAAATTTAATGAAAAAAACGTGGGCTGCAATGCAAATTGAATAAAAATATTTAAAATATCTTGAACTGTTGAAATTGTACCGAGAAGTGGACGTCCAAAGATCCTAAATAATCTGCTACGTAGACTTCCGCGGTCGTGGTCCATGCTATGTACTTCTGGGCTTCTGGGCTCAACTACTGCACTGAAACTGTTTCAGTGCAGTAGTTAAGCCCTGAAGATGTTCTATACGAATGGGTACGAAACGTCGGCAAATATACAAGTGACGCGATTCCAACCCTGAAGTCCAGAAGCAGATATCCTAAATAAATTAAAATTCATGGATAGGTGCATTGAGGATAGCCGTACAGATGGGACTTGATACTGGAAGGTGTCTAAAGAGCAGAGACCCTCTTTTTTCTTCAAACTATGTCTAGAGACAAATTTATAGAATTACTTCGATTCATATGTCCCAATAAGAAAAATGAATGCAGTGAAATATTGAAGACCAACAAATATGCTTTGATTTTAAAAAATTAAACAAATTTATTGAGAACTGTCAGTCTTATTACAAACCTTACGCAAACATAACAGTCTATTTATTCACTTTATTTTAAAAATTTCTAGAAAGAAACAACAGCATGTGCTAGCAATCTGTGAATGTCATTCGGATTAAAAAATCTCAGAAAATACGATAAAAATATTTCCGACAGCTCCATCTTACGGGAAGTAGCTGAACCGCAAAACTTTGAAAGCAACCTACGTATATTAAATAAAAACTTAATATGTTATACTGGGTGTTTTTTCTATTTGCAAAACGTCTTTAAGGAAAATCTAAGGCAATTTATTGGGTCAGTATCGTTACGATCTGTTAACGCTACGAACTCAATACATGAAATGAAAATTTCGTAATTTATATTGTTACAGTTTAATTCACTTCTCAAAATTATTTGTTTCATTTGCGAAAACTCTGTATAACGTTCGTATTATCGTTAAAATCATGTATGTTCAAATGCGTATTAGTATTTCATTTCTATTCATTTTCATATAGTGTAACTTTCGTATATTCGGTGTTTGTTCAATTATGTTAAGGGTCATTGTTGCACATTGTGAAGCGCAGATTTTTTTCAATAGTATTGTTGTCGCTCATAAGCCTGAGCATGATGTCATTCTTATGTTGACTCGGTTAGCCGCCTTAATAGCTCCCCCTTTCCCTTCGTATCTCTCCGCACCCCGATAAGGAGAGCCAGAGACGAACCAGACGTTGGGGACGACGGTCACTAAAATATTTGAGATAGTGCTCCTTCGTTGAAGGGATATATGAAATTGTAAGCACATGAAAACATCGTGTTAAGAGTAAATAAAACTCATCAATTAAAAAGCGACGTCTACCATTCCAAGCGTGGTTCAAGGAGTAAAACCCTGAACAGCATCTACAGGTATGTCTCTGACTTCCTTAAAGTACTTGTGTTACTGTATTGTGATCTATAGAGTTTTTATTTTCTGTGTGTGATTTGCCGTTTGGGCTTGGTTCTCTCCAGTGGCGGCTCGTGAGTATTTGACATGGTGAGGCAGATAGAATAGTAAATATTCAAAATTGTTTACAATTGATTAATAAACTCTATATACCTACTACATATAAAAACAGTTTATATATATTTATATATATATATAGGGCTTCCAGTACAAACAGGGCTGCCAGACGTGAACTGAGCACTATATCGCGCCCCAATCGATTTTTAAGGGAAAACGAAGTTTCAAAGCAAACCCTTGTGAAACGAAAATAAATATTCTAAAAAATCAAACAAATTCTAAAAACATTAATCGAAAATAAGAACTCAATCTTCTAGGATTTAAAAATAAAAAATAAATACATTCCTATTATAATATAAAATTTAATAATATAACAAATATATACATATATATGTATATATATAAATCAACAACAATCCTATAACAAAATTTCAAAATTACATGCAAAATGAAAATATTTTAAAATACAGAGAATTTTCTTTATTGGCATTGCACGTAGAATTACATTTAATAGATTTTACTTCTTGTATAGCAAAGGTATCCTCCGGTTTTTTGTGTTAGCAAAATAATCAATTACATCATTATAAAATCGTTCATCCCTCGTCATCGTTTTAACCAATTCCTTTTCGATTGCAATTAGTGCACAGTTACTAAGTCTTTGTTGTCCAATTGTATTTCTAACATACGATTTTATACGTTTCAATGTGGAAAAACTTCGCTCAACGTAGTAGTTACCATACCGGTAACTTCCGCGTCCGTTGAGCGAAGTTTTTCCACATTGAAACGTATAAAATCGTATGTTAGAAATACAATTGGACAACAAAGACTTAGTAACTGTGCACTAATTGCAATCGAAAAGGAATTGGTTAAAACGATGACGAGGGATGAACGATTTTATAATGATGTAATTGATTATTTTGCTAACACAAAAAACCGGAGGATACCTTTGCTATACAAGAAGTAAAATCTATTAAATGTAATTCTACGTGCAATGCCAATAAAGGAAATTCTCTGTATTTTAAAATATTTTCATTTTGCATGTAATTTTGAAATTTTGTTATTGGATTGTTGTTGATTTATATATATACATATATATGTATATATTTGTTATATTATTAAATTTTATATTATAATAGGAATGTATTTATTTTTATTTTTAAATCCTAGAAGATTGAGTTCTTATTTTTGATTAATGTTTTTAGAATTTGTTTGATTTTTTAGAATATTTATTTTCGTTTCACAAGGGTTTGCTTTGAAACTTCGTTTTCCCTTAAAAATCGAATGGGGCGCGATATAGGGCTCAGTTCACGTCTGGCAGCCCTGTTTGTACTGGAAGCCCTATATATATATATATATATATAAATATATATAAACTGTTTTTATATGTAGTAGGTATATAGAGTTTATTAATCAATTGTAAACAATTTTGAATATTTATTATTCTATCTGCCTCACCATGTCAAATACTCACGAGCCGCCACTGTTACATACCGGACTTTTTAAAAAGGCAGTTTACCTAATACACGAAGGGACGCTCTAAGATCTCCAATGAAATCTTTGTCGTCTTGTTTGTAATAATCGACATGGGAGTATTTTAATAGTTACACTTGCTTTTCTCTGAATTACAAACTCAAATATTACTGCAAAAAATTTATTTTCTTGTTCTTATAGTGGGAACATTATTCATTGTATTAATGGTAAATAGCAAGTTACTTCCATACTTATCACAACTTACTACAAGCATTAACTTGTCTGAATGTATAGATTTAAAAAACAAACGTTTCGTTGGTATTGTCAAAAATGAGAAAAACGGAAGATACGTTCGCGAAAAAAAAATCGGAAACTTCTGAGCTGTGAATGAAATTAATATTGAAATTCAATAAGAAGCATTCTTGGAAACTCGATTACTATGTATAGAGATAAATACAAAATTCGTGATATTCGTAACTTGTTAGCAAGGTTTTCGATCATGCTTATCATGCTTAAAGATTTCACCAAAGCTTTTGAACGGATCGATCATTCAATTCGTTTTTGAAGTTCGATTCCTTTGGTTTTCTCTCAGCGTTTTTAAAGTTGATGACATTATATCAAAATGACTGAAAGGAGTATGTTTTACAAAATAGCTTGCTATTTTGTATCTAGAGTACCGCAAGGTTCTACTCTGCGGTAATTATTGTCTGTTTAATATTTATGTAAATTACGAGATTAAAAAAATAAAAGTAGTTAAGTGATGTTTAACATATTTTAGTATTTGGCGTGGTTGTCTTTTGCTGCTATGAGTTTTTGAATATCCTTATCAGGCTTTTGTTACGCTTCACATATATTTAGGTATTTTCTTAATCGTTAATAAGTTGTTTTTTTCCATGCAGATCTCTTGAGAATTTTTAAAATAATTTTTAAGAGAAATTTCTTTGTTAGCTAACATTGTATTTATTATCTATCAAACATATACTTGCTAGGTAGCTGTTAACAAGTGTCCACTTTACCTGCTTTTACCAATTACTTACTGTTGTTAAAATTATTTTTTGCAACTAATCTTTTAATGACATTTTTAATGTCGTCACCATTCTTTTAATTAAATGTATAAAATATAGCATTTTCAATTATTTCTTAATTTTAGCCTGCCTTTGCTGTGCTTTGATTGGCCAATCACTTGTTTGTGGTATTCACCATTAGTTTCACCGATTTCTTTAAAAGGGTCTTTTATTAAAACTCAAGATAATCCAGATGCGACAGTCCACATTTAATTAGAACCTTGTACATCTAGTGCCGTTGCATTTCCAAATTGGTCATCGTTACGTGACACAATACTTTTATTTGAAAGGCCTCAGCCCAATCGATATAAAAGCTGAACCGAATTCTACTCTGGGTGAGTCTGCTCCTTCGTTTACAATAGTGAAATAGCAGAGTTTAAACTAGGCCGTACGAGCTGCCAAGACGAGCATCCCAGTGGTCGACCGAACGAGGTGACGACTCCAGAAAAGGTGAAGAAAATCCACAAAGCAGTACTAGATGATCGTCGCGCGAGCTAGCAGACATAGTAGATATTTGAAAAAATGCGGTACATCTCATATTATCTGAAAATTTTGACATGAGAAAGTTGTGTGCAAGATGGGTGGCGCGTTTCCTCACACTCGAGCAAAAACAATGTCGTAAAGATGTTTCAATTGAGTGTTTAGTGAAGTTTCACAGCAACAAAGCAGAATTTTTGCGCCGTTTCACAACCATGGATGAAACATGGGTCCAATTACTTCACACCCGAGACAAAAGAACAATCAAAACAATGGACTCAAAATAGAGAACCAATTCCAAAGATGACGAAGACCGTGTTTCATCTGCAGGCAAGGTCATGGCATCGGTTTTTTGTGATGTGCGTGGAATAATTTTCATTGAATATCTTGAAAAAGGAAAAACTATCAACGGCGAGTATTATGCGAACTTACTGCAATGTTTCAGTGAAGAAAGCAATCAAAAGCGGCCGCATTTGGCTAAGAAGCAAGTGTTGTTTCATTAAGGCAATGCACCAGCTCACAAATCCGTTATTGCGATGGCCAAAATTAATGAATTAGAGCTTAAATTGCTACCTTATGCACCATATCCGCCAGATTTAGCCCCCACGGATTATTTTCTGTTCCCAAACTTGAAAAAATGGCTCAGTGGTTAAAGATTTTCCAACGATGAAGAAGTGATGTCGGCAATTAATGGCTATTTTGTGGAGCAAGACAGTTGTTATTATAAAAAGGCTATCGGACTTATTGAACATTACTGGGAAAACTGTATAGAGCTGACAGGAGATTATCTTGAAAAATAAATATATTTATTTCTTTCCAAAATTTTGGTGTTTTCTTTGTTGGGTTGGGTACTTCTGGGACCACCTTCGAATTGTTTGATACCTACATACTTTCTTACCAATGCCTGCATATTTTACAACTGAAAATTTATTACTTTTTTATACTTTATTACAGCTTTTGTTTTAATTATATATATTTTTGAATACATTTTGGTTTATTAACTTTTAGCCTTCTAAAAGCTTTAACGGTTTTTTATTTGTGATATTAAATAAACTTTTAAGAGTTTTTTTTTACTAAAGTATTTTCTTTCAGTTTTTTACATGGCACAGTTTTTCGTTACTCATCATGAATGAATTTATTACCATCTCTGTTTTCATTTATTGTAATTCTATAGCTAAGTCGAAACCCATATATAATACTTTGGTTTTATAACATGGGATAATTTTTCCTACACACACAATGTAACAATAATTTGGCGCGTCAGCATGGTCTATTTTATTTTTACTAGCGCAGCGTGGACAGATTATATAACAATTAGAGAAATTTAATTCTTTCATTTACTTGTTTCCAACTTTTGACCTAGACATATTCTTAAATGCTGACTTAGATCTGGTTTAAGAAGCTAGTCCACTAAACTAATACTGGTTCCTGAGGAAAACTTTATAAGGTCTTTAGCCTTTAATTACAGTTCCTCTAATTTTTATTTATCCGTTTTCTAAATTCTCTACCTATTCTTACTGCACTTAAAATTCTTCGTTCCCATATTTTAAGTATATTTTTTTTCATTGTCCATGTTTCGTAGGCATAGGTAATAGTAATCATTGTTTAGTAGAGTTTTATTTACGGAGGTCTTTACGAGTCCTTCTACTTGCGCAATTTATTACCAAATCTAGTCGAGGTATATATATATATATATATATATATATATATATGTATATATACAACCATGCTCAAATGTATTAGACAGCTTACGAATTTATGTACATACATATATAGTTTATATAATCTAGTCGCTCCGCCCTTGGTCTTAATGACAGCTCGCACTCGTCGAGGCATACTTACTATTAAATTTTAACACTCTGCCGGTGGTATTGCAGCCCATATTTCGCGAATTTTTGTTGATAATTCTGCTTTTGACAGGCATTTATGTTCCGTGATCTTAGTTTTTAAGATACGCCACAAATTTTCAATGGGCGACAAATCGGGACTTTGTGGCGGCCAATCCAATACCTCCACTGTGTTTTCCTCGAACCAACGCACTACAGCTCCCGATTTGTGGCAGGGCGCATTATCTTGCTGAAAAATGTATTGGGGAATATCCTGGTCGAATAGTTTTAGCACAGACGGTTCTAATACTTTCTCCAACATGGCTAAATAGCGTTGGCTATTCATCCGTCCATCGCACAGGTACACTTCTCCAACACCGTATGCAGACATACAACCCCAGACCATGATACTATCACCTCCAAATTTTACTGTGGGAATGATACATTGTGGTTCATAAGGTACCCTTTGCCTACGCTGAACGTATAGCGTCCCAGGTAGCTCCCAAAGCTGCCAGGCAAAAGAAGAAAGTTAGCACTTAGATAGGATTAATTTTGTTTAATGTTACATGTAGACCGAATTGCATACAACGATAAGAATATTAGTCATGAAGATGAACTTACATACCTCGATATTCGATTCATCAGACCAAAGAATCTTCGACCACTTCTCGATTGTCCAATTTGCATGTTGTTTGGCCCAGAAATACCGCTTCTTTTTATGAGCGTCAGTTAAAAGCGGTTTACGTCGCGCTTTACACCCTCGTAAACCAGCACGCTGTAGACCCCTTCTCACTGTTTGCGCAGAAACTGTTACGCGATAACGCTGTTTCAGCTCACTGGCGAGCTGTTTCGACGATTTTTTCCTATCACTGAGAGCCAGTCTTTGTAAAATTCTGTCTTCTCTAATCGAGGTACAGGGTTTTCTGCCACTTTTTGGTCTGTTAACAAACGACCCACTCTCCTGAGAGCGACTAATGGTTGTACGGACTGCACATCGCGAACATTTTTTTTTTGCAATTGCAGCTATTGATAACTTCTGGGAATGCAGTAGCACTGTTTGGGCGCGTTCCCCTACCGACAACTCGCGTGTTTTAGGCATTTTTCTTCAACAAATAACTGACACAACATGAAAAAATAGGATAATCTAATTGATTTCTACCACAAACTCACAAACGCACGTTGCTCACACACTGCTAGAATGACACTAAATTTCTAAAATCCACAATTTCCCCTTTCCACCTATTCTTTTCAATAGGGGATTAACTAGGGTATTCAAAAACGTATTTCTGTAAATACCATTAACTATTTTTACGGTTAATTTCCGTCAGACTTGGATAATACCGAGAATAAGGGTTTTTACCTGGGGTGTCTAATACATCTGAGCATGGTTATATATATATATATATACATATATATATATATATATATATATATATATATATATATATATATATATATATATTAAACCTTTTATTTTTATACCGTTTTCTCTCAGAATTGCCTCTTGAACCACCTTTAATCTAACACAATAGATAAAGGATCTTCTTGTTTCTGCCAATTTATTTAGTTTTCCTTTTTTGTTTCCTATTCAAAAATCCTGGTTTTTTATTTCTTAAACAGTAATATCGATTGCTCTTTACATCCCAACATAAATTCCTAATTTTCCCGTTCTTCTATGTCTCTTCAATTTTTTAAAATTTTGCTCCATAGGATACCTTTCTTTTAAAAAATATAAGAAGCTTTTAAATTGATTATTATCTATCCACTCGCTATACTAATTTATTGTATTACCCGTTTTTCTTTTTCTAAACTTCTTTTGTAATACAATATAAAAATTATTATTACATACTACCTTGTTGGATATACAAATGGTACAAGGTTTTTGAACGATGGTGTATATGTATGCGTATATTTCCAATATATAGATTCCTTATATTAAAAGATTTACATTTTTATTTATTTATTTTCCTTTCGAAACTGACGATAATTAATTTTTATTTTCCTTATCTCATCCGTTTCGAATTTAAAAGCTTACGTATTGTCCGACTGGCAATTAGAATTGTAATAGAAGTGGTGCAAAAGGGTGACGTGCGCAGCTCTTCGGAAACAACATGAAATTCGCTTTACTGTTTGCCATTACGGCGTTGTCTTTATTCAAAATAAACGTGGGGAATACGAGTAAGTAGGGTCTCGTTCCAATTATTTACATAGTTTTAGTCGTTAGTTCGCTCTTTATACAATATTTATATACGCGCGCGATGGTGTAATAGGAACATCTTGCTATCTAGAATTTAAATAAAGCTATACAGAATAGGTTTAGATGAAATAAAAATAAAGATAGGGGTTCCTTTTTTAAAGGACCATAGTTATTTAAAAAATTATGTTTATTTTATATTTCATTGTGCGATGTATGTATATAGTACAAAAGCACATTTGTCTTAAAAAATTACGTTTGTTTACTTACAATGACAATAATATCTTTTCTATTTTAGAGAACGTTGTTTCTTTAAAAAACATTGTGGAGTTCTTAATGAAAATATTTTTAATTATTTTTTAAATAGTTATATGAATAACGTATAGCATATGTGGGCAACAACTGGCCCACGGGCCGAATCCGGTCCGCTGTAAGAGGGTTTGGTACGAAATCCCGTCAATCAAAATCCCGACAATCAAAACACCGACAATCAGAATCCCGAAAAATCATAAGCCCGACAATTCTAAATCCCGACAATTCAAAATCCCGACAAAGTAAATGAAAAACATAATTAATGGTTTATGTAACTTTTTATTTACATAAAGTAGTAGGTACAACTTAAATATGCAATTGTGAAACAAAATATGATGTGTATTTACATTGAAAGACTATGAGTTATGCCTCTAAGGTAGTCCATTATTTCACGATTTTCGCGGTCATTTACCACTGTCATGATTCTCCTCTCTCTCTGGATTGACGATTTTTTTTGTTTTGTAGGTGGCTCACCTCG